>ML681993.1:28921184-29193418 GCA_007922195.1 Podocnemis expansa
TTCCTGGATTGCCTGTGCACTGCTGTATTGGCCTTCCAGCAGATATCCTGCCTCTTCTCCCTTGAATGCTAGCTTATTTTTACACTCTCTCCCCTCCACGCATTTCCTCACAGCATTCCAACTACTCTCTCCCTTATTCCTGCCTCCTCAGTCTTCCCTCATCTATTATTCTCTTTCTCCATCCATTCATCCGTAGTACCACAAAATTCTTTACAAAATACCATAGAACCTCACAGTTATGAACACCTCAGGAATGGAAGTTATTTGTAACTCTGAAATGTTCATAACTCTGAACAAAACATTAGAGTTGTTCTTTCAAAAGTTTACAACTGAACATTGACTATAATACAACTTTGAAACTTTACTATGCAAAGAAAAATATTGTTTGTAACCATCTTAATTGAAATGAACCAAGCATAGAAACAAAACAAGCAAAAAGTCCTGTGGCAGTTAAAGACTAACAAGTTTATTTATCACAAGAGCTTTTGTGGGAGAAAAATCCCACTTCATCAGACGCTTTGAAGATGGGGGAGCTTACAGAATGGAAGGAAATAAATGCAGGCAAGTGTAAGTCATGGGATCAAGTCACACTGTACCAGCAAATCAAAGCAGTTGTTAGGATTTGAATACTGGGAAACAGCACATAGGGGAGGGTGATGTCAAATCACCTGTTGTAATGGGAAAAGAATCCATAGTCATGGTTAAATCCTGCTTTCACACACTCAAATTTGCATATCGGTTCCAATTCTTCAGTTTCTCTTTGAAGTCTTGATGTGTTACACATTTGCTTAAGCACAGCTATTGACAAATCATCAACAGTGATTAAGGAGATTGAAGTGCTTAGCTACTGGTTTTTGAATGTTGTGATTTCTGATGTTAGTTTTGTGCCCATTTATTCTTTTGCGCAGACACTGTCCTGTTTGTCCAATGTATAAGGTGTGGGCACATTTCTGGGACATGATAGCATAAATCACACTGGTGGATGAGCGGGTGAATGAGCCCTTGATGGAGTAACTGGCTTGATTAGGTCCTATGATGGGGTCTTTTGTGCAGATATGTGGGCAAAGTTGACAGTGTGGTTTGTTGCCGGAGTACATGCAATCTTTAATGTTTCTGTTGTTAGGTATGTAGTTTCTGGTGAGTATCTGTTTAAGGTTAGGGGGCTGTCTGTTGATGAGGAGAGGTCTGTCTTCCAAGGCTTGAGAGAGTTCCCCCATCTTCAAAGCATCTGATGAAGTGGGATTTTCTCCCACAAAAGCTCATGCGATAAGTGAATTTGTTGGTCTAAGTGCCACAGGACTCCTTGTTTGTTTTGCTGAACTAGAGTAACACCGCTACCTCTTTGGAACTAAGTATAGAAACAGTTTCCTTACATTATCAAAGCTTTTCATGTGAACATTCCCTTTATTTTTTAGTAGGTTATTTAACAGTACTGTACTGTATTTGCTCTTTTCTCCCATCTCCCCTTGGTCTTTTCTTGTGCTTGATTGCATATTTGTGGTTCCAAATGAGGTGTGTGGTTGACTGGTCAGTTTGTAACTCTGAGGTTCTTCTATAATTGAACTAATGGCCATAGCACTCATATAAGCTAGGTTTTAAAAGGCCCAAAAATCAGGGGAGAAAGGAAAGAGGGGCCCAGCTTCAGGATTAATAACCCAGAATGGCCAGCCTGGTTGCTCCCTGAAAATTGTGTTCATCTACCTCTGGGCTGGCCAGAAAGCATAGTTTTGTAGCTCTAATGGACCCCTGTGTCCTAAGTCCAAGAGGTTAAGGCCTGAACTGTGGCCAGTCTCAGTTCCGTCCTTTATGCTATTTACTCCAATGTGTTGATGTTTCTCCATTTTACTCCTTATTTTTTGCCTATTATTGCATTTCACTTGGAATGGACCAGTTTCTGAATCTGTATGTCATTTCTAATAATCATTATAATTCATTCATTTTGTCAAGGTGTTTTCTTTATAAACTTTTTCTGAAACTTTTATATGTAAGCCAACTAGTTATATAGAAACACATTACATTACAGTCATAATAAAGATAAGCTCACTGTACAACTATATTTCCCACCACTAACTCCGAACTGACTATTCAGTTTCATAGACAATACAGTTCTGCTGGTGCCACGTTAAGTAAAGTGTTATTAAATTTTCTTTTAATGAAGCCTGCAAAACCAAAGCTAAATTAGAACCACTATCCACACTAGTGAAATTACCCAACCTTTTCTACTATGCCAATGAGCAGGGAGAGTGCAGATGTTCATATTGACAAAAATTTCCATATTGACAAAGCACATGACCCATCTCCCTGAAGATCAAGACATGAGTCACAAGTGTTGGAGTCACTGAAATGGCAGCATGCTGGTGTAAGCCAAGGAAAAAACAGGAGGAAGAAAATTAAAAAGAGAGAGAGAGATGCTCACCCAAGAAGAAATTGTATTGCAGATTAAGTTTACAGACAGTCAAAGAATTTTTCTTCCTCCAGCCTTTGTGGGAAGACTGTCTGGCTTCAAGATGAAGAGGCAAGAAAGAACACTGAACGTAATTAACAAGAACTATCAGAACTTACACAAACGTTCCCGTCAATCCATGATCTTTGGTTTTTCATTCTAATTTAAGAAGTCAAGCAGACATTGCTCAAAGATTAGCCTACCACTCTAAATGAATACATCAAAAATAGGGAGCATTTGAAATAAATTAAACAGCTGTCTGTATGAAAGATACTGTATTTAATTAAAGAAACACAAAGAATGAAGTAGTTACTACAGCTATGACAGGAGGCTATTGAATACATTTCCCTTGCATTCTGTTGGATACACAGAGCTTTCAAATACCTGCTCCAAGATGTATCTGGAACTGCTTGGCTAAAGGTGGATTCTATTTTGCAAATCCTTAGCAACTGATCAATGATGTGCTGAAGATGAGGTCCACAATTAATATAGGCAGACATCCAAGGAGTGGAACAAATTGTTTTAAAAATAAACAACCAATTTCAGACAGATATTACAGACATGTGACCTGTCAGCACCAGTACTGCAAGTTTTCAAAACTCTTTGCTCATTGTGTAACTGCATTTTTGTGTCTATAAAAGAAACCTGACCAAGCATTGTTTCACTAGTATTGAGGAGAAACAGTAACCAACTCAAAAAGAGATTTCCCCCAACATTCAGATACAGAGTGTCTGTATGTTCTAAATCCCATATCACATCAAGTCTTGTGTGTCATGTAATAATGATGCTTAAGCCAGTGAAAACACCTGTTCACTGTGACCTGAAATAATGCCGTACAGCATTTAGTTTTGCTACATAATATAGATACATTTTGATGTGATTTTAATTAAAATTCTGCCTCATGTACTTAAGATCAGGTCAATCTATATTTCACCTATGCTCTGGGTGGCGCTAGACCAAATGGTTTTGGCATCCTAGGCAAACTATGATTTTTACACCCTCTTCCACATTCAATATAGAGAAAAATGAAAACATAATAAAAACTAAGTTGATATCTAGATCTAGATCTAGATATAAAATTTGGCACCCCAAGCAATTGCTTTATTTATGCATATAGTTGGGACAGCTATGGCTCTGGGTATAGCTTTCTATCTACTTCTGAGAGCAATTCAAGGTATTTCTTTCAATCCATCTTCAGTAGCTGAGATCAGAGGAGCTACTTTTACTGACAATTCCTGGACTTTCATGACTAAGGACTAGAAGAAGGTCTTGATACCTGGATGGATGCTAACCACTGAACATTTTCCCTTAGTAGTTTGGCTTGTCCCTAATTTCTTTGTTGCTCAGTTTTCCCATTTGGAAAATAGGAATAAAGGCTTCCTTACCAAACAGGTGCACAGAGAGCTTTCATTAATTTCTGTTAAGTGATTTCAGAGTCTCCCTCCAATGCAAATAGTTGTCAAAGTGGTCTGGCAATGGAAGAAAACATAATCATGAATTTACACTTAAGAAAAAACTGCCAAAAATCAACAGTGGAAGTGGACACATCATTTCAATTAAAACAAACTTGGCTTTTTTTCCCCCAATAAAAAGACTTTCAACTAAGTTGACATTTCATTAGAAATTGAAAATCATCTAAAAATAGTCACAGTTCTAACTCAGGACCTGCTGCCAAGATGAGATCCACAGTAACACCAGAGAAGGAAGGGAGAACAATTATTTATGGGATTCTCTCTCAGCCTCCCCAACAGCCCTAGTTTTATCTGGCAGTTCTTAAGGATCTCTGAGAAAAAGGTTCAAATGTTACCATTGCACCTACCTAACTGTCACATGCAACATGGGGGCTTTTATATATATGTATAAAATTCCCCTCTCACCCCTATGGGTGGTGTGTGTCTTCCTCAACCTCGGGTCCTCTACCAGAGGCCTGGGAGTTTGAGGGTTCTGCGCAGTATCTTAGCTGTTCTGAGCACTGCACTCTTCTGGACAGAGAGCTCTGATGTTGTTCCTGGGATCTGTTGGAGCCACTCTCCCAGCTTAGGAGTCACAGCCCCGAGTGCTCCTACCACCACTGGGACCACTTTGGCCTTTACTTTCCACATCCGCTCTAGTTCCTCTTTCAGGCCCTGGTACTTCTCCAGCTTCTCGTACTCCTTCTTCCCGATGTTGCTGTCACTTGGCACTGCTACATCTATCACCACCGCTGTCTTCTGGTCCTTGTCTATTACCACGATGTCTGGTTGATTGGCCAGTACATGCCTGTCCGTCTGGATCTGCAAGTCCCACAGGATCTTAGCCCTGTTATTCTCCACGACCTTCTGTGGAATCTCCCATCTGGTCTTGGGAGGGTCTAGCCCATACACTGTGCAGATGTTCCTGTACACAATGCCAGCTACTTGGTTGTGCCGTTCAGTGTATGCTGTTCCTGCCTGCATCTTACATCCTGCCACTATGTGTTGGACTGTCTCTGAGGCCTCTCTGCACAGTCTGCACCTTGGGTCCTGTCTAGTGTGGTAGACGCCTGCTTCAATGGATCTGGTGCTCAGTGCCTGTTCTTGTGCTGCTATGATCAGTGCCTCGGTGCTGGCTTTTAGTCCAGCCTTTTCCAGCCACTGGTAGGATTTCCCAATGTCAGCCACCTCAGCTATCTGTCGATGGTACAGCCCATGCAGGGTCTTGTCTTGCCGTGGCACTTCTTCTGCTTGGTCTACCTCCCATGTCTGCTGCTGCCTCAGGCATTCTCTCAGCAGCTCATCTTTGGGTGCCATCTTACTGATGTACTCCTGGATGCTCTGGGTTTCATCCAGGACAGTGGCTTTGACACTCACCAAACCCCGCCCACCTTCTTTCCAGCTGGTGTACAGTCTCTAGGTGTTGGACTTGGGGTGGAAACCTCTGTACATTGTGAGGAGCTTCCGGGTCTTCACATCGACAGCCTCCATGTCCTCCTTTGGCCAGCTCACTATACCAGCAGGGTATCTGATGACTGGCAGGGCGTACCTGTTGATGGCGTGGATCTTGTTCTTCCCATTGAGCTGGCTCTTCAGGACCTGTCTTATCCTTTGGTGGTACTTGGATGTTGCTGTCTTCCTTGCCTCCTCATAGTGGTTCCCATACGACTGTGGGATGCCAAGGTACTTGTAGCTGGTCTGTATGTCTACTATGTGGCCTGCTGGTAGTTCCACCCCATCAGTCTTGACTACCTTCCCTCTCTTTTCTACCATCCGGCCACACTTCTCCAGTCCAAATGACATCCCAATATCCTCACTGTAGATCCGTGTCAGGTGGATTAGCGAGTCGATGTCTCGTTCATTCTTAGCATATAGCTTGATGTCATCCATGTAGAGGAGGTGGCTAATGGTAGTTCCACTCTTGAACTTGTATCAGTATCCAGTCCTTGTGATTATCTGGCTGAGGGGGTTCAAGCCAATGCAGAACAGCAGCGGGGACAGTGCATCACCTTGGTATATGCCGCACTTGATGGCCACTTGTGCAATCTGTCTTGAGTTGACTTCCAGTGTTGTCTTCCACAGTCCCATTGAGTTCTTGAGGAAGGTCCTTAGTGTCCTGTTGACTTTGTATAGCACCAGACATTCACAGATCCATGTGTGCGGCATTGAGTCTTAGGCTTTCCTGTAGTCAATCCAGGCTGTGCTCAGATTGGTCTGTCTAGACCTTGAGTCTTGGGCAACTGCTCTATCTATGAGCAGCTGGTGTTTTGAGCCCCTGGTGTTGTTCCCAATGCCCTTCTGAGCTGTGCTCAGGTACTGGCCCATGTGGTCCTGTAGCTTGGCGGCTATGATGCCTGATAGGACTTTCCATGTTGTGGGGAGGCAGGTTATTGGCCGGTAGTTGGACGGTGCTGTTCCCTTGTGGGGGTCTTTCATGATCAGCACTGTCCTTCCTTGTGTTAGCCAGTCTGGGTGGGAGCCTGCTGCTAGCAGCTGGTTCAGGTGTGCTGCTAGGCGTTCATGCACTGCTGTTAGTTTCTTTAGCCAGTAGGTGTGGATCATGTCCGGGCCAGGTGCTGTCCAGCTCTTCATGTTCTTGACCCGCTGTTGGATGTCTACTACTGTGATGGTGATTGGTTCCTGTTCTGGGAGATTGCTGTGGTCTGTTCTCAGGTCCTGCAGCCACTTTGCACTGCTGTTATGAGTCTTCTCTTTCTCCCAGATGCTCTTCCAGTACTGTTCAGTTTCTGCTGTTGGTGGCTCTGCTGTTGCACTGCAGTTGGGAGTACACCTTGGATGGTTCTTTGGAGAACAGGGCATTTATCTTTTTGGCCTCTGCTTCTCTAGTGTATCTCCTTAGCCTGGCAGCCAGTGCTGTGAGCCTTTGTTTAGCAGTCTCTAGGGCTTCAGATGGAGTCAGGCCCTTGTATTTTTTCAGTAGCCGAGTCTTATCCTTAATCTCTACACCCTTCTGTAGTTCCACCAGCTGGCTAACTTCTCTCTGGGTGCCTTGATCTTATCCTCCAACCTCATTTGCCAGGGGGGTTATGTACTGCTGTTCTTCTTGATCGTGTAGCCAAGCATCTCCAGGATTACAGAGGCTGTAGCGGATACCAGTTCATTGGTTTCAGTGATGGTGGTAGTAGGAATTGTCATTAGGGCTCTATTGGCATCTTCTAGCATACTATCTGATGGTACTTCTCCAATGAGCCTTGGTAATCGGTCTCGAGGGTTGACTGTAGCTAGTTTATCCAGGATCTTATGCCTCATATCAGCTGCTGTGCTCTGTAATGGAGGGGGTGGCAGTGGAGTTCCAGCTTCAGGCGTTGGCTGCACATCTAGTTGTTCTTCTGGGTCTTCTTCTTGAGTCCGGGATGTAATGTGGAGTTGGTCTATCTACAGTTGTGAGAGCAGCTGCCTCTTTACTATGTTGAAGCATTGGGTAACTAGCTGTTTCTCAGTTAGTGTGGATGTAGGTCTTTTGTCCATCCAGAGTTCCCTCATACGTTTCATATATCCCCTCTCATTAGGTCTACTGTTGTAGTAGCATTCCATCAATATATATATACACATATATATCATATATATATATATATACACACATAAAGGAAAATAATGAAGTCCAAGACTCCATGACAGTGACTGAACAGGCTTTAGGCCCCAATCCTGTAAGTAGGCAGACCCCAAAAGGGATGGATCCAACAATACCCACTCCACTTTCATACATCAGCTGAGTTCTCAGCTCCACTGAGAACAGGATCAGGCCCTCAGCCACTGAGCCATGTGCTTCCAGTGACAATAATGATGAAACATCATCACACTTTGATGAGAGTAGAATTAGGGCATGAATTTAGTTTCTCTCCCCTCCCCCCACCTCTCTCTCACCTGACCTCCTGAATTTATTCCCAAAGCAATGCAGGGTCTGGTTTGGTAATTAAAAGGTGTTTCTTTAAGTAAATAACTACACTCTACGTTAGCATAATTGATCAGTAGGCTTAACTGCTAGCTGACAGACTGAACCTATAAAACAGATCTTTCCTTTTCCAAGAACTTGTTCCAAAACTGCAGGACCCAGAGTAGAAAAGAACATCTGCAACAGTTAGTGGAAACCCTAAGAATTCTTGTGAATAAACAGATTGGAAATGAAGTTGGAAATTTCTTAGTGAGATATAAATTTTTAAAATGAAAACCAGTTGAGCTACCCAGTTTCCCTGGGAGAATACAAGTCTAGCCAACCCAACTATAAATACATGTGGTAGTGATCAGTGTATGCTGTTTCCCGTTTACCATCAAAAACAATCATAACTAAATTATTGTCTGTTAAGTTTAGCTTTTAATGAAGAAATGTTACAATTTTCAACCTGAGTTTTACTACATCTCTTTTACAATTAAAACATTAGAAAAAGTGAGGACAAACCTTTTTCTAAAGAACTTCCTCTACATATTTTGTCTACCTTTGCCAAATGTAACCAGAATCCTACATAAACATTAACAAATTAAAAGGTACCATTAATAGTCGTTGATGAATAATAGTGTTATCTTCTAAGTTTTGTGTGAACCAAGTAGAGCACCACTTTGCTTTTATATAGGTTAGTGGAGAAAACCAATGGTGAATCAGACTCAACAGAAAGATACTTTCAAAAGCTGAATCTCATACTACTTTGATTTTCACTGCTATTCACACCATATTTTTGAATGTGCCTTCCTCATTATAGTGATATAATTTTTCTCTCAGCTTTTAAGTTAGCATGGGCCTCTGGAGACTGTCTTCAGTTTTCTCTGATGGTTACTACTGAATGACAAAACAAACATATTTGGGTTATATGGCTTATAAGTTAACAGCTAGAAATTTGCAGCTTCGTGGGAAATAGTTTGCTCATATAAAAGAGCCAATATTATTTTGTTTGATTTATCATAGCTTTGGTACTTAGTATAAATCAGTTACAGCTGACTTACCCCTGCACATTCTGCGAGCAGGAGGAACACATGAATGTTATCAATTCATGATTTGTGCCCCAGTTAGTTACCACTTGTGCTGGACAGCGACATCAGTGTCTACCCTTGATCTGGGGACAGAACGTTAATGCCAATAGATATCAAGCTGTTGAGAAGGAAGCAAAAGCTAGATTGTGGTTGGATTAACATTTGATTGCCTAAAAAGTACAGCTTTGAAAGCATGGGAAAATTTGCCTGGTGAGAGAGCTAGATTAAAAAAAATAAATAAAAAAAAATGCACCATAAAGCCTGCCAAGCTCCCAAACCCCAAGGGAGGGGGGGGGAAAGCTACTGAAGAACTTTAATTAAAGTAAATGGAGAAATCTCTCCTCCTTTTTATGAAAGGGACTTAAATGTGCTATTTTAATTCTCAGTAAATAGTGGGTCTTTTTTTCTTCAGAATAATAAAAATGAAATCTTCAAAAGTGTTTTCAACCCACACTTTCCTTCCTTCCCTGCTAAGCTCAAGGGAGAGGAAAGCACTTTAAAGCAGAGACCATCCCAAAGGGTTCAGAAAGATCTGGTGTGTTTCACAGATACACAGATGGCATCAGGTGTTTACACAGTTCAGTCTATCTTTGAAAAAAATGTAAGTCTTGTGCGACTGAGTGCCTGGCTGGTTGGAATCAAGAGGCTATGCTAATGCTGCCCTCTATTGGTTGGTGAGAAAAGAGAATACAAGTCTAAATACTGGAGCTACAAAGAATCCTCCTTCACTAGCTCAGGTGATAGAGGCCTGCTTTCTTTTGGAATGGTGTGTTACTTACCAGTAACTGTCCTTCTTTGAAATGGGCTGCTCGGATTCATTCAGTAATAGGCGTATCTGTGCCACAGCACATGATTGGTTGGAAACCTTTTTGTTCTAGACTGTGAGGAGAGGGCTGGCAGCCACCACCCCTCGCCTCCCCATGGCTATATATATGGCCACTACCCGGCCCCTCGTCAGTCCCTAAAAGTTGCCAACTCTGAGTTACAGGGATGGTGGGAAGGTTGTGAATGAATCCGAGCAGCCCATCTCGAAGAAGGACAGTTACTAGTAAGTAACCCACCATTCTTCTTCGAGCACTGCTCAGATACATTCAGTAATAGGTGACTGCTAGATATGCTCGTGGACAGTGGGCGGAGTTGGCCCTGGCTGCCTTCAGCACTGTTTTTCCAACAAAGGGTAGCCCCCCCTCAAGCCAGCAAGGTCCCTTAGAGGTGCCTAGGGTATCGGCATTGGAACCGAGGACCAGGTAAAGAGCAGCCTGGGGAGGAAGATCTGACTGAAGTGGAGGATAGAGGGCCTAGTGAGAAGAACCTCATATGTGGAGTTCCAAGGAAAGGCCTCCAACCTTGAGACCCTTCTAGTCATGGTAATTGCTACCAAAAAGTCTACCTTCCAGGCAAGGACCAGTAAGGTACTTGAGTCCTACTGCATTGGAGAGCCTACTGATCTGCGAAGGGGAGGAAGGCCTAGTGTCACCTTAGTATGAGACTTCAAACGGAGATGCATATGAGGTTATGATCAAGACAATGACTCAGCATGATGATCTGAGCAGTTGACAGTACAGAACTGCTGAGGTAAAAAGAGGCCAGTGTTCTGGCGCTAACATTGTTTGGGGTGTGAAGATTTCAGGAGAAGGTGGTGTAACCCCGGAGCTATCCATCTAATAACTGCAGATACAGAACTGCGAGATGCAAGGAAAAGGGGAAGGCCAGAGGGGAAAGCCATCCTTTCCCTAGTCCAGCTGGAAAGAGTGCAGGGAGATCAGGGGCAAGGGACGACTGCCAATTAGGATGCAATACCTGCGCAGTTGGCTTAAATCACCATAAGGAGAAAAGAGTGCTTAACCGCAATTGTAGTGTTGGTGTGACCGGCCGTGTCCGGGCAAGCTACGCCACTGATAAGGCATTGCGCGAGGCCAAGTGCCTTCATCGAAGGCATCGTAAACCTCCCAGTGTTCTCATGGGAGGCAGCTTTTAAACACTTCAAAGCATTACACTGATCTAGAGGGGACATCTAGTAACCAAGGCCTGATGGTCAATGATTTGCCACGGGCACCAAGGCAAGGGAACTCAGCTACGGGACAAATGCCCTTCTCCTCAGCCATGGCCCCAGGACTATTTTGCGTATTTGCAGTATTGATGCATGTAAGGACCATAGTGAAGCGTACGTAGTGGCAACACAGCCAGTTTCATAATGGACAGAACCTGGGGATCCCAGTACAAGGGTTGCAAAGAGAAAGATCTTGAGGATCCAGGGCACAGGAGGGGAAAGACTCCCTCTGATGAGATGGAGCAGCGGTCACCATGACTAAGGTGAAGCCCCGGCTCCCCACCTTTCCATCCATTTTCTCACCCTGTCTTACTTCTCTCTCTCTCTTTTTTTTTTTTTTTTTACACTAAGAAGGGAGTAGGGAGATGACCAATGGCAGGGGTCATCTGGCTTGCTGAGATCTCGGTATTTCAGGATGGAACTGGTAACATGTTCCTGCTGTCCTTGTAAAGGTCTCGTAGCTGCCTGGCACCAAAACTTTATGCATGCCAAGAAGAGGCTACCCCTACTGCTTAATGGAACCCATAGCTAAAAGCGCAGGAATCACTGGGAAGGGTGACTGTAGTATTACCAGTACCTTGAAGGTGGGAGCTCTAATGGGAAAAGACACCCGACGGGTGAGGAGATTCCGGGGAAAAGGGGCAGGGAAGTGCCTAGGCCAGTGTTTGGAATGAATATTTACAACCAGCCTCTGGGTCAGTATCGGGGCCCGATGGCCAGAGTTGGACAGAAATTTCATCCCACCTGAAAGGAAGCAGGATAGCTGGTCCATAGAGTACCCTGAAGGTGGGTGGTCTAATGGGAAGATGCCCACCAGGTAAGCAGGCTCCGAGCAACCACATAGGCCAATGTTCACAATGAGTATTTACAACTGACCTCTGGGTCAATGTCAGAGGGACCAACCGCCAGAGTTGGGTGGGAATTCATCCCACAAGAGGAGAAAGGGGACAGATGGTCCACAGATTACCCAGCCCTGTCAGGAGGAAGAGTGGGGGTGGGGTAGACCAGGGCAATGAGCCTGTGCTGTTAGTTAACAGGTGTCTACTAGAGGCTTTCCCAGCTTCCATAGGGTGCTATGGAAGGTCACTGAGTGACCTTAGGTCACTTCCATCTAACCACAAAAACAAAAACCCCTCTGAGGACTAGGGGACAAAGCCCTGGGTGTAGGATCCCGAAATACCCCTGATTTCCTGGCAAAACAGCCCCATAACCCACCAAGAGGTCTGGGCTAAGATATTAGGGGAGCAGAGCTCTATTCCCTCTACGAGTAGGAAAAACTCCTTTTTCAATTTGGGAAGGAGAGGGAAACATGGAGGGTCAGGCCAAGGGCTCTGCTGTGATGAGATACTCTCAAATGTGTTCACCCCAAGCTGGAGATAGGCTGGTGGGAACTGTGGCTGGAGAAAGGGTTAATAACCCCTAAAGTCTCTGATCCACATACGAGGGGTTGGACCCGAGAGGCTGGGCATGTAACTGTCTGGTACTGCTGTTCTGGCTTGGTGCCCAGGCAGGGCGACAGCGAGTTGACCAGTCCTGTAAGCCCAGGGAAGGGGAAAAGGGGTAGGGCCCCAGACCTGCCAGACAGCCACTGGCCAGGGAAGGGCCTGTTTCGTGGCCCATGCTGCGTTACACTGGGTTTTGGTAGTTGTGGGACTGAGAGGCAGGAAAAAGGGAAACCCCTTTGAGCAGTAGGAAGGGGAGACGACCTGAAAAGCTCCACCCCACGATAAGGGGGGGGCACAAAACCCCTTCTAGGGGAGGAGGGCATGAAGGTTCAGAGCCCACTTAGGGATAAAACCTTGGGGCACATGGGACCTGGAGGTGTGGCCTTCATGACTAAGCAAACATGTGTTCGCCTAAGTAACAACAGGGATATTGAGGGAGGAGTCCCTTAATTCCACCAGGGGGAGTCCCGAAGAGGGAAGGCTGTCCCTCCCAAGTTTTATAGGGATGATCTGGTTTTCACCCTGCATGCCCACGAGGGGGAGTGAAGAAGCACCAAGTGTGAAGAAATGGGAAGGGAGGTTTCCCCTGCCAAGAGGAGAAAACCCCAGTGAGAAGTAGCGGGTGGCACCAAACAGGAAGGGAACCTTCAGCAGATGTTTTTGCACCCACTACTCTGGGTGCTAGATGGAAGTGTGTCAAGGCCTGGGGTAGAACATGGTCCCTGCCTAAAAGGGAGACCAACAACCCTCAGCCAGAATGAGAGGTTCCAACCTCTGGTGGAGGGAAGGATCTCTTCGCAGCGAGAGAAGGGGTGGGCCTGGGATGGGAGAAGCTTCCATTGGAGTCCCCCACAGCAAGAGGAGGAACGGGCCCCAGATGGGAGAAAACTCTCCTGACCGGGATGGAACCAGGTCACAGGGGTGAGAGTGCTGTAACTTGGCCACTAGGCCAAAAAGGAAGATGAATCAGGGCGGAGGTGTAAAATTCCTATGGAGTCAGAGGGTGGGCAGGAACCCCTGAAGGGAGGAGGCCCAAAAACTTAATCTCCCCCTGGGGGTCCTGGGCACTAGTGATTACGGCCTTTGTCTCAGCCGGAAACAGTCTCGCAGTCGAAAGGGAGGTCAAAGATGACCTGCTGGGAGGCAGGGGGTATCCTTGCCTCTCTAAGCCAAGCTGTATGCCGGAGGGTTCACGGCTGAGGTGATTGTGCAGGAGGCTGTGTCTACAGCATCCCAAGCCGATAGGAGAAGTTCTTGGGACGCTATCCTGCCCTCCTCCAGGAAGGCATCATAGTCCTCCCTAGCTTCCTGTGGAAGTAAGTGCCTGAACTTATTCAGTGACTCCCACACATCCATCACATACCTGCCTACCAGGGCCTGATTACTGGCCACACAGAACTGGAAGGCCGAGAAGGAATACACATTCCTCCCCAGAAGATCTAATTCCCTTGCATCCCTCAGTGCTGGGAAGGGGTCACAGGGAATTTGCCCTGGGCCTAAGCACAGCTTCCGCCACCCCCTAGATGGTACCAGGTGGTGGGTGAGGGGAAGAAACTCTGTCCCTGGGACCTGATATTTGAAGCCTGCCATGCCCAATACCCAGGGAATGGAACCCGGGCTTCGCCAGTGTGATGAGGCAAGATCCCAAACACTAGGATGGAGTAGGACAGTGATAGGTTTGCTGGACACGAACGCTGGCCCGAATAATGTGTCGGCAGGCTCCTCAAGGGACTGAACTTCCATCCCTGCATGGGCAGCAACATGGCGAAGAAGATCGAAATGCACCATGAAGTCTCCCGTGTAGGAGCACGGCACAGGGTTTAGGGCTCTGGCCGATGCCAGAGGAGCCAGTGCCAAGATGAGCTCCACGGTACCCAAAGGGCCCAACACAGTCTCTTGAGGGGACCATTCATGAGGCTGGTACCTAAAGGGAGACGATGCTGGGAGCATAGGACAGGGCCATTTAGATCCCCTTGAGGTACCCTCCTCCGGGTTCAAAGGAGGGGAAACTCCTTGGGACCACGATGATGGTGCCGGTGATGGCAGAGTGATACGGTGGCAAGGAGAAGGCTCAACAGTACTGGGGCTCTCATGCATGGGTTCTGGCATCGGGGAACTTGGTAGCAAGACTGGAGAGGGTGTTCGGTGGCGCTTCCGTGGCAGCCAGGCCCTCGAGGCAAACTCCAGAATACTCTTCCTCCTGGGGAGTACCGGAGAGGGCGGTGTGGGTAATAAGAGGAGTGCCTTCATTTCCTCGAAAGCCTTTGGTGTCGCAGGGAGCGGCATCGACTCCTCTTGGTCCCGTGGTGACCCCCGTGTGGGGGACTGGAATCGGCGTCAACGTCACAGTACTGACACCGGTACCAAACTGGTTTTTTCATGCTCTCTTGGGGAGCAGTGCCGGAAAGGCTCCAGTGCCAAAGAGGCACACGGTTCCGCAGGAGAGCCCGAAGCCTCAGGGTGGACTGCCACGCTTGCCCTGAGGCCAATGCACGGTGCCTTTGCTTCCTGTCTCTGATTGTCCTGGGCTTAAAGGGCAGACAGATGGAGCAGGAGGTTACCAAATGGGCTTTGCTCAGGCACCAAAGGTGCTTCACGTGGGGGTCATCTCGAAGGAAGGCCTTGCCACAGGCAGTATAAGGTTTAAACCTTGGCATGGTGGGTGGTGGAGGGTAGCGGTGTTGCTGGTCCAACAGATGCTAGGAAGACAAGATGCTCTTCCGTGGAATGATATCCACAAAGAGGTGTCCCAGTCGAGCTGCTGGCTCATAAAAAGGAGAAGACAGGCTGCTTGCATAATCGCCAGGAGTGGGCAGTTCCACAAATCATTGCCGAGGCGGACAAAATGAAACTGAGGTGGAGCCGGGCGGTGGCCACATATATAGCCATGGGGTGGTGAGGGGGTGGTGGTTGCCAGCCCTCTCCTGACAGGCTAGGGCAAAAAGGTATCTGACCAATCATGCACTGTGGCACGGATACACCTATTACTGAATGTATTCGAGCAGTGTTTGAAGAAGAACAGAAAGTTGCCAGGTTTCTTTTACATTCTACATTCTGTGGAAGTTTCTTATACTGGTGATGTCAAGGTGTAATCATTTGTGGCTGTGGATTATTAAAGTGTTGGTATCTTGAATATTGCTACTCTCAAAGTAGCGCAGTATAGGGATCTTCTGACAGATGTAATCATGGCAGTCATCATTGGTTTCAATTAAGTATGAGGGACTCATTTGCAGGCACCAAGGCATATGAGCTAGATTAGCTGTATTCATCTCTAGTCTTAAATGTCCTTTTGGGGCACAAGCTAAACTTCTATTCTTCCCTTTTACATTTCTCTGTCCCTCTGAAGCCTTTGCTTCCACACAAACAACAAAAAGAACTATGTTAAAATGCAGCATTAAGCTTGTTCTAAACATTAGTTTATGTTTACAGTACCTTTATCAGGCTGAAATACTCCATTGCATCAAAATTAAAAATTTCATCCTTAATAACTATAAATCATTCTTTGCTCTCTCTGTTCTATTTTCTCAAAAGATCCTCCAGTCATCTTTTCCTTAAGCTGTAAATTTTATATTCCTTTATTCTTTCTCTAAAGCCAATGACATCTAATCCATTTAGTAGACAGATAAAATATATATTTTATATAATACACACACACACACATTCTGAGGTGTCCAGATCTGTTCACTGTATCTCAGGAGCTTCCCAAGATGTATAAGAAGAACAAGATCAGTTCCTTTTGGTTATTAGTGTCAGTTGAGAGGCATCTGTGCACAAATGTCCTTGCACACCATTACTTATTGGCAGAACTGGCAAATGGACCCAAACATACCCTGGTTCCTTCACCAATACAGAATCCCAGCAGAGTAGAACTCTGCAGTAGAAGAGAAAGAGGGCTGGTCATGTGATCCATGTGGACAATACATCTCAAATAGGCACAGTTATGTAGTATAAATAACCATGCTTTCTTCCTGCAGTGATTATCCACCTGGATCCCATTTCTTGGGACTAACAAGCAGTGGTTGGTTTGCTTGAAGGTGAGATCTTGTGTTCCTGCTTAAGCAATGACTGCAGACAGCCCTACCAAAATAAGAATTTGGTCTGGAAACCTCTGCTAAAGAAATGGTCTTGGAAACGTGCACAGAGCTCTACACAACTGCCCCACAACTTTCAGGTATAGGGACATTCTTTAAACTGGTAGCAGAGTCTGCCTGAAAACTAATGGAGGCTCTAATTTGGCTCCAGGGCCTAGGGGACTTTAACCAGGCTAGCTCATTCCATGTTCTTATGCCCATGAAGATCCATTTGGAGAATTTGTCAGAATAGTGAGCAAGTGAGATCACAAAATTTCTTCAAGCAGCATCACTCTGATCGGTACTAATATGAAATTTAGATAATGCCAGAAGTGCCAACAAATAAGATGGTGACTTCTCTGTACTTCTTTAAACAATGATTTGAGGACTTTAATAACTCAGTCACAGGTTAGAGATGTATTCTGATAGTGGGTGGCTGAGGTTCTGTAGTCTGCATTGTGTGGGAGCTCAAACTAGATGATCATATTGGTCTCTTCTGACCTTAGAGTCTATGAATCTAAGCAATAATGGGTCTAAGCAATATTGCCTGACTGTAATCCTATCAGCAATCACTCTAGATGTGTTCCTGAATGATTTTTTTTTTTCTTATTCAGGTAATGAGACAGTAATCTGACCATTTCAAAAGTATGAAGTTCAGCTTCCCCACAGGTTGGGTGTGTTGTGGGGAAGAAAACTGGGAGATAAATTTGTTCATAAAGAACTCAAAACAACTTTGGGCAGGAATTTGAGGTGATGCCTAAGGAAAATCCTGTCCTATGATACACTTCTTTGGTGGAAGAGGGGTGTCCTATCATGAGGGCCGGAATCTCCCCCCATTCTTCAGGCTGATGGAGTGGCTAATAAAAAAGTAGTCTACATTGACAGATGGTATAAGGAACAGGTTACTCATATGGGGGACCCATCAATCCTATACTGACTGAGGTCCCAAAAAGGGAGGTGACTCCCAAAATGTGGGGAAAACATGAGTTAGACCTTTAGGAACCTTGCCACTGTAGAATGGGAAAACACACTGTGACCTGGAAAAGGAGGATGATGTACAAATATTGTTACTATATGGACCTTTATGGAACTTGCAAAGAGTTAAGATTGTTTCAGAACCAGGAAATGGCCCAACATGGCTGAAACAGGTGGTGTGTCAAGGGAGAAAGCTGATGCTGAAATGCCCAAAATAGAAAACCTTTTCCACTCAGCTTTGTTAGTCAATCTAGTTGAGACTTTCTTGGATCAGAGCAGAATGTACTGAACTTTGACATTCATCACAGGAACATGTTCCATTAATCCAATCAGCATCCAAGCTTTCAGATGTAAAGAGGCTCAGTTCATAGGTAGGATCTGACCATTGTTTTGTGAGACTATGAGTCAGATCAAGCAAAGGCAATCAGGGGCTGTAGTGAGAGATTCACCAGATCCAAATACCAGAACTCTCGGTTGATGCCAGGGCTGTCATAATAATCAATGTAGCATCTTGCTTCTGTTTGCTGAGGACCCGCAGTATCATAGGGAATAGAAGGAATGGCATACTGTAGGCCAAGCATCTAAGGCATAAGAAAGTCATCTGTCACGGATCCTACACCAAGCACCTTCTGGAACAAAACACTTGGTATTTCTTGTTCTGAACTCTAAAGGCACCACCTTCACCACTGTTTCAGGTTGTGGAAGCTGTCATAAGTCACCATCCTGATCTTTTTCATGGGATTTTCTCCCACAAAAGCTCATGTGATAAATAAATTTGTTAGTCTTTAAAACACCACCAGATTCCTGGCTTGTTTTGCTGAACTAGAGTAATATGACTATCCCTTTGGAACTTAACATCCTGATCGTGAGATGCTGGAATTTACTAAGATATCAAAGATTGAGAATGTGATGCCTACCCCCCTTTTTCCTCTGGAATGGAAAAAAATAGTAGGAGTAGAAACCTCTGCCACTGAACTTTAAGAGCACCTCCTTCCCCACTTCAAATTGTAAATGGGAGTTCATTCACTTCTTGTTTCAATAATGTCACACAAGAGGATGCCTGTAAAAGAGATGGGGAAGGTGAGAAGGGACTGCAATAGCGTAGAATATATCTTCTTGACAACCCCCAGAAACCACTGGTCCGAGGTGATTCAAATCAGGGCTTCCAAGCAGTAAAAGAGGTTGTTGCCAGATGACTGATAGTAGAATGGAAGAGAGTCTAATGAGGTTCTGCAAGTCTTTTGACACTGGCTAACAGAAAACAAAGTCATGCAATAGAAGAAGCTGCAGAGGGTCATCATTGTTTAAACTCATAGACTTTAAGATCAGAAGGGACCAATAATGACCATCTAGTCAGACCTCCTGCACAATGCAGGCCACAAAACCTCACTCACTCCCTCCTGCAATAAAACCTCTAGCCCATGACTAAATTAAAGTCCTCAAATCATGGTTTAAAGACTTAAGTACAGAGAATTCACCAGTTTCTTCGTTGGCAGTTCCGAGGTTATCTGAAGTTCATCTTAGTACCAACTAGAATGATACTGTCTGAAGGAATTTTGTGATCTCACTTGCTCACTTCTTGGGGCCCAGACACAAGCACAAAAAATGAAGAGCTGCCCTGGAGTCCTTTAATAAATGGAGGGCAGGAAGGTCTTTCCACAGTCATAGATGTAGCCAGAGTACTTGCTAGTGAGTCTGTCACAGGCACTCAGCATCACTTATAGGGAAGTTGTGACCAATCAGTTATCCTGTTGTCATGACTGCTTCTAAAAGCCACTGCTTCAGGGCAGCCCAACAAGCGGATGGCACCTGAGCCTGGTTTCTAGGGTCTACAGCTCTGAGGCTGTTCACAAGAAGCACTACCACTTCCCTTTCTTGGAGTATTTTGAAATATAGCATAGATGTGGGTTGGTGAGTGCATTCCAAACCAGAATAAAACCGAGTTTCAAAACACCAAAATCCTCCATGAAAGGGACAGCTCTACAAATAAAATCTTCAGTAAGAAGACCCCATTATGTCCTCTCATCCTTCTTGAAAAGAAGGAACTCGAAAAAGGCACAAATATTAGTAAATAAGCAATACCTTTATTTTTTCCTGTAGCAGATCAACCATTGTAAGTGTACATATTTCTCTCAACACATTCATGAGCATTCTGGATTATTCACAACATATTATAGATGTATTATAAGTCCCAATTCTGCAAAGAGTTAAACACATGCATCACTGTCAGACCCTTCATGTGCATAAAGTTTTAGATATGATTAAATCTAAGATCCATCATTCTGATTAATTACTAAGATTTTTCTTTGTCTCCCCACAAATACTGATAAAAGCCCTTGTAAAATAATCTTTTCACCACTCTCTTGTTTTATCAAAAATCCTTTCATTCACTTATTTTATCTTGATATGGATTCTGGAGATGGAGGTTTTCTATTTTCAAGCATCTTCAGGATATTCTCCCAAGATGTCACACCATGGAAAGACACCATAAGATAACTTTGTGAACTGCCAGCAGAGCTGAGAATGCTTCAGAAATGGTGTTTCTCTTTCTTCTGACAGATAATAGTTTTTATAACATTGCACCACAAAAATCTGTATCATCATTTATTTTGCTGTCTGCTGTGAAAATATTCTGCCTAAACTGAACTTGTAATTCCAGAGGATTCCTTGGTTGCTAACCACAGCATGTGTTACATTTTATCTATTGACTGGGAACATTCGTCATGCAAATTGCAAATCACAACTCCTCCTCTCTTCCTTTTTCTGAGTTAGTACAAAAACAGGTCAGCAAAACAAATTCAGTTAAATACAATGTGATATTTAATTGAATTGGACAACAAGATTTTTCTCTGGAAATGGAAATACTGCCTTCTGGCTTACATACTGGAACAGCAGAAGATCAGGACTCTGTTCTTGGCACTCTGACAGACTCCCTGTGTGACCACAGACAAGTCACAGAATGACAGATTTTGCTCCTCCTAACTCTTGTCAAGGCCCCTATACACCATTGGTAATGTGCCACAGGAGACCATGGGAGAACGCCTCTGGCACAGTGTAGGCTATTTATGGTGGTAATGGGGGAATGCTGAGCTGTGGCTGAGAGCTAGAAATAGGAGCATGCCAATGGAGCATCATCTATGAGGTTTCTCTTGCAGCTCTGTAGCCCATATACAGCTTGATGTGTTTGTCAGATATTACAGCAGCCTTTGGCTGCCCCATTTGAACTCGGCAGCCATTTTGACCTCATGGAGCAGCAATCTGGAGAATACAGTGGCACCATCTTCACCTTCCCTATTCTGGAGATGTACCATCTGTGATGCCCTTTCAGGAGGCAGTGTATAGGATCACAGCCAGAATCTCTGTCTGTGGATAACACTTTAATGCACCCAATGAAGGTGATGGGAAGATAAATCTTTGTGAGTTTGTCAGACAACAAGTTGGTGCCCACCACAGAGGCTCTCTAAATAAATAAAATAAATGTTTCCAAAAGTAACATTTTATAAGAAACAGAAATGTTCTTTTACCTCTGAGAGGGTTACAGTGAGCTGCAGCAGATCTAGTTCTCCAAGATCTAACTGCTACCCTTCACTCACTCTTCACCTCTATGCATTCAGTGTCTCATGTCCCTCATATCCTATCCTTATGCCACCACAAGCACTCTTGTGCTAACTCAAAATGTCAATCAGCACTTTCATATGACACAGCAGCTGGTTTTGCTATCCAGTAATTCAACTACTGCCCTTATAGCACTGGCTCATACACCTGCTAGAGCTGTAGCCAGAAGCCATTTTTAAATGAGAGGTTGTGGCTTAGATTTTCAGTGCAACATCAAGAACACCTCTCAGTGGCGACTCCTGAGGTACATCTACAATGCCATTGTCCCCTGGTGTCTCCCAAGAACATGGTAACACCTTTTAACAAAACATTCAGGGACTATTCCTGCATAGGGCAGGTATGAAGTGTTGGACATATACATGTCAGATAGGGCCAGACAAGAAGAGTAAAGGAATCCTATCCTAAGATAATGAGAGAGCTCCTGCTGCATATCTGCTGTGAGGTCAAGACAGCAGTGTTTACACTCACAACAACTTTGTGCTTCAAGCTGTATATTACTGCAGGATCAAGGCCCTAGCATATTGGATGCTCTGTGTTAAATGAAGGGAAAGGTGATCAAATGCCACACAGCACATTCTGCCTCTCCCTTGTCCACCAACACTGACTGCATTCACAGCTTCCTCTCCACCCCCCTCCTACTTCTCTCTACTCTTTTTCCAATCCTTGCCACAGCACATATGTTTTTTGAGGGTGGAGATCATGTATGTGCAATATATACATATATAACCCAGAAATGAAAATGCCATATATAACCACTGGACCTCGTCTCTGTTTTGTCCAAATTATGTATGTGCACATATGTATATATATCCTCATTCTACAGAGCTTTGCAAGCCTCCCCCACCTTCTGCTTTTTTAATTGCATTTTAATCATTTCTTTTTATTAAAGCAAAAAAAAAATACTTGAAATGCCAAGTCCTCAAATTTACAGAGTGGGATATGTGGGAAATTCCACAATAATGTCATGCAGCAAACATGAAAATCTTTGCACAGCTTAGATGTGTACACTCAGCCATATGCCACTTCCATGTATGTGTTTTGTAAAAATGAGCGTTGGATTTATTTAAAAATAAACAAACAGACAAATACAAACAAAATTAAAAATCAGGAAATTCTTTAGGACATTTTAAATTTTAAAAGTTTGAGCCAAATTCTGATGTGTAACATTACAGTAGTCCATAAGGAGTCCCACTGAGCACAGTGAAATGAAGTCATTGGGACCAGTCAAAGAGTAAGCTAGTCAATGTGAAGAATGCCAAAATCTACTCCTCTGTGAACAGCAACCATCTTGAACTGAAGGCACTGGAGAATCAATTCTGACTTTCCATTAAAAAATAAAGGACCTTGCAATACCTTATTAAAATCATAATCAGAAAGAGTAGCAAAAGCAGAAACAATGCAAAATATTAGGTCATCATTGTAATATAGGGGAACAACCTGAATTTACTGACTACTTTTTAAAGAATATTGATTCAAAACTATCTCCAGGGACCATTTCCCTTTTCACCATTAAATTTCAGAGCACTGAGACAAAGCATTTAAAAGGTACAGTCAAAGTACTGCCTTGGTTGAGCTAGACAGTACACTTTCTGCTGATAGATGTTAAATAAGAAAAGCTCATGTGCAATATCAGAAGAATGTGAAGTGTTATGAAGAAGAACCGTAAAGGCAGGTAGCAGAAATTATATTCCAAACCTAATTTTAACTGTATGAAAAAGTGTTTCAGCAAAGGTACTTCATGAACCATTAATGAAAACAGTTTGTGCTAACATAGACTGAGCAAAATTATTCTCAATACAGGCTCAGGGAGACCACTGCCACGCCTGTGAGAGACAAATAAATGTTATTTATTTTGTACATAGGTGCTCATGCATGCCCATGAGCATAGCTGAGCCACATCCTGAGGCCCTTAAACTTGTCAATGGACTGAGTAAGACCTGATGAAGGATCTTACAACTATTTGTAACTTTTGTTTTTGGAATGGAAGGAACATTTCCTCACTCATACAGGAGGAGGAAGTGAAAGGAATAGACTACTATTATAGTCTTGCATTAATACAAATCTTGATATATCTCAAGGAGGCCCATTTATTACGTTTAACATGCTAATGAGATAGTAGCTATGCAGTAGCAAAATAGTGCCAAAATACAATAGGTGTGCTGGGCATATATATTTAGTAGGCAGAATTTCTTTTCACTGGGGTATCTAATGATGCTATTGAATCACTTAATTGTCAAATCAAGAATAAAAGAAAATGATGATGGTTAGGAACTAGTGCTGTGACAATTTGCAAAATTGTACCTAGCTGGCATACTTTTTCTTTAAAGTCTCTGAACTCTCCAACTTGGTCTCCTCTTCCCCTTACCTTTATATTTGTGCCGTCTGAAACGCTAATCTTACCTCTTGTCAACCTACTCCTGTTCTTTTTTTCTTTTCACAAGTCTCTTAACTCAGCCTCATTTTAAAGTAAATTTAGAATGCTCCCTTGCCAAACTTGTGAGTGTTCATCAAATCTCTCTCTCTCTTTGTCTCACACACCCCCCCCAACACACCCACCCACACAGAGAGCCCAAAAGAGTCTGAGAAAAGACGAGTGCCAGCTTTTGTTGTTACTGATGCTTTCATTTGGCAAAACATTGGTGTTATTAAGCAAGGAATAACATGGCTATTGAACCTTGCCCCTCGTACTAGTGTGAGCCGAAGATGCTGATGGATGGAATAGGGGGAGGAGGGAGCAAGAGATAGTGGGGTGGGGAATCCAGTGAATGCATGTTTGGGAGGTGCAGTTGGGGGAGAGTGCACAGTGTAGCTGTGGTGAGGAGAGTGGGGGAATGGCTGGGTCCTCAGAGTGAGCAGCACTGTCGCTAGGGGGGAGTGGGGCCCAGGGCAAATCAGTTTGTGTGGGCCCCCCCCATTTTAAACTTTGCAGCACAATGTTCCCTCTAAGCCAGTGGTTCCCAACCTGTGGTCCAGGGACCCCCAGAGGTCCACAGACACTTTGCAGGGGGTCTGCGGAGCCTCTCCCTATCCAGAGCCAGAATCCAGCTACAGCCTTGATGCTCCCTGCCAGGGCTGCCTTTCCCCATCTGTGGCTGTATCCTGGCAGGGGGATGGAGCCACAGCAGCTCCCAAGCAGGGACAAGGGCAGGGGACCACAGCTGCTGTGGCTCAGCTCCCCGGTGGTGGGGGCAATGTTGGTGGCAGCGCTGCTCACCAGCTCTCCCACTGGTGTGGGCCAAAGTCTGCCCGTGCAGGACAGATTACATAATCAGCTGGGGAAAATCCACAGAGATTTTTTTTTTGTTACAAAGCGGTCCCCAACCTGAAAAAGGTTGGGAACCACTGAGCTGAGCAAGTTCCCCGCTGGTTCTCCAGGCCTCAATGGGCTTCTTCCCTGCTGCCTGCTGGCTCCCCAAGTGCACCCATAACTTCTTCAGCTGCATCATCAGCCTAGAGGGAACACTGGGCAGTGTCATAATTTTTCTTTAATAAAATCATAAATGTCTAGCCCTCAGGCTAAAAAGTTGCAGAGAGAAGCAGAAAAACATGACCTGACTTTATCCTAAAGGCTCAAAACCCAGAAGTCAAAGAAAATAGCTCCCTCTCATTTATTATTTCTTTAAACATCTCTTTATTTTTAAGTGAGTTTAATGATATATTTAAGCCAACCTTGTGACTATTTTTGATGTTTGGGGTAGGCAATACTGAATGTGTCATGGTGATATTTCATCAACCTCACAGCCAAGTGGACAGAAGCATCTGGATGTACTATTCTTTGTGGTTCTGGTATTCTGTTCAAGATGGGCACACAATTTTACAAGTTTAATAATTTTTCTTAGATCGAGTTTTTGTTAAATTAAAAATTCAGAGAGAGAGATGCTATTTTTGGATAATATCAAGAAATAAATCCAGGTCCTCTCTCACCTTAAAGCACTGGATTCCAGTTGTCTAAGCATGTTATTTCCTTTATGCTGCCTGACTCTCTCCTTTCCTGTCTTGTTTTAATATATATACTCATAAATTCCTAGGGTTACCAGATGTCAGGCAAAAGGATGTCCTCCTTTTTACCTTTGCGTCCGCCATCTAGCAGGCATTTTAAAAAGACATGACTTTGTCTGGCTTTTTACTTACAGGGGTTAAAGTATGCTGGAATGCCTGGAACACCCTATTTTTAGGCAGAAGCATTCCAGGGCCCCCTAAAAACAGAAGAATATTACATTAATACTACAATTTCTCCATGTGTCCTCCAATGTCCTCCTTTTAGTACCTCCCTGTCCTCCTTTCCATGCTTTGATGTCTTGTAACCCTATACATTCCTCATTGCTTTGCAGGTGATCTAAGTAATGAAACTCAGGTACTGTTTGAGGATCAGAGGAAGAAACAAAGGACCTTTGGCCTCCACTTAGATACCCTGATGTAAAACAAACAAGAAGTCTTGTGGCACTTATAAAGATTTTAAAAATTTATTTATTTGTTACCTTGTAAAAGTGCCACAAGACTCCTTGTTTATTTTACATCAGGGATTCCTTGTTTGCTTCGCTAAACTAGACCCACACAGCCACAGCTGCTTTCCTCTTTGCCATGCTTTGGGACTGGTGGTCTGACTGCAATCAATGACAATGGGACATACTTACAGTGCAGAAGAAAGGGCAAAAAACTTCTTTAATGTGTTGATTGATGGCCATTAGCCCTAAAAACCCAGTATTTCTGTATAAGTGCTACCCTGGGGTCTTCTCTCTCAGGTATAATAGATCATTATCTGCACAGAGAAGTTTGCTCAAAAAGACATCCCTGAAGACTGAAAACTCTTGCTAAGTGTAGAAGAAAAAAAGATCCTTAATATCTCAAACACTTTCTAGAGATGCTGATGTAAATTCAAAGAGAAGGTCCTGATTTGTAAAGGTTTGGGATGTGACATTCTCCTGACTTTGTCTCCATTTGCTTGACTGAGGCTGGCTCCACAAGTTTTATCTCAACACTTGCCCTTTCTCTTCCCCTCAGGGAGCAGTTGTGGGAAGGTGGCTACTTAAGAGTTCCTGTAACCAAACGCTGCCTGTCTGAATTCCCTTCCCCTTTCCCTGACCAGCCGGGAGCTGGTCCCTGGGCAGGCTAGCTCCTCAGCTTGAAGAAGGTCCCTGCTTCCTTACTCCCGCCAGTTGTGTGGGACCCCCAAAAGCACAAGGCCCCCAAAGCACGAGGCCTAGGGTGGTTGCCCCTTTTAGCCCCCCTTAACAATGGCTCTGAGAGTGAGTGATAGGTTTTTGGAAGCAAGGGGGTGTTTTTGTGGCAGAGACTGAGGAATGGGTGCGGAAGGCAAAAAATAGACCCTGGAAGGAGATACTGTGGAGAATAGTTTAGAAATGAGATCAGGAGGAAGACTGGAAACTCAGAGGATGCAGGAGGCAGATTGACAGAAGTGGTTAGACTGCAAAGAAGAGAAGGAAGGGTACTCAAAAGAGCATAAGGAAAAGGAAACACACAAATCAGGGAACAAAGAAAAATGAAGATAGAAAGAAAGGAAAAGAAAATTAATCTCATTCATTTTAAATGTTATTTGGCAAGTGGAATGTTAGCTGAAGGTGTGCTAGCAAATTAAAGCACCCAAATGTCTTATGTACAGATTCAGCATCCTATCTTTGAGTATTCACAAAATTACAGTATATACTCGGGTATAGGTCGATCCAGGCGTAAGCCAACCCCCCACATATGATCCCAAAAAGAAGCTAAAATTGGTGACCCAGGTATAAGCCACAGTCCCCTTTTGGCCTTAGCCCCTAACCCCCACCCACTGCTGCTGGCTTCCTCTGGAGTTTGACAGCTTCCCTACCCCAAAATCTCTGCTGCTGCTTTTCCCTTGCCTTCCTGCTGTCCATTCCTCACTCCTGCCCTCCTGCTCTGCCCTTTCCTCACTGCTACACCCGTGCAGCCCCCTGCTCTGCCCTTTCCTCACTGCTACACCCCTGCTCACTTCTCAGTTTCCTGCTGTTGCCCCCTGTGCCACCCTTTCCTCACTGCTGCCCCCTGCTCACTTCTCAGTTACCTCACTGTTGCCCCCTGCTCTGCCCTTTCCTCACTGTTGCTTCCTTGCTCCCACCTGCTCTGCCCTTTCTTCACTGCCGTCACCCTTGCTGCCCCTTGCTCTGCCCTTTCCTCACTGCTACCCCCTGCTCACTTCTCAGTTTCCTGCGGCTGCCCCCTGCGCTGCCCTTTCCTCACTGTTGCCCCCTGCCCTCACCTGCTCTGCCCTTTCCTCACTGCTCCACCCCTGCTTACTTCTCAGTTTCCTGCTGCTGCCCCCTGTGCCGCCCTTTCCTCACTGCTACCCCCCTGCTCACTTCTCAGTTTCCTGTGGCTGCCCCCTGCGCTGCCCTTTCCTCACTGTTGCCCCCCTGCCCTCACCTGCTCTGCCCTTTTCTCACTGCTCCACCCCTGCTCACTTCTCAGTTTCCTGCTGCTGCCCCCTGTGCCACCCTTTCCTCACTGCTACCCCCCTGCTCACTTCTCAGTTTCCTGCTGTTGCCCCCTGCTCCTTCTGCTGCCCCTACTCCCCCCTTTCCTCACTGCTGCCCCCTGCTCTGACCTTCCCTCACTGCTGCCCCCTGCTCTGCTCCTTTCCCACTGCTGCTCTCTGCTCCTCCTACTGCCCCCTCCTCACTGCCACCCCCTACTCTGCCCTTCCCTTACTGCTACCTCCTGCTAGCCCCTGCTCTGCCCCTTCCCCACTGCTGCCCCTTGGCTCCTCACTACTGCCCCCCTTCTCTGCCTCTTTCTCCCTGCTACCCCCTTCTCTGCGCCTTCCCCACCGCTCCCCCCTGCTCTGCCCCTTCCCCACTGCTGCCCCTGGCTCCTCACTGCTGCCTCCTTTCTCTGCCCCTTCCCCCCTGCTCTGTCCCTCCCCACTGCTGCCCTGCTGGCTCATCACTGCCACCCCCCCCCGCTCCCTTCTCAGTTCCCTGCTGTTGATCCCCTGTTCCTCAACACCCTTTCCACCCCTTTCCCTGTCACCCCCCCATCCCTGCTGCTGCTCTTCCCAGCCTGCCAGGCACACCCACCCCCAAATCCCCAGTCCATTTTGCTGCTTCCCTGGGATCCCCAAAACCCCTAGGTCCTCCTGCCACTCCCCGAACTCCCCAACCCCCCCCCCAAATGCCTGAGCCCTGTTGCCCCTTCCCTGGCATCCCTCAACCCCCCCCAACCCCACCCCACCCCACCCTCCAGGCCATCCCATCACTTTCCCCAACTCCCTGACCCCCTCCCCAACCCCCAGTCCCTCCTGCCGCTTCCCTGGCCTCTCTGAATCCCCCCCCTCAGTGTCCAGGCCGACCCCCCCCCAGGACTGTCTTACTTGGCCACTCCAGACGCCAGAGTCCCTTACTTCCTCCAGCCCCAGCCCCAGCCGACTGCCCAAGATGGCCACCCAGCAACACTGGGGCTCCAGCCTGCCGCATGGTCAGGGAAAGGGCTGGCTGGGGCTGTCTACCATATTCTCCTGAGTATAAGCCGAGTGCCTGTTTTGAAGCCAATTTTCGGGCACAAAATTCTCGGTTTATACACGATGATATACAGGAGATGAAATCACTGGATAAGGGAGTAATTCCCCCATTCTCCATGTACATTTTAAGGAACAATATACACGATATTACATTTCTGGTATTTTGACCAGTTCACAACACTTGACTTTAACTCCTCTGATTTTAATCACTGTGAGTATACACAATATGTAAACAGACAAGTCCAGAATGTGGGAGAGTTTTCAGTTTGATCCAGATTCCGGAGATTGAAAGGATGTCTCATGTAGACCCCAGTCATGATTTCCGCCTCCACTCTTACTTCAAGTTATTCTTATATCTACCTCTATCTTGCCCATGATTTTTCACCAGCACCTGAAACAAATACAAAGGCAACCTTCCCAGTGCCAAGGAACCTCTTAAGTCCATGCTCTTTTGGATAGTTTGACAATGATGGAAGCTAGTTTACAGCATTGTCTTATATGGTATGGAGGTTTGTGCCATTGGTCCAGGCTTTGCATGTTAATTAATTCTTCTTATATGCCCAGATGTGGCAGAAGAATTATTAAAAGGGAGCAAAGGGCTTTTATTTAGGGTTAGTGTCCTATGTGAGCAGCTGAAACATTTTAATTCTATATTCCTCTAAAACACAAAACAAAAATTAAAACCAGTGATTATTATACTTTTGTCACTCTACATGTTGACTAATATGGCTTAAGTTTTTCAAAAACACAGCTGCCTAAGTCCACCTCTAACAACTACCCTTTTTTAATTTTTTTAACCAGCCATAGAAGTTGCTAGCAGTCGTTCTTAAAAGTACCATTTGTCATTTAAGACTCCTGACTATTTCTGATGCAATCTCTCAATAGATGCCAGTCTCATCTATAGCGTAAAATGAAATAAACCTGTTTAACAAGTGAATAAGGAAGTCAGATTTTAGTTTCTATTTTCTCGCAAACGTTCTTTCACGACTGTGCAAAAGACTTTTGTCAGATTCATGTCCTGAATGCCACTGCAACATTCAGCCTTAGTTTCAGCCCTGAATGTTGCAGTGTATGTGACATTTGCTGTTAGCATCTGCTTATACTGCTATCACTTAACACAGCAGAAGAAAAAATTGTAACGCAGAATCCTGTACGTAAAGTAATGGATTCTTCGAAAGAGATGTTCAGTGGCTGAGGAGTTTATTCCTTTAACACGTGATCATCTAAGATAGCTACATTATGTTGTTATCCTATGGATGGTTTAGCTGATTTGTTGTGTAGGACCCTTGTTCCTTGATAGCCTTGTTTCATTACTAAATATTTTCTAAAGCACACTCTGGAGTATGAGAATAAAGACTTCTTTATGATTCACTGTAGGATTATGTAAACTTAGAATTATGTTTGTCTCACTTGCTTTTAATATATTTACTCAGCTTTCTCAAGAATTAACCCTAGAATGGAATTTTTAACTATTTTCACTAAACAGTTTCCACAGTTACAGTTAAAAGGGACAAGATCAGGAAAAATATAACTATTCATCAAAGTGATTTCTGACCACCAGCAGGGCCATCCAAAGAGGGGGGTGCAGAGCCCCGACTCAATTGGCCTCTGAGCCCACCTGTGCTAGGGGGCAAGGGTGGCCAGCCCAGGGGTTGGGCTCTGCTCTTCTGCCCCACCCCTGTGCTGGCCCTCCCTGCCCCCCGGGTGGAACAGCTAGCCCAGAGGCGGGGTTGGAGAGCAGAACCCTGCCTTTGGGCTGGCCCACTCCACCTCTGGGCCAGCTGTTCCCTGTCCTAGGGGTGGGGTGAGCAGGCCAAAAATGGAGGTTGGGTTCTACACTTCCAGGCCCCACCCCCTGTGCTGTCTTTGGCTCCATGCCGAAAGCAGTGGAGCAGCGGCAAGAGGCAGCATGGTGGTTGGGGGAGGGCAACAATGTGGGTCGCATGCTGCCCTACTCATGGCAGGACAGCACAGGGCCCAAGGAACTGTGGGTCCAGGGCAATCAACCTTCTTGCCCCCCTCAAAGACAGCCCTGACCGCCAGAGGTCCCATGCTTCAGTATTCACTAATTCAGCTGAAAATATTGGACAAAGGAGTAATTTCTTGCCTACATTTTCAAAAAAGTAATAAAACAAAACAAAAACACAAAAATACGAGAAATAGAGTGGTAGTAAAATTACATCCTTATTGTACATAACCACCACAAAGTCCTTTCAAAACTGCAGGCTTCAATCTGCACTCCTTTACTCTCATAAGACAATCAGCTTCTGTATCACTGTTTCTTACTTGCCCTAACACTAAAATAATTACCCCAGCAATACAATATAATAGCATCTGTACATAACTTGTTTAGGAATCCTGAGGCAGATTGCCAGTTGGTGTAAATCACCATAGCCCCACTGAAATCAATTCTACTAACTTCAAGAGACTTATGGAAATGAACACTATATGAGTTCTGCCATGCTGTATTCAGGTGGATGTGGGAATTTACTTAGGCAAGAATATATTATCTAAATTAGAATTTGGCCTAGACAGCCCTGTTAAGTTTTCTACATACCAGACGTGCCAATGAATCCTGAATGATTACAAATGAGCAAGATCTTAGCTTTATACCTCTTCATAAAAAGATAGCACCCCACAGCAACATAAGGCCAATTCTAACTATACTGAAGCATTGCTTCGGTTCTACCTGACAGAGAGGAGAAATGCCTACTGAAGTACTGACACCACTTTCTGCAACACTCAGGCTTTTTCTTCTCTCATCCAAGTGTGGAGCATTTTCACTCTGTTTGACTTGTGGGGGGTGTCAAGATGATAGCCTTCAGGACTATTGCCACAAGGAACCTCTCTTTCAAGTGAGAGCTTACATGAATAGAAAATCTTAGGGTATGTCTTCACTGGCGGCTCTGTTAAATCGATCTAACAAGGTCAACTTTAAGTTGACCTTATTAAGTTAACTTAAAGCCCACACTGAGAACTCTTGTCAACTGCCTGCGTCTACACTGGCAGGTGCTAGATTGATGGAGGAGTTGTGCTTTGTGGGTAGCTGTCTCACATTGCACCACAGAAGTAGCAATTAGGTCAACTTGAGGTCTTTCCCTGTCTACGTTTGATAAAGTGGATTTAATAAAGTTGACTTAAGCCAACCTCAAGAGGGGGTGTTATTAAGTTGACTTAAGGGAGTGCTTAAGTTGACTTAATAAAAGCCCAGTGTGGCCGCAGGAGTCCGTCGGTCGACTTAACCTTCCTTAAGTCGACCTAAGTCTCCAATGTAGACATACCCATAGAGAAATTATTCCGTTATTGACCATTAACCAGTTTGAGAGTTCTCCGTCTAGTCTTTCAGAATGCCTAGGAGAAGGCATGGCCCTAACATACTGTCAAGACCTCCTGCCCCTTTACAGAGCTCATATAAATGAAGACTTGTAATAAAAGAAAAACATTTTTCATCACCCACCAAAATTCTGTTGATTTTTCAAAATGCAGTTCAAATCCACTTGCTTTACCCTCCAGGAAAGAAACATGTATAGTAACTGGAAGTTCAAAAAAATGTAGTGGCTCTTTAAAAGCAAGACATTTCCATGAAGAAAAACACAAATCAGTCTCTCATCCAACTCATTTTAAAATCACCTAAAGATTTTTGCTATTTCCAACTTGTCAGGAAGCTTTGGACTGCCTGAGAGGATTGTTTCCATTTTAGGAAAGAAACGAATTGGAGTGGAAGTGAGAAAAAAGCACATGAATGAACTGCCAGTAGAAAGAGTGAATGAAGAGAGGGCAAGAGGGTGACAATGAGATGACGAGGGGTTTAAAGAGGAAAGAGTGAATGAAAGTAGGTGCATTGTATTTAGAGGAGAGCGAGATTAGAAAAGAGTTAATACATGGAGAGTGTATATGAATGAGGAGAAGGTGAAGAGTAATACTCAGAATACTAGATTTCTGTTCATTTTTTCATTCTACACACCAAAAAATATTGAGATCCTGCTGACCCTGAGCTCTCTCTGTCCCAGGTACAGAGCAATATGAAGAGTAAGCATTTGACAGCTTTTACACCTCATTTTCAAACATCATTACTTCAGTTGGGCTTCAGTTCTTAAGAACAACTGTTTGAATGCTGCTACTTAATTTTAATGCTTAATTTTAGTCCTACTGGCAAAGCTGCCATTGATGTCAGTATGTTCAGGTCTTATGTCAAGTCCATCTCAAGTTACAAAGGGGGTAGCTGTGTTGATCTAATTCAGCAAAATAAACAAGGAGTCTGGTGGCATTTAAAAGACTAACAAATGTATTTACTGCATTAGCTTTTGTGGGAGAAAAATCTCACTTCATCAAATGCTTTGAAGATGGGGGAACTTACAGAACTCCTTGTTTGTTTTGCTATCTCACAACTGACCCAACATATTATTGGCTTCTAAAATGACTTTAAATCCTCTTATGGAAGATCATGGTCTATCTCAGGGACAGCTTATTTTAGCAAATATTCCACCAGACACTGTTTCATCTAACATTCTGCCATCTTAACCATCAAGCAGCCCCATGAGCTTTATAACAGACACTAGTATCTGCTTTTGGTTGCTAAATCCAGCTGTCTCTTCTTCTGTGATATCTCTATAGTTCATATTTCCCATCACTATTCCAAATCCTGGTTCGTCCCCTAGTCCTTTCTTATCTTGATTACCACTGACTTCCCTTCTCTGGTCACACCAATTCTGGGACCATAATTCAAAAGTCTATCCTTCCTCATCCATTTCTCCAACCACGTCAGCATCTTCCCCACAATTTGAACCCCTACATTGGATTCGAGAGCCCTCCTGCAACATATTCAAATTGATTATTCACTTCTTTAAGACTGCCCACAGTTTTGTCCTTGCAGACATCACGGACTCAATTCTCCTCCTACTTTTGCTATTGTTATCTCCATTGACTGAAATAGAGTTGCTCCTGATTTACAAAGATGAAAGGTAGAGGAAACTTATACCCCTTGCTTCTAGGCGCTCTTACTCTAATTTGCCTGCATTATGCTCTACTAATTCATTTGCCACTGATTCCCTGTTTGGGCCCAATTTGCTTCTGCTGTTTGCCTCAGGTATTTAAGTGGGTTGATATTGCTACCAAGTCAAAATAGCAGTGTTTTAAATCCATTTTGCACAGTTATAAATGAACACACAGGCACAAATTAGGGGATCAAGGCATAAAATAGCAAACACATGACTATGAACTTCCCTAACACCATTAGTAATTATTACCATTCTTGTTATTTGTATTATCATAGCACTGAGAAGCCTTAGTAAAGACAAGGTCTCACTCTGCTGAAAAGAGTAGGCTGAAAGTCAGCTGTAAGACTATATGGTGTAGCTAAGGTCTCAGTGGTAGTTGGAAGTAAATATGGGCATTCCATCAACTCAGCCCCTTCATTTGATATCACTGTATTGAGGTCTGCTGCTTCAGCAGTGTAGACATGCCCTGAGTCTTCTCTGGAAAGGTCCAACATGACTATCATGAAACAAGCAATCCTACTTGTTCAGAGACTGCAGGAGGGTAAGGCCTGATCCTACAATTGAATCCACATGGACTGACCTTTGCACTTGCCTAGAGCCCGGCTAACTACAATGGGGTTCTGCCTGAGCTCAGTGGACTACTCACATGTATCTGGTTACAGGATCAGGGCCTTAGAGAGCTTTTCTATTCAACAAAAGCATGATTCAGGATAAATAATAAATAGACCTGTTTGAATAATGACTAGAATCATTCTTTCTCTATATTTACAAATAGTATGCCACACTATTTACATGCATATCTGAACATCAACTGGAAGGGGCATGTGGCTTAAGTAAGCTGGTTCAGTTCCCACAACTTCTGCAAAACACAGCAGTTGTTTTGACTATATCCACAATCAAAGAGAAAGAAAGCATTGATTAAGAAATTATAAATGGGCATTTCATCTCTGTCAAACATTACAAATGCTACACACCTGAACTCAGTTGATACATATCTGTTATAATTTGCAAATGAAAAGGGTGGGTAAGCAGGTGGAAGGGAGTGAAGCTCAATCCAGTTCCTGACATCTGGTGACACCTCATTGAAGACTAAAGATAAGAAACAAGAGACATTATTGTGAGCTTTCTTTATCCTGTTATAGTTAGAAGGATGTTTACTTCCACTTACCTGGTGGCTACATATCAGGAGTTCTTCAATATCTGACCTGAAGCAAACAGACTTTTTTATGATGGTTTTGTCACTTCATTTCAGCTTTACATGCAGTCTCCATGGAGTCTGAGAAGCAGGCGGATGTGAATAGTTTTGACCAACAGGTGAGCTAAAATGCCCAGGGCAGGAAGATGCATTCCTCCTTGTATAAACACACTTTTTTATTCAGTAACTGCCATGACACAGGGAGAGGAAATGGAGACTGTAATGGAAAGTAGCAACTGGTTAAATCGAAAGCAACTTTAACAAAGGGCATGAAAGAGACTGAAATGAGAAGAATGCATAAGGAACTATATCATAGAGATTAAACAGCCAAGAGTAATCTTGTTGTATATGACTGGGAACACAAAAAAGGCCTCTTTAAGCTAAAGGAACATTATGAATCAATTTTAAAATTAATAAAATAAAAGGTAGAACAAACAGTAACAGCATTTATTATAGCAGATGTCCTTCAACGTTGGTGTAGTCTGATCAAAAAATTCCTGACCTTCTACTTTACCGATGAAAGAAGGATTTGCTTCCTGTATCGAAGTATCTGCTAGTTGCTGGAGAGATCAAGAAAAACAGAACGTATTAGGTGTAGAGATATTGCCTCACCATTGTTAATTCTGCTTTCTTCTTCTTCTACACTAGGCATTAAATTTCTGTAATACATAGTTCACATCTACCATACAGCTTAGAACTTGGAGATATTCTCCTCTAGCCCCAGATAGTGTGAAGGCCAACATTTTCAAATCTGGATGTCTGACGTTAGAAACCTAAACCCATATTTAGGTATCTCAATATATGGCTTGATATTTCCAACTCACTCTCTGCTCCCAGATGAGCCAGTTACTAGCTGCTCTGAAGCAACTAAAGCTCAGCAGCTCTGAAAAATCAGTTCACTTACTCAAATGACCGACTGGGCTTTAGGTGCCTAGCTTTAGGCACCTAAGTTTGAAAATTTAGGCTGAAAGCAATTAACTGAAATTTAGTCTGACATTGCTCATTATGGTTGGGAGAATTTTATTTTTTTTCACATAATCATATATCTATGATCATTTCAAAGTCAAACATTTTACATCATGACATAATCCCCTATTAATCTCTCAAAATTAGACAACTTCATTCAGCTTATTTGAGACATTTAAGTGCTGCTGCAATACTCGATAACAAGGGAGTAAGGACAAAGAGGTGTGACGGAATGAGCTGTGAGTGTTTGCACAAACCCTTCCCCCCCAGCTCAAGTATGTAAAGTGAGATAAATGGTCAAACTGCAGACATAGTGTACTCAGCAGGAGCCAAAAGCTACTCTTCTGGATGGGCAGCTCCAAAAGCCATCAGCACCGGATACCTTCAGTAATTTCCAGCTCGGAAATGTCCTTCCATTGCTTGTGACAGACATAAACCAGCTGTGCCTTGAGAAACGGAGACTAGAGAGAAGAAGAGACAGGCGGCCTGGATATGAACAGTAACAAACACTGGAAGCAGCTGCAGCCTGCAGGTCACACTTCCATGTCAACAAAAAAATGTTATTTAATATTTGCCAAACACTGAAGTAATTCATCACAACATATAAGTAGATCTATCATATCAGAAATTGCCCGTTGAAGATTAACTAAATGTATCACATTTCCAATTTGATGACTTAAATGGGAATTAAAATAGTATGAGCCTGGTTGGAAAGGCACATTCATTCTGTGCAGTGGCAAAATTTTCCAAGTAGTCAATCTCAGCAAAGTAATTCAGAAAATTTTAATACCAGGATATTTATATTCATAAAAAAGAGGGGGCTGTAAAATAGAATGCCAACCGGACATAATTCAGTCAAATGAAGGAGTCTGATAAAATATATCTCGTTGCTATTGATTAATCTAAACTAGTATATACAGGACAAATCTACCATGGAAGAGAAAGATGTTGATTATTTTAAACATGGAGATAAAGTGCTTTGAACCATTCACTACTGGCCATTGCCTCTAAAATATTTGCTTTCCCGAGACATTCTTCAAACGAATATCATAGTCCAGTCTGTGCAAGGTAGTACTTCTAAGGATAATGTAGGAGCATGTAATGGCTCTGATGTTGTTTCATCATCACTCAGCACTACTGCAACAGTATGAAAGAGACTAGAAAAAAAGTACATGTGCATAAGAAAGAGTGGGGTGCATACAAGAGCTTTAATAAGAGAAAAAAATAAAGCATGGTATCTCTTAAATGAGCAGGAAAGGAAAAGAGAGATGGCCTGACACTTTTTGTTAATTATAAATATTTATTATTTCTGCTTCCTAAGAGGGGGAAAAAAAGCATTAACTGTGCCCCAAGGAGTTCATAAACTAAGGGTCAGATTCAGCTTCCTGTTGAGTAGTATCTTATTTTGTATATAGTTAATGGGACTCATGGCAGCATAAGGTATTATACCACATGAATAAAGGCAGAAGAATCTAGCCCTAAACTAGACATAATATAATAAAAGGAAAACAAGACATGAGAAAAGATGGCGGTGATGGGGAAATTTCAACTAAATGCAATTTTGGGGGGAAATAATAAAACCTTGCTTGCACAGAACATTTCAATTTTTCTTTGAATATCCAAATACCTGAAAATGAAAGTTTCCTGGTTTTAACTGAAAACTAAAATAATTCTGTTCAGAAATGCTGCCACAGTGCATAATAGGAGCTGTAATTTCCATCCTTCTTGCTCCCAACTCTTCTATGGATTGGGTCCCCCAACTGTACTACAGCTGCCAATGTACATCACAGCCAGGGATTGCCAAGATGAAAGGCTACAATGGCTCAGCAAGAGGGAACATTTTGATGCATTCTGGGTTACGGCATATGGCAAAGAAGCACACCTCATAGAAGAGGAAAGCATGCAATCCCAAAACTATAATTCGCCCAGGGCACCACAGCCTTTCTTCATCAAAAACTTTCTGTTTTAATGTAAAAGTTTTCAACCAACACGTTATAATTTTTCATTGAAACTTTGAATTTTTCTATGAGAGGAAAAAAAACATTTTCTGACTTTCTCTTTTGCTGATTAGTTTTGTGTAGGTATTGAGGCAGAAGTGGAATTTCATGAGGAATTTAAATGAGGAGAAGGAAAGAAGTGTTGCAAAACAGTTCAGGAAGGGTGTTCCAGTCATAAAGAACATGTGACAAGGCAGTCTGTCACTGAAGACTAGGAAAAGGTTTTGGAAGAACAAGCCAGAGTTTAACAAACTGTCTTTGTTTTTCTTTGCTTCTCAGGTTCCCAGTATTTAGTCTCAGAGAGAAGGGCAGGTCAGAGTTCCCATTACATGACTGTGGATCCCCACAGATAGGTAGGCAGCTGAAAGACTTCCAGTTTTAGAGGGCCAGACCAGAAAGTAAGATTCCAATAAAAATTTGCCCTCAGATGTGTAAATCTTAGCATTTGTGGAATGGAATAGGATGGATCTGCAGGACAGTCTAACTATATAAGGTATGCCTGAGCTAGTCCAATAGCAGTGAAGAAGAAAAGGTTTGCTTCTCTTTCATATTATTAACTGCTGAGTGCTCTGACTTCAATGAACGTTAAAGTTGTTCTGTGTTATACATAGTCACAGAAAGAACTGAGAGCTTTATGAGGCAGTGAATACACCTACATTACTAAATTAGCACTAAAATATGACTGTAATATTTTTATGGCATCCAAAACAATAGCTTTCTGATTCAGATTGGGATTTGCAGATGCTACCACAATATAATGCTAAACAATATTGTTGGAAATCAGGGCTGCAAAAGTGGGTAAATGGAGTAGCCCAGAGCAACACACAGTCCAAAAAACTATTTCCTTTATTAACTCCACAGAATTACGATTTCCTACTGGTAATTATAAAAAGCAAAGAAGTTATGAAAGAACGGAAACCCAGCAAGTGTGTAAAGTGCCATAATTGTTATGTTTTAACTAAGCCATAGAATGGTTCTCTCAGAGTATTTCACAGGATTTCCTCAATAATTGCATAATAGTCTATACAGGAGTTTTGTGTCAAAACCACAACTACTCCTCAAGAGAACTGAATGCTTACAAAGATTTTAAATAGTGCTATTAAGGGTTTAAAATAATGAAACAAGTCAAGATCACATGAGAGAAAAAATTTACATCACGCAGCGTTCTTTCATATGCCTCATTGTTTTTACTGGAATTGAATTGAATTCATTATGGAAGTTTCATGAAGGAACATTCCACGCATTCTAAAGAGAGAAAAGAAAAGCTCAAACTCTGCTTTTTAGGAAGGTTCTTGAATCACATGACTGATGCTGTAGTTGCTACACATGGCTAAGGGCTAACTTCTGGCCTTCATACAATGTATTTAGTAAAACAAACCAGGAGTCTGGTAGCACTTTTGAAGACTAACAAATGTATTTATCACATATGTTTTGTGGGAGAAAAATCCCACTTTGTCAGACACTTGAAGATAGGCTTATGTGATAAATAAATATATTAGTCTTTAAAAGTCCCACCAGACTCTTCATTTGTTTTGCTGAACTAGACGAACACAGCTACTCCGTTGGAAGTTGTATTTAGTAAAGCACTACAAACTCTGGTCCTCATTCAGAGTAAAGTATCCTCTTACCTCAGTGTTTCCCAAACTAAATTTGGCCATGGAACACTTTTGGGCTTAGAATATATTGATAGAACACATATATGCTGGTCTGAAGGGGCGGAGGGTATCATACAGAAAAATTGCTGCACTTATTGCTCAGAAGTTTATTGAAAAGGATTTTTTTGTTATGTCTTATTTTACAAAAAAGGAAAAAATATCGCTAGCATAAAATTTGTTCCACAGAACATGTAGTCTCATCAGAGGCGTTGCTGGTGCCTGGCTCACGGGGCCCATGCCCCAAATCCCGGCACCAGTGCCCCGGGTCCTGGCGGGGCCCCAGCCTCTCCCGGTCTCCGGCTGGATCCAGCCAGAGATCCAGGGCCTGGCTGCCCATGGCAGCAGCGGCTGCTTCCAGCCCCTTCCTAGGCCAGGCGGCCCCATGGCCATGGCTGCTGCTCCCTGCCCTGTCCCTGGCTGGGGGCGTGGCCTGCGGTCAGGGGTCGGGCCTGGGATGGTGCCCCAGGTCCTTCCCCGGGGCAGCGATGCTCCTGAGTCACATCATGGGAAACACCAATGTTCCAAGGAGCACTGTTTGGGAAACACTGCCTTACCTATTCTACAGTCAGCTTTATGTGTGTAAACAGGATGTTACTCTCTCCTCTCGCAAAAGAGGTGTTGAAGGTTGCTTATATCCCAGTTTTGCTTGCCACATTTGCAGCTCATAGCCAATTTCACAAGCACATTTTGCATAATAGAGCCTTTTTAACTTAAATAGCAGCTGCTGACCTGAAATATCAACAAAAACAGAATGCCAGGATGCATGAAACCTCCTATTGAGGAAGAGAGACATTTTTCACCAAAAGTACCCTTACTTTCACACAGGTCTAATTAATGTATGACAAATGCAAACCATCCTATTTTATAAACAGAACAAGTAATGTGAAATTGAAGGGCACTGTCTTCCACCTGTCACTCAATCCTTCCTCTGACAGCTCTTCCATTCTCCCCAAGACCAATGGCAACTTTACTTAAAGAAGTGAGTAATGATCTCAAGCAGTGGGCTGTTTGAAAATTGGGAAGATACAGGATACATTTTACTTTCTAGTCACTGACTTTCCTTCTTTCAGGCAAGTATTTTATCATATTGGATCTCTTACTAAGTGTAGAAATAAGTGGCCTTTTATGAGATTACGGTCATGCATTGCTACAGACCTGTGCACAGAACCCGGCTGCTGGACATTACATGCATAGCACAATTAATATAAGACCCATATTTTCTCACTGGCCCACCAGATGTGATTCATTGCAGGCAGAGGTGATTGCCACTAAATACTGTTTTTCTCAGATAAATGCATCAGAGAGGATGTACCCAGCAGCTCAAAGGGAGGTCTGATAAGCTCATTAAGGACCAAGTTCAGATGTCATAAGCGCTTTAATTTGTGGAAACACTGTAAGTGTTGCTGTTGTGGGGTGAGCAAAAATGGAAAATATCTGTATAAGAGAATGAAAGTCTGTAAAAGCCAACAAGGGAACTCTGACTCAACTTACAGAAGGATTTCTTTGATTCCAACAGGTAATCAAGAATAACTGAGAGGGAAAAATGAACAGGTGAGTGCACAAGTTATGATATTCCTTCGATTTCCAAAGGTAAATATCTTTATAAAGACCTTTCTGTGTTTAATAAGATTTGTTTTACTTTTGATGAATAAGAATACTCTATTTCCAGGGACCATCAAGGAGCCAGGCTCAGAGGATGGCCAAGCAGAAATCAAATCAGGTAGGAGTGCCAAACATGCCTCAGCTAAGTTGGTACCATTAGAATGATGGTCTTGTCTTTGTCTTGTTTGATCCTGCTCAAAATAATATTAGTTGTGTCAGAGGATATGCATAAAGAAGACTTCTGGTCCAAAGAATGAGAAAAGTATCTCCAAAGAACTGAGGACTCAGACCTTTCAAACAGAACCCTTTGCTTTTCCTATTGATGGCATTTATGAAAAGGTCCATTTGTGGAAACCGCCACATCAGAAATATCTGTCTGGGGATCTGAGGGTTCAATTTACACTTATCTAGAGAATGTCTGCTCAGATCACTGTCTATGATAGTCTGTATGCCTGGAAGATAAGGGGTTGAAATGACACTGTGACTGGCTACGTACCAGATCTACAGCTTTATTGCTTTGGTATGCAGGCAAGTGAATTTAACCCCTCTAATTTGATGATTTATTTAAAAACTTGCGGGCCACGTTATCTGTCATGATTTTGATGGATTACCCCTGATTAATGGAAGACAATGAATGCAGTTATTTCTAACTGTTCACAGCTCAAGGAGATCAATATAAAGGTGTGACTCTTAAGGCAGACATTTTACTCAAAAGGTATGTGATTCCCAGATGAGCTCACCACTCCATGGGTATGTCCACCCAGGGCTTTTATTTTGAAACAACACTGGTTGTTTTGAAATAAAAGTCCCCATGTCCACATGATGTTTTCTTGTTTCGAAAGGAGGGAGCTCCTCGTTTCAAAACAAGAGCCCTCCGTTTGAAACAGCTTAAACCACTTTGCTTTTGAAAGGAGGTTTATTTCGAAACCAGTTGTTTTGAAATAAGCCATTTGGACATGTTATTTCAAAACAATCCTTGTTCCGAAATAACAAGGACCTTCCTCCCAGGATGCATAGCATCCTGGGGGGAAGGTCCCACCCCCCCCAGCACCCTGGCCAGGGATCAGCACCCTGGCCAGGGTGCTGAGTGGGGTGCAGGGGGTCAGAGGGTGCCCCAGCTGGCTTCTCCTCCGCTTCCCCTTGCTGGGAGCAGGGGGGGACGGGAGCCTCAGGCCCCTTTGCCCCCCTACCCCAGGCAAGGGGAAGGGGGGAAGCTGACTGGAGCTGCCCCCAAGCCCGGGGCACCCCGCCCCTGGGCTTCCCCTGCACCCCCCCCCACAGCTCCTGCTGGGAGCGGGGGGACTTCCCCGGCGTGGTGCCAGGGAAGCCCCTCCACCCCCGGCAGGAGTCACTGGGGGGAGGGGAAGCCCCCCGCACCCAGCAGGAGCCACGGGGGGGCAGGAGAAGCCCCCCTTCCCCCGGCAGGAGCTGCGGGGGGGAGGGGAAGCCTCCTGTGCCCAGCAGGAGCCGCAGATGGGAGGGGAAGCCTGGGAGTGGGGCCTCCCCGGCCCAACACAGGACCTCCCTCCTCCTCCCCTCTCCTGTTTCGAAATAGCATGTAAAAGTGGACATGCTATTTTGATTCCCTCCTTTTTCCTTATTTCAAAATAGCTTTTAGTTACTTCAAAATAAGGCATTTCGAAATAAGGCCTTTATTTCAAAACAGCTTGTTTCAAAATGGCATGTTTCGAAACAAGGCCTTGTGTGTGGACATAGCCCATGAGTGATGCAACTGCACTTATAGGAATTGTAGGTGCAAGCTGGATGAAAGGGACCCCTGCACATAACTTGGATGGATCCTCAATCCACTGAGAGATTTTTAAGACCTGACAGGAAACAGATATGAACTTGTCTAAACCATGTTTATTGGGATATAAACTCTTTTGAGCTAACCCGCAAGGCGGTGTAGATGTAGCCTGGTGGGTTGTGTTATAAAAGCAAAACTTGCCATATGACCTAGCAGCTGAAGGCAATTATTTTCTGTATTTTGGAGGCTTATTTAAATCTTGGTAATAAGATTTGTCAGTGTTGTAAATCTGTCCATGGAAAGGTAAGCTCCAGCTGCTGTGGCATCCAAAGAAGTCCCTATAAAGTCCATCTTTACTTAACAAAGGTTAGAACACACTTTTCTGTAAGTCCAAAGCTGACTGTGAAGAGTTACAAGAGGATCACAGAAAACTGGGCAACAAAGCAACAAAATGGCAGATGAAATAGCACATTGATAAGTGCAAGGTAATATACATTGAAAAAAATAATGTCAATTTTACATCCATAACAATGAGTTCTAAGTTAATGGTTATCACTTAAAGATATTGGAATCACCATGGATAAGCATCTGAAAACCGCAGCTTAATGTTCAGCACACATCAAAAAACTGAATATTAACAGAATGTTTAGGAACTATTAGGAAATGGGCAGACAATAAGACAGAAAATAGCACAACACTACTATGTAAATCCATGATGTAGTCATGCCTTAAATATAGTTTCCAGTTTTAGTCACCTCATACTAAAAAGACTATAGTGGAACTGGAAAAGTTGCAGCTAAGTTGCCTGAGGTATTTCTTACATATGAGAAGAAAACTAAAATGTTTAGGTGGTAAATATTTACCTTTTCCCACAGTACAAAAACCAGGGATCACCCAATGAAATTAATAGATTGCAAGTTTCATACAGCAAGAGGAAGTACTTCTTCACATAATTAATCTCTGGAACTCATTGCTGTTGGATGTTCTGATAATCTAGACTTTAACTGGATTCAAGCAAGAACTAGAGTAATTCAAGGAGGATAGACTCCATCAATAGCTAGTAGCCAAGATTGTCAGCGATGCAACCCTATGTTCATGGCAACTCTAACCCACCAATTGCTGTAAATCAGGAGGAGAAGATAGAATGGATCACTACACTGGCACCCCTCTGTATGTAACCCTTTGAAGTTCTGGTCCTGTTTCCAATCACAGACAGGATATTGAGCTGATGGACTACTGGTCTGATCCAATATGGTAGTTCTTCTTTTCTCAGTAGGAACAAGATTGTCTGTATTACAGTGAGGATTTCAATGTACTAATTCACTCTTGAACAGCCAATCATCAAAGTAGGAGAAGATTACTATTTATCATGGATGCTGGTGAGCACAGGGTCATAACTAGGGTGGGGTAACCAGGGCAAAGCCCTGCGCACCTCATTTTAGAGGGCGCCGCACTGGAGCCCTCCGCCCTGCCCCCAGCAGCAGGAAGGGAATCGGAGTGGGGCTGGCAGGCCTGCAGCTAGGCTCTGAGCTCCCTCCCCAGTCAGCCCCCAGGGGTGGGTTGAGCCAGCCCACAGGCCAGCTTTCCCAGTCTCACCCCACCCCTGGACCCACCACTCAAACCTTGGGGGTGGGGCCGGCCTGCCAGGTGCGTGGGGGCTGGCAGGGCTGACTGCTGTGCAAACCACACCATGTGTGGCAGTCAGCCCCGCTTCCCCTTTGCCCCAGGGCCAACCAGCCAGGCCACAGCTGGCCTCTGACCCCAGCCACCTCCCCTGTGCTAGCTCGCTGGCAGGGCGGGTGGGGCACCAGTGAGGGGTGCCTGTGGCACCGATCTACAGAAGAAGTCGTATGGATAACATCCGAGGGCATATGTTATGATGCTGGTACCCCCTTTAGTGAGACCTGGAGTGAGTCAGTGATCCATCTCAACAGGTCTTGAAACTGTTTTAAATCATCAGGATAAGAAGATAGTAGAAGGTGAGATCTTAGTTTGTGGCGTCATCTCCTCACCTAGCCTAGTAGTCTCTTGCTCTTCAAGTCTCATCTTGGAACTGTAGTTGTGGAGGAAGGAGAGATGAAGCAAAAGAGCATGAGATGGATCCCCATAAGAACAGCATGGCACTCTCAAAACCTGATGACAATAGAGTGTCCATGGGTCCTAAAACAGAGCCTGAGGAGGACCATAAGGTAAAAGGGGAGACACTCAGCACTACTCATTCCAATGAGACAGGACATGAGATTGCCATGTCCTTGAAACTTCTTTCTCACTAAAGCTGCCTAGAAAAGTATACCTATGGAGATATATAGACTACTCACGTGTGGGGCTCTGGGGGTTTGAAGAAGTCTTCTGTGCAGTCTGGAAGAGGAGCAAACATTGAAGGTGGGAATGGTTCTTTTCCTGGTGCTGATGATACCAGCAAGCAGTTGGTTATTGCACAGGATTAAGGTGTAGAACATATTGCAGACTTCAGTAACAAGGATTCTCTGATACCCATTAGTAATGGAGATTCTGGTTCAGAGACAAGCAGGTCTTTAAAGTATCTAAATTCTTGTGTCATTGAGTGAATCTGTGCTTGAAACACAGGGGGCTCCATAATATGCACCAAAGGTTCCAAGGATATTGAACATCCCTGCTTATCCCATGGTGTTAGTACCAACAATGCTGGTGTGAATACCAGTGATGCGGAGTAAGTCAGCAGCCTAGGTTCCAGGGAGGGTAAAGGAACATCTGAGGATGATGCAGACTTTTTTTTGAAGATGTTTCAGATCTTTGCTGGATCATATGTAAACAGTACCACTGATGACTTCAGTACCAAGGAATGTGCAGTACCACAAGTCTTTGAGGACTTCAAGAACTTAATAAGCTACTGGTAGTGGAGATGCCCAGAACCTCAGAAGTACTCTGAGACATGGGATCTCTGAAACAGTTGATTTGATATTAACTAAGTCTTCTTTGAGGTTGGTTCTGCTAGGAGAAAGAGAATTCCACTTCTTGGAGATTCTAAGAGGATCATTGGAGCTCTTACCTACCAAAGGGTCAACAAGGCACTGTGTTTGCTTGGAAGTCAATCACTGGAGAGATGTCTGGGCTGGGTCTGAATTCAGGTGAAGGGAGAACTTCATCATGAGAAGTTTAAATTTAATCTTCCTATTCTTATGGGGTTTGCTATTAAAATCTGAGCAGAGATCTCACATTTTGCTGGGCTGTGGGTGTCACCCAGACAGTGATTTTAGTTGGCATGCACATCACTGGTTGGGATAGCATCCCAGCAGTCAAGACATCATTTAAAACCTGGAGTTTCCAGCACATCAGTAGGAGAGAACCGCCTCCCTACCCCCCACCCCCAGCAAAACCCCTCAGAACAGAAGAGAAGATGGGCACGTGGATATGGAAACAAAACAGAAACCAGAATCTTAAAAATAAAATTGAGTTAAATGAAGGTAAATTAAAATCATAACTTTCAAACCAGAACTTGAGGTTATAGCTATTCTGTAGAAAGTGGACACTGCAAAAAGCTGTGTCGTAGGCCTTGAAGCAATTGAGAAGAAACTGGGGACAGTTCTACTGCACTGCCCTAAACATCCTTGGTATGGCACACAAGGAATAGGTTGCATGCATGGGCCAAATGGACACTACTAACAAAAATCTCCAATTAATGGCACATGGAGGATATGCACATCTGATGTGGAGTGCCCCTGGGAACACTAGTCAAAGAAGAAGAGACAGTTCCTTCCCCAAAGAATTTATAATTGGTGGGGGAGGGGGTATAAAGCAACACAAAGAAATTATGCGACTTGCTCATGGTCAGTGGCAGGGTGAGGAAGAGAACCAGGTTCTTGTGATTCCTTGCAGTCCTTTCACTAGAAAATGCTGATATGAAGCCTACCAATTCATTAGGCCCCTTTTAGAATATTCTGCTGGCTAAAGCAGTAACTGACACCTATAGTGAAAGAAGACTATTTATGTCTTATTCTGATCACATCCTACCTAAACCTACAGATCCAAACAGCATACAAAGGTTAATTTATATTAGAGACTAAAACATTGCATATTTCCCCTCTATTTCTATTGTATGTTAATATTGTTATCAGAATTCACTTTTATTCAGAACAGAACTCAAAAACTTTTAACTATAGCCATGTTTAATGGGGGTGGGGGGGTGGAATGATCTTTTCAGACCTGAGGAAGGTTTTTCTTTCCCTGCTAGGCAGGTTCAGCTAGGGGCAGCTGTTCCACTGTATTGATCAACTCTATTTTTTTTTTTAAATCCACAATGGAAGCCACTGTTTTCTCTCTTTAATCTAGACCACTCTTCCAATGAGCATGACCTCCTACACACATGCAATGGTTTCGAGAGTGCTAAACCTTAGTGAAAGCAGCTGGGTTCAAAATTAGCTTAGTCACCCAGTTAAATGGTTACCTAAAAGGTAGCTCTTTCTTAATTATAAAGCCTTTTAATGTGTAATCAATACTGGTTCATAAGAATTCTTTAGGGAATAATTCAGACTGATTAAATCAGTGGCAGAATTGACTTGATTTAGATCCCAAAAGTCTGTTTCAACATGCAATAAATAAATTTGTTAGTCTTTAAAAGTGCCACAGAATTCCTTATTTGTTTTGCTGAACTAGACTAACACGGCTACCCCTTTGGAACTTGCATAGTAGCCATCACTAAATAACACCACCTCTGGAGCAACCCGTCCCCAAGCATCCTAGGAAGCTACTGATTGGAAGGATTTTGTCATTGTTAGGAAAACAAGAGTCCCAAAAAACACTACAAGCTTTGCTACAGCAGTACTCTTTAGAAAGTCTCCTGAAAGCTGTAATACTTGGATATAATTTCATTGGGTTTAGAAGAGTGTGGGTTGTTTGCATGGTATATGTAGCCTGTCATATAGAGAAGTTCAGACTAGTGGTCTGCAAGCCCCCTTCTGGCCTTAAATTCTGTTCTTCATTTTTAAGTGCAGTCATTAATGATATACAAAGCAAGTCTCAGAAGCCCTTTTTCAGAGCTAAGTTTGCATATTGGCTCATTCAGGAGTCAGTCAAACACATCACCTATTTGTGAGTTCACCATAGTAACAGATCCCCAGATTTATAAATAAACCACATTTAAAATACAAACTTTAATTAATGCCTTCTAACCTCAACAGATGTTATTGTACCTGTTTCAATAGACACACGCTATAAATTATTATTTAGTAACCATCTTCACATCAGGAACAGAGAGGAAGGATGATGCAGTGATTAGGTTAATGCACAAGACCTGGGTTCAAGTCACTGCTCTGCTACAAACTTCCTGGATTGACTTGGACAAGTCATTTAGCCTTTTGCATTACAGCTCCCCTTTTGTAAAATGAGGAGAACAATATGTCCTTACTTCAGAGGAGCGTTAGATACATTATAGATGTGAAACTCTCAGAGACTGTGGTAGTGCCCTCTAATCGTTAAAGGTGGACCTTTTCTAATGGACAGTAGTTAGGGATTGAGCACTATTTTTCAACTTTTGAGACCTGGTCTATATTTCTGCTGGTGTTCAACAGAAGATACACAAGCTACGTACTGCAGCTTGCAAATTTCCTATCAATGTATTTAAGTTGCCATACGGTGGCATCTTCACTTCCCTGCATCAATGGAAGATGCCCACCAGTCAACATAGTCTCTCCCTTCTCAGGGGGCTGGATTTATTGCATCAACCAGAAACCACTTCTGGCATCAATTGAACAGGTCTGCACAGCCTGATCAATTAATCCTGCTACATTAATATGTGAAGCCCCAGAAGGATAGACATACCCTGAGTATTATGTTATTAAAAAATCAGCCTCTTCATATAGCATTTGAGAAAGCAGGGCCCTTTTTTTATTTTTTTATTTTTGAAATAAAACAATCTTTCTGCTGCTACCCCTTCCTTTTGTGTAAGCATTCAAATGCTTTTTGCTCCATGTTCTATGTTACATGGGAAAGTCTTTGACCACATTGTCCCCTAAGGAGACAGATCCTCCATTATTTCAAGGTTTTTTAAATTTCCCCAAAATGTAAGCTATTGTTGTTAATTGTTTTTGAGTTTCATCCAAGCCATAAACATTTTAAAGTTTTTCTGGGCAGTATTTTGTTTGGCATAATTTCCCTTTTGTAGGCTGATGGCCATGCTCTGCTGCTTATAGCTGCCATACAGTGCTAGGGCCAAATTCAGCCAGCACACACACTTGTAATCCTTCCACCCTCTGCATAGGGCATGACAGCTGAGAAGTGCCATCAAAGTTTCCTACTACCTTTACTCGCTCAACTCTGATTTTAGACTCTGGATGCTTTGCTCTCATTTACTGTATTGCCTTTAGCTTTTGGTCACCTTCCATTCTGCCTCTCGCCTGCCACAGCAATGGTCCTGTCTCACTCTACTGGCCTAGTGTGGTTCTCACTCACTCTGCTGCCCAACAAATTCTTGCTTCAACAACCTGCTATAACTTTGCTGAGCAGCCCAAGGTAAGCAGAGGGTAGAGTAGAGCACAGCATTTGCTCATTAGTGAATCTGCTCTGCTCTTCTCTCTCCTGCATTATCTATTTAGCCTGCAAACTCTTCAGGGCAGAAAGAAACTTGCTCTTAAGGAGCCTATCACACAGTTGGTACTGTTCATAAACAAATAACGATAAAGCCACTTTTCCAGGTGGACAGATGGTTTTGAAGCACAGAACTACTGAGGCACCTTTACCATTTGTGACAACAATCAATGCTCTGAAACAAGAGATACATATTATAGGTGTTAGTTTAAATGAGAGACATGGCCAAGAACCAAGTACCCTGAAATTTATTTAACAGATATCAATTTTCACTTTAATAAAGATCAGTTTTCCCCAGACTGAATTGAGCTCAAATCCAGATAATCAGAATTGATACAATTTCCAGCCTGAGCTCTTCTGCCCCTGCCTCCAAGCAGAATGAATTTTCACTCCTTAGTATACTCATCACATGTGTCAAAATGTTCAGGATCTTGAAACGTTAAGCAGATTGAAGTGGCTCTAATAATCACAGAATCATAGCATCTGATTCTAACCCCCATACAAAAGTAAATCTGAGAGAAGAGTCAGTATACGGTGAAAGATCTCCTCCCCATCTTTTGCCATATGACACTGGCATGAAGGCTATTTGGACTTACACTGAGACATCGTACCAACAAACTTGGTGAGTAGCTACAGCAGTCCATTAGTAGTTTTGAATTAGCTGGTAGGTGGTCATCCGTACACAGGCCATCACAGGGCTAAAACTGGAATCAGTGGGGTATCACAAGTGTAACAATGGAACTGAGTCTGGAGTGTTTTCAAATGACACATAAAAAGACTAGCCTGATATCCACACGGTTTAATAAATCTATACGTGTGAGTAGAGCCCTGCACAGATACAACAATGTGAATTTGCATCCGATCTGCATCCATAAGAAATGGTCTGCATCACATCCACAGATGTGGACAACCTCAGATGTGGACATCCGCAGATTTGCAGGGCTTGAGCAATAGCAAAACAGAATGATGAAATGTTTATTGCCTTTGTCAGTGCTATACTTGTTCTGTACATAAATAAGGGATTCGATCACTATGACCAATAAGCTACTTTCTCTCAAGAGTTTTACATTGACTAATTGGACCTCCATTTTCAAAAGGGGCTAATAATTTTGGGTACTGCCATTTTAAAGGTATCTAACTTTGTCATCTTAACGGGTGCTGATTTTCCAAAGTTGGGTGCTCAAGACTATCTACAGATCAGAAAATTTTAAGATGTCTCAAGTTGGGCACCCCAAAACTGAGGCACCCAAAATCACTTGACCATTTTGAAAATATAGACTTAAAATGTAAGAAGAATCCATTTAGGGCCCTGCCCTAGTGCCCTTAAAATCAGTTGGCCTTTTGCTACTGTCACTAACGGAAACAGGCCTCAATCCACTGGCACCGACACTGTGTTAGTCTCCCCTAATAATTAAATCTCCCTCATGCGTTGTCCTTCTTTTAAAAGCATGTAGAAGATTCCCAGTAATGTCTCTGACAGGCAAAAAGATTGACAAGAAAAGCCTGCAAGCCATTATTGCAACATTTGGACATCAGCTTTGCATACAAAACTCAGATACTCTTGCTTTTACTATATTTCTGGCAAACATAACTTTTACCCTGAAACATCTAACTGGGGCTTAGACAACATTCACTTTGGCAATGGCAGAGACCTTATTTGCCTCTGTTCATTTTAACTTTCTTGAGAAATCTGAGTATTATGACACATACATTTACTCGGCTTGCAAAAATACATGTCAGCCCCTTTGTATGTTTTCATGATACACAAGTTTGTGTTTGTCACATGACAATGAAAAGGAACTTTTAAATCACTTTTGATCACAATATAAATGATATTAAATTGGACTTCTCTATGTATCCATGATACATCACCTTGTATTGATTCAAACATTGAGCTAGAGTCTCAGCTGAACTCATTCAGTGGTTGAGACATAGTGGAAAGGGGAGGTGGTTACAGTTGCCTGATTCTGGGTTACCTCTGTGACACGCCTGATCTTGGTATAAACTAGAACAGTCTAAGATCTGCTGTAAAAGTACCACAGTTTGCTGGAGTTATTGCAGAAGTGTGGTAGCACTGCAGCCATACCCCCCTTCTCCCCAAACTGATACAAGAAAAATCAAAACTCTCACAGAACACAGGTTAATTTATGCCCCTGAATGATTCTGGCTCTTGATTTTTAAAAGAAGCAAGTGAAATACACTAACTGACTGTGTGCAAAGCTAAAAATGGGCCACAGGAAATCCACCTGAAAGCCAATGATGCAGAACTGTTAATGTGGTTCTGAAAGAGGGTCATGAGCTGTGGGGAACAAACGCACAGCTAAAGATCATTTTCTAGGAACAAATATCTATTAATACAGCATGCACAAAAAATAGTTTTTCCATTCTGTGTAAAGAACCACTGTGGTTTTGGTTTTGTTTTTTGTTTTTTGACAGCAGACACAAGAGATGTAAAAGGCAATACAGAGGAACCCACTATTTATAAAATACTAACTGGTAATAAAGACCTTTGTTATTTACAGCTGCATTTTAATTTTTTTCTCATTACTCTATTACAGCTTTAAAAGTAACAGTTTAGTACCACACACTCTTCTGCAGCAGTCATCATGCTAGTCAAAAACAATCATATATAGATAGTAACAAATGATTTAGTCTGGGTTGAGCTAGAGATTCCGTTAATCTGACATCCTTATGTCTGTACAAATGTGTAAAATAAGAAGACTATAATTTTTTTCAAAAACAGATAGAAATACAGTGTATAAATTTGCTTTCAAGATATAGATGTCTGCAGTATTGGTCCTGAGTCCCCTCATGGTTAGATGGGTATAAATCAGGTGTAGTTCTATTCAACTCAGTGGAGTTTTACCACTGTGAAACCAATGTAAGTGAAAGAAGAAAAAGACTCATTGTGTTTTTAGTTTTTTTTAGTGTAGACTAAAGGGGAGAAAATTGTTTTTAGCCTTCATCCTTTTTTCTCATGCATGTCATTGGTGGATTTTCATTCCTTGGAGAATTGGTGAATGTGAGAATACAGACTCTAATATAAAACATTTGGCCTGTTTTCAGTTCCTAACACATACTCCAGAGTTCATGTTATGGTTATCAGAAAGAATCTATGAAAAATGAAGCTGCACACAACTGCGGATCATCAGCGTGGCTTAACCTTGTCAAGTGGGGATGAAACAGGAAGTGCTTTGTGACACTGACTGGCAGAAATACACACTGATGAAGAAAACACACTGCAGGAAAGAGGATCTTTGACAGTGAGTTAAAGCACAGGATGTTAACTAGAGCAATATTCTACCATGGCCAAGATCAGAGAAAGTTGACATACTTGTTAGATGTTTCAGCAAAAGAATCAGTTCCAGTAATTTTTTTTTAACTTTCCAACAACCCAATTTACCAAAGGTGGCTGAGGGCAACAAGGGTTTGCCCTAAGTGATAACATTTTTACTTGTACAAATGCCATTCTTGATGTCATAATCCAGAGGTCAATGGAGCAGCAGGTTCTGAACAGATGCACTCTACATCTGCTAAGTAATTTGGAAAAGTAGATGTATGGTCCTAATAAGGTTAAAAAAATTGGTAAATCAATGATGCCACACATGGGGGTGTTTGCCTGCTTCCTTCCCTTCCAACATATTTCATGTATTTCTGTAGCTCGTCAAGAACAGTTAGCAAAACATATAGACAAATAAAAGCCCACACATGCACATAATTGCTGAACAATGGCCAGTGTTCAGATGAAGTCATGGGGGGGGGAGTTATCCCACGTCTTCAAACTAAGGGCAGTCTTGCCCCTCCTTGCAATGACTGTAAAAATGAGTGACTGGGAACAGAATAGGTCCCAATCACATAAAGGGTCCCTGAGCCTGAGTTCCAAAACACATTTGAATTCAAACATGAGGAACCTTTCAATAATGAGATCTTAGTTATAGTGCATCATCATCTTCTCAAAAAAATCCTGTTAAAATTTAAATACAGTTTAAAAATTTAAATGCAATTGCTAGCTCTATTTGCATCACTCATACTTCTACATGCAAACATTAAGAATTCACAGCACGTAGTTGTTCAGGTAGTTTGCATCTTATCTTACAACCAACTTTTTTTTCCTTTTTTTAAACAGATTATTTTAGGAGATTTCACAACCGGTGCAAAGAAAAAAAAGTCATATTCAGCTTTAAATAGAATACCATTTTATTCTATGTGCTAAACCACTGTTCATGCAGAATATCACCTTACCTACTCTTTTCCTGTTTGTCTCATAACAATACTGTGAGATTTAACATCATGATAGAAGTATACTAAAGTGCTGACCACAGAAAATATTAGTCTCATGCTTATACTTCATATTAAAGAATATTTTCAGGTATATTTGGGTTCCTAACTTGATATCACTTCATATATCAATGTCACTTCAGGTGCAAAGAAGTCTGTCATCATGATACATGTTGGTGCCAATGACACAGTGAAACATAAAAGTCACATAAGCCACATCCTGATTCTTAGGAAGAAGGCTTAAGACCAGGATCTCTACATCTATTTTCTCTTAAATCCTTCTACAATTGACTGACTGGACTGTTGGAACTTCAGGATCTTGGACCTGATCTTCTTTAGGAAGGGTTTGCCAGATCAGCTTTACTTACAAATCCTTCTTTGTAGACAATTTACAGTGACAATTTTTTTTGTTTGCTGATATAGCTTTTAACAGTTCCCCAAAAGATACAAGTTACACTGTCAAAGGACTTTTTTTTTTTTTGGCACAGTACAACTGTATTAACTTGGGGGGTCTGGGCAGTGCAAAAAAGACATTCTCTGCAATCAGTATTTTTATATCAGCAGAGACTTATAACGTAGACGTGGCCTTAGTGTGTGGTTAGGAAGATGTTTTAAAAAGAAGGGGGTTAAGTGCATTTAAGAACTTTTAGAGAAGTGAAGAGCTCATACATAGGACTGGATTTTGGTGTTCGTAGGCCCTAGGCACTTTCATTCTGAAATGTGCAAATAGAGGGGTAAATACCAATTAAATTACATTGATTGACATGACACACTTTATGCTAATGCTAAACCACGTGGTTTTCCCTATTTTTTTCTGCTTTTTTAATTTTTTCCCTCCTTCATAGGCCCTAAAAATTTTGTAGGCCCTAAGCACTGTCCCAACAGTGCCTAATGGGATATCTGGCACTGCTCACACAGAAGGGATGGTTCTAAAAACAGTGGAGCTAGGTTGCTGACCCAAATAACTGACAACTTGTAGGGGAATACTAGACTAGGACTTGGGACATGCTGAAAGGTGCTGAGGAATGCAAAGGTCAGACAAAGCCCTAGTCTATACCGACAGTGAAGTCTGACATAATTTTGTTTTCCTCGACCTTCTGCAGCCTGAGTCTCCATTGTCAGCCCAGCAAAATAAATAATAATAAAAAATAGCTGTATGTGAACCTGCTAACACCACCCCTGCAAGTGGCATAGCACTGAGGTTGAAACCTACAATTCAAATTTAGGTCCATATAGCCAGAGAGTAGCTCTAATCTTGCTTTTCCCACTTCTCAGGTCTATTTCACCATAGCAACATAGCTCCTCACGTGCCTGCAGCTCCAGGAAGTTTTCAGTTAATTCCTCTCTCTGCATGAGCTCTGTGCCTCTCTGTAGTCCCTGTGGCAGAGAAACAGCAAGGGAATGGTGGGTTACTTACCAGTAACTCTCCTCCTTTGAGATGGGCTGCTCACATACATTCAGTTAAAGGTGTCTACGTGCCGCAGTACACAGTAGCTCAGAAAGTCTTTAGCCCTAGCCTGTCAGGTCAGGGCACACAGCCAACACCCCCTCTGCACTGCAACCACAGCTATGTAGGTGACTGTGACCCTGACCCTCCCAGTCCCTTTTACCTTCGCCAACTCTATTAGTGGGGATGGTGGAAGGGGCCTCAATGTATGTGAACAGCCCATCTCGAAGGAGGACAGTTACTGGTAAGTAACCCACTGTTCTTCTTCAAGCTCTGCTCACATTCAGTTACAGGTGACTGCTAGCCATACCCCAGGATGGCGGAAGGTGTTACAGTCTGCCCACTCTAAGTATGGCTCTGCCCAACACAGCATCCTCTCTAGCCTGTTGGGTGATAGCGTAGTGCATCATGAAAGTGTACACTGACAACCATGTAGCTGCCCTGCAGATCTCTTGGATCAGAACCTTGGCGAGGAAGGCTGCTGAAGATGCTTGAGCCCTGGTAGAATGGGCTTTAACCATCTCAGGAGGGGGAGTCTTGGACCTTCCGTAGAAGTCTTTGATGCAGTTCACTATCCATTTGGAGAGGCACTGAGAGGACACTGGGAGACCTCCTCTGTGCTCTGCAACCGCCACAAAGAGTTGGGAAGTGTTGCAAAACGATCGTGTGCATTCCAACTATATTAGGAGCTCTCTCCTCACATCCAGGGTATGCCACCTCCTCTGGTTCTCCGTGACCCTGAGGATCTGGGTAAAATACTGGCAAACAGATCTCCTGATTAAGGTGGAAAGGAGTGGCCACCTAATGGAGAAAGGAAGGGTGATGACACAGAACCACCTTGTCAGGGAAGAACCTCATATACAGGGGTTCTGAGGAGAGGGCCCTCAACTCTGAAACTTATCTAGTGGAAGTGATTGCCACTAAGAAGGCCACCTTCCAAGAGAGAACCAATAGGGTGTATGAGTCTAACAGTTCGTAGGGCAGCTCTGCTAATGCCCGGAGTACTACATTTAGGTCCCAGGGAGGGGTGGGGTGACAGGGCTGTGGGAAGGGTCTTTCAACCCCTTTCAGAAACCTTGTGGAGATAGGATGAGCAAAGATGGAGATCCCATCCACCTTCTCTTGGAGGGCTGAGATTGCTGCTCGGTGGACTCTCAGCGAGGAAAGCGAGAGGCCTTTGTCTCTGAAGTCTAGCAGACAGTCAAGGATTTGGCGTAATGCGGCTAATGCAGGGTCTACACTTTTGTCCCGGGCCCAGATGTAGAATCGCTTCCATTTGGCTGGGTAAGTGGAGCTGATGGATGGTCTCCTGCTACTAACCAGGACCTTCCTAACACTGTCTGATCAGAGCTTTTCCTGCTCACTGAGCCAGAGAGTTGCCACGCTGTCAGGTTAGGCAGCCCGGGTTCAGCTGCCAGAGGTGCTCTGAGTCCTGTGTCAGCAGGTCTTCCCACTGGGGAAGGCGGAGTGGGGTCTCTACAGACAGGTCTTGTAGGAGGGGGAACCAGTGTTGTCTGGGCCAGTCCAGAGCTATTAGTATTATGTTTGCTCCATCCAGTCTGATCTTCAGAAGGACCCTGTGTAGCAAAGGGGCTGGTGGGAAGGCATACATCAGGGGCCCAACCAACTGAAGAGGAAGGCGGTGTTTAGGGACCCTTCCATCTGACCTCTGAGGAGGCAAAATTGCTGACACTTGCAGTTCTGTTGTGTCACAAACAAGTCTATTTGGGGTGTACCCCCTTTCTGTATCAGGCAGAACACTGCATTGTGGAGTGACCACTCGTGGTTCACTAGGGGTTTTCTGCTGAGGGAGTCCGCCCACTTGTTGTCCACTGGTAGGTGTGCTGCCACCGGGGTGAAGCTGTGTTTTAGGGCTAACTCCCAAAGTTTGCACACTTCTTTGCAGAGCGCTGGGGAGCAGACTCCCCCCCACCCCTCTGGTTCATGTAGAACATGGCTGTGGTATTGTCCGTTAGAATCTGAATCGACCTGCCCTATATTTTGTCCAGGAAGGTCGTGCAAATGAGTCTGATAGCCCGCAGTTCCTTCACATTTATGTGGATGAGACTGTCTGTGTGAGACCAGAGCCCCCGGGTGGAAGGCCCCTCAGATATGTGAGGCCCCCACCCCAAGTCTGAGGCATCGGTTATCAGAGTCACTGAGGGCATTAGCACTTTGAAGGGGATGCCCCCAATGGCAAAGTGGGGATCCCTCCAAATCCGTAATGTCCCCAGAATATCTTGGGGAACCTTGGTCAGGGAGTCCCTCTGTGGGTGGAACACTGAGGAGAACCAGACCTGGAAGGACCTCATTCTCAAGTGTGCCATCCGAATCACAGAGGTGGAGGCTACTATGTGCACGAGGAGCTGTAGGCAGCAACGTGTTGTGGTTACCTGAGTGTCCTGCAGGTCCGTAATGATAGTGCAGATGGACTGAAATCTTGAAGGGGGCAGGGAGGCCATCCCTTTGCGAGCATCTAAGAGGGCTCCTATGAACTCTATACTTTGGCATGGGCAGAGTTTTGACTTTTCTTGATTTATGCTAAGACTCAGATACCCTCCGAGCTTGGTTACTGCTCTGACATGGAACCTTACCTGGGACCTCGATTCCCCGAGTATTACCCAATCATCTAAGCAGGGGTAGATTTTTACACCCCGCCAGTGCAAGAACACCACTACTGGCACCAGGCACTTTGTGAAAACCTGGGGGCCAGAGACAGCCCGAAGGGGAGCGATGTAAATTGGAAGTGATTTCCCCTCACCACGAACCTTAGGTACTGTCTGTGGCAGGGGCATATTGTGATATAGAAGTAAGCGGCTTTGAGATCGAGGGCTGCAAACCAATCCCTGGAAGACAGAGATGGGATGATCTGCGACAGGGAAACCATGCAAAACTTTATTTTCCTTATGTGTTTGTTTAAGGCTCTGAGATCTAGAATGGGTCTCAGATCCCCATTGGGTTTGGGGACAAGAAAGTATTGGGAATAAAACCCTTTTCCCTGCTCCCACTTTGGGACCTTTTCTATGGCCCCAAGGGACAGAAACTTCTCGCACTCGATCTTGAGGAGGTGATCCAGTTCCCGGTTTCCAAGGTTTGGTTGAAGGGGTGGTTTTCTGACCCGAAGTGTTGAATGAAACTGAATTTGGTACCCTTTTTCTACCGTCTCGAGGACCCACTGGTCGGTTGTGATATTGGCCCAGTGGTGTGCGAAGTGGTGTAGGCAGTTGGCAAAGGTTGAGGTCGAGGCTGTGGGTTCACTGCCCTCGTAGTAATGGTCAAAAGCGCTGCTTCCTTCCTGACAAGCAGTCAGAACCTTGTCCATGCCTGGTAGACTGGGAGGCATGGGACTTCCTGTTCTTGCTCGAGCGGGCCATGTCCTTTTCTGCTTCCCAAAAGTGATGTTGGGGATATTGGTAGGAACGAGAAAAGGAAGCTTTCAGCTGGATCTGTTGTTTCAGCTGTTGCAGGAGTTGATGCAGTTTCAGGGAGCACCTGGAAGGTTGTGGGGTGTACACACTCAGCGATTGAAGGTTGGTTCTTGAGTCCTTCACACCATGAAGCCTGGCGTCTGTGGACTCAGCAAACAGGTCAGGGCCTTCAAACGGCAGGTCTTGGATAATGAGCTGCATTTGTGGGGACAAGCCTGAGCCCTGAAGCCAGGCAGAGCAATGCATGACCACAGCAGAGGCCATGGTGCATGAGGCTGTGTCGGATGTGTCCCAAGTAGCCATAATGGCGTCCTTGGAAATCAATGCCCCTTCTTCAATCATCACATCAAAGTCCCATAGGTGACTATCAAGGACCCTGGGGTAGGGTGCTGGAAGAGGAAAGCAAACTTGTCCTGGGGAATGTGATATTTACAATCAGCCACCCTTGACACTGATGGAATTGAGGAAGGGGGTCTGCCATCGTGCCCTTCCAAATCTATACACCCCTTCATGTAGAGGAACAGATACCTTGGCAGGTGGGACATTGTCCCCCCACATCAAAGAGGGGGTCGGTTTCCTCTTGGACTACTCCCAGTTCTATGTTCAAGTTCGCTGCCATGCAGCAGAGCAAGTTCTGCTGGGCGCGGGAATCCTCCTTATACGCTAGAGGCCTTTCAAAGTTGTGTTCATCTGGGGAAGAGGACAAAGGGAACCGAGATCTACTATGCTGAGTCAAGTCAGGATTGGGCTCATCATCAGAAAGGCCCAAAGAGTCCGGAGTCCAAGGTGGAGACAGCCCCAAACAGTGCCGTAAAGTTGGGCTGTCATCATCCGTCATGGCTAGCCAATCATGTGACCAGTCATTGAAGGGAGTTCTGGCCGCAGTCTGGTGCAGGGGAGAGCAGCCCCTGCCTTGCTGAAGGGTCTTGGTGGTACTGGAGGAGCTGGGCCTCGGTGAGCATCGTGGGGCCAATAAAGATGTCTTGCTCCATGGCCTGGGCATCGGAGAGTGCTTACAGTGCCATTTGCTGGGCCGTTCTCCATCTTCCGAGGCCAGTTTGGGAGAGATGGAGGAGTGGACAGAGGCTGGAGACAATGAGGATGAGGAGCTGGACCTCTGTCCTCCAGAGTCCTGGGAGCACGGTACTGATGGTTCACAAGACAAGCGGCGAGAGGAGGGCACCTTGGAGCAGTCATCAGCCCCGTTCTGCAGTTCCAGAGAAGGGCTGGACTGTACCGGGCTCAAAGGGGGCACCGATTCCTGCATTGACCACTTTGTGGGTGCCAAGGGCTACGTTGTTTTGGACTTGGCCCTTTTCGCCAGCACCGGAGCCGGGTCTCGGGGTCGAGCCAGTCTTTGTGAGGGCCCGTGGTGTCGACAGTATCAAGGATAGTCCCAATCCCGATTGACCAGAGGGGAGGTTTGGCAACTAAGGTGAGTGATGCCGTGGCTGTACAGAAGAAGAGGCTGACCCCGTCTTTACGGGGGCCGTGGTGTTGATGGTACAGAGGTTAGCCTCAATCCTGGCTCACCAGAGGGAAGGTTCAGCAACTGAGGCGAGCGGTGCCGTGGTGGTACTGAAGAGGAAGCCGACTGGGGCTTCAGACTCTGTGCTGGAGGGTGGTGCCAAGGCTCCAGTGTAGGAGCTGCTCGAGGTGCCGGCAGAGCGCTCACAGCTCGGGCAGCATCAGAGGCTGATACGCTGCTCTCGGTAAGAGTGCATAAGCACTGATCTCTTTCCTTGCGAGTCCTCCATTTCAAGGACTGGCAAATGGAGCAGTTTGCAGCGAGGTGCGATTCACCCAGGCATTTCCTGTGAGGATCGAGAGGAAAAGCATTGGAACAATCTGGACACTGTTTAAAACCCGGCATTTTAATTTTTGCACAAAAACAACAGGCACTTGCTTGCACAAGTTTTGGCTGATCCAAAACCGTCACTGAGGGAGGGAAACAGGAACTGGGAGGATCAGGGTCATGGTCACCTATATAGCCATGGTCACGGCACAGAGTGGGGTTGGCCATGTGCCCTGACCTGACAGGCTAGGGCTAAAGAATTTCCGAGCTACCGTGCGCTGTGGCATGTAGACACCTGTAACTGAATGATGTGAGCAGAGCTCAAAGAAGCAGCTTTTATTGCCTTCTTTTTTATTTAGAGAAGGGGGCATGATTGAGTGGAGGATGACTGCCTCCCCACAAGCCTCTGCACCTACTGCTCACAGTGCAATGCATTTCAGAAAATAATGTGAGCGGTGGGGATGAGAAACCCCAAGCAAGCGATTTGCTGTGATCACTCACCTTCCCTTTCTGTAATTTGGCAGTTTAGGATCAAATTACAATCCCACCCCTAGTGTGGACAACCCCAAAAACATCTGCTAGAGATGTTGATAATACAGAAGTGACTATGTATCTGGTAGTAAAGGGTAGGATAGAAATGACAGCTGAACAGAAAGAGGAAAGGCTGAGATTACAGAGGTAATCTCAAAACAGCTGTCACCAGAGCACTGCTGACCAATGAAGAAGCAGAGAACAGTCTCAAGGTATCAGGGATCTGTATGGGGCTCCATCATGGGCTTGTCCCTGAACTTACTTTTGGCTAGCTGCCCCAGCATGGGGCTTCAGTGCAGAAGTCTCCCTTCTTGAGGACTGGACAGCATAGGAAATGAGAGAAAGCCCTCAGCTGCTTGAAAGGCCTTGGGCATGGATGGCATCACAACATGCTAAGTAACCCTACCACTGCCCCGAGTCAGAGGTGGATCTGGGGAGGTCTGGGACTGAGAGATCTATTGGATAAGACCACAGCCAGCCTGACTTTTGGGAAAGACGAGTAAACTGTCATGGGTCTTGACTCCTCCCCTGCTCCCTGTTTGTCCTTGAGGCCCTCTTCTGGCATGCAACTTCTTGCCCTACTTCTTCAGCACAGAGCAGAGGGGGAGTCTGAGAACAGGAGTGTTCTTAACCTAACATCCCAATCCTTTTTAGTGCAGTGTTTGAAGTTTCTGCAAATCCTGCACCTATCTTAAACATGGGTCTCACCTAGGCACTTTAAGCAGTTCTGGCTACGCTTGTTTATGGTCATAGGCTTCTTACCTAAGCACACAGCTCGCTCCCTGGGGTTGTGTCCCTACAGGACTAACTGAAACCTGGTCGACTGGTTAAAATTAAAGTAATAGTATGCTTCCTTTAAACAGTGTAAATTAAGGCTGGATGCCTTGGTAAAAGATAAGGAGTCTTGTGGCACTTCTAAAGAGTAAGTGCCACAGGACACCTTGTTTGTTTTGCTGAACTACCATGGGTATCCTCTGGAACTTGCTAAAAGATGTGCTCTAGCTCATTTAGAGGCTATGCCTCATACGACAACCATTTGATGACATTCTATAGCCTGAGTTACCTAGTAGGTCAGAGGGAAAGATCTTAAAGGCCTCATCACCGGTAAAATCTGTGAATTACCCAGGTATACAATATACTGAAAGGACAGATTTGCTCATCCAGATGAGGAAGTAGCAATTTACCTAAAAGATTCTACAGAAATCTAAAGTTCAAAAGTCAAAGTTGATTGCTTTTTTCTTTTACTAAATGTCCCTGTTCATTTATTCAACTTATAGTGCAACATATTGCAACACCATCTAGTGTTAATTTACTTAAACAAGCAACTTAAAAATATTAGAACCAATAAAAAACTACTGGAGTCTTTGTACAATATATTTTTGTTCTAATACAACATGTACACATCCTTCCAGTTAATTGTATGTTTGATCATCAATTTCCTGTCTTTTGCAAGTAAATACTCCCACACAGGAAACACAAATATAGTACTTTTGAGTATAGAAGCTTTAAACCACTTTTAGTTTATTTTGTGGTCATTCTACATGTTAGTGTTCATCTCTTATCTCATAATAGGACCTTAAACCAATCATCTTAATGAGGTTTAATAAAAGGCAACAAACAATGCTAACAATATAAATTGAAAGTAAACACATAATAGGAGATTTATAATACTGTTCACCACTCTATCAAGGGCAACAATTTATTAGATTTCTGTTTACAGAATATCAATGCCTACAGTACAAGTGAGTGTATAGTACATTATCAAATTTACAGTTTTTTACAGAAATGACTCAGGCCTATTCCACAGTATTCTGCAAAGAAATCTTCGCAAGCTATTGAATTAGGTCTGATCCAGCTCCAAAACAATTCAATAACACCACCGATCAACTTCAGTGGTGAAGCACTGAGCTCCTGGAAATGAGCTAGATACTTAACAAAGGCTTCCCTCATCCTTACCTGCCCCCTAAAAATGTTAGAAATTTCCAGCTTAAAAGGTTCTGTCAGAACCTATCTTATTTGGATTCACTGAAATACAAACGACTCAGGCACAACAGAATCTCACCTACATATATGTGACTGGATATTTAATTTCAGGGTTTTTGCTCACAGTAACATGGTAAAACATAATGTGAGAGCAGTAAGGAATTTGCCCCTTCATGTGTCAGGTCATAGTGGGAAAGACTTTTGCATCAACTATTTCACCAGACCAGGTAGCTATAAATCAGATAATTCCTGTGCCTGAGGAGGTTAGGCACCGGGGAAAGTCAAATCTATTCATTTACTGTATCTTCCAAATCAGTGTTACATAAGGCTCTTCAGGCACAAACAATGAATTTTAGAAATCACAGGAGCCTGTGCAATTCAGAGCCAAGTTCTGACAGCATTTGAAGTCAAGCACAAAAATACAAAATACAACCAGTGTTCAAATCTTAAACAAGACATGCCCACAATCACAGATGGTTATATGGGGCTCAGTAACAGGGCAGGCATTCACAAACGCCCACAGATAGTAAGATACAATGCAATACAATCCTTTGGTTTCATGGATGTAGTAGTTAATCCACTTCAGCTGATTCCCTAGAATTTTTGCAAAAAAAATATTCTACATTCATTCTAAATTTTTATATATATATGTGGTGGGGAGAAAGAGAGAGCTAGCAGCAGTAAATGGTGCAATTCACACCACAAAGGGACTGACTCACCAATGCATTATTCCAATTCAATGCCATCTAACTCCATTGATTTAAGTGGATTTAAACCACTGAATAATGTACAACAGTGGTGACTCAGACTTCCATTATAAGCCCCTGTTTTCATTCACTCATAGCTTTGTGAAGAATTCTCTTTTAGGGCTGAGTTTCTGACCTCTGGCTGCAAAATTAATTTTTTTTTTTCAAGAGTTTGAGGATAATGCATTCAGCCATTTTTGAGGGCCATGCAAAGGCTTCTGGAATTTTTAGTTCCAGTCAGTGGCACAAGGAATGGGAAGCAGATTATGCTGTCATCCCCACTCCTCCTGACCCATAAATGCATGTTAGACTTACTAACAGCCCATGAAAATCCTTCATTGAGTTTAGAGAAGGGAAGGTCTAACTGGAAGATCAACTGATGGATCAGTTGGAAAGGACACCTCTATCGGTAACCTGTGGAATGCTGGAGCTCTGTGGGCCTGACCCTCAAAAGATAATGCAGGTGGTAGTGAGATAACAAGTAGTAAGCAGAAATAAGAGAGATATCAGAAAAACATACTCTCATGACATTTTCACCCTTTTGATTTATATGTTTATATCTGAAACCAAATTACCGTCAAGAATCAGATAAAAATAAAGCCTCTGAATGCTTATTTTGGTAGCATCTCATTGCAGACACTGGCAGCTCGGCCTATTACTGCTTTTTCAACTGAACAAAAAGGGTGAGGTTTTCAAAAGTGCTTAGCATTTACCCAACTTTGCTCCTCTTGAAGTCAGTGAGAGCTGCACCATTTACTGCATAAGAACCAGAGTTAGACTAAAGCCAAGCGCTTTCTAGAAGCCTGCCCAAAACAGTTATAGTGTTCACTTCTGATATAGCACCTTTGGAAAACACAGTCGCACCCACTTGCTTATTTGTTCTTGCTTTCTGTAATAATGTTGTGAACATATGAGCCATTCTAAGAACCCTGGAGAAAGTTTTGGAAAAATACTTCCATCACTACTCCTAGACTAGAATCCCATTTCAATTCTTAAAATATAACACTAGCATAAACAAAACTATACACATTTCTTTTGAAAATAGAAAATGCTAACGGATGACCAATTGAGTTACTCAGATGTTGCTGTTTGGAAGAGTAAAGTCCTGGAAAGAGCATCCTAAAAAAGATGTTGGCTAGAACATAGTGTTGTTTACTTTTCAATTTTCTTTGTTTAAAACTATTCCAAAAAGATAAACAGATTGGTTGTTTTACAATATATTGACATGAATGGAATCACCAATGGTGGTGGTACACAGTACTTTTTTTTTTTATGAGTAAACACTGTTGAGTCTTTGAAGGAATCCTGTGGTGTTGATGGTTTTATGATGACAAATCTTTTGGGGAGCTGTTGCAAGCCAGCAGGATTGTTTGCTCTCCATCAAGAGTCAGGTTTTTTTTTGGGGGGGGGGGTGCTTCTTGGCACCTTGGCATTGATGTTGAACGGTAAGTTATGAAGGACAGGGGTAGGGATTTGCCTGCATGTCCTTTAGTGAAAAACTTTGTTTCAACACTGCTGTATATGTGCAAATAAAACAAATTCTCCTAAGAAAAGACCCAGACTCTGTGTGTCCGATTTCTCCTTGAATGGGGAGCCAACTTGCAGGAATTCCTACTATTTATCGGGGAAAAGATAATATCAAAAAGTTCTTTTAATGCTGCCTCTTTTTCATATTTGGTTTCTAAGCTTGGACATAACTAGAGCTGTTTGGCTCAGTTTTATATTCAGTGTAGGTTTGATCCAAATTGATCATGTGATAACACTCCAATAGTAGAAGAGGTCATACAAAACTGGCCACAATATTTTCCAACTGAGTTACATGTAATTAAATTGTAAAAACGCTTGCTAGCATTAAAAAACCCACCAATGGTCACACATTTTATGAGTTTTTTGCAGAAACTTTCGAGACTTAATTAATGCTTATGCACTGCTTTGAAAATGTAAGGTGACAGTGCTAGGTATTCTAATTAGGATCTGAACTCAGACTAACTGCTAGAGGATGAATAGTTTTGTAGGAATTTGCCACATTGAGTCATTGGCTCAGTTGAAAGAAACATAGGGTTTAGAAAGCCTAAACCCAAATCTACTGGTCAGGCCTAAAATGTATTAAGTTCTGGTGGATCACAGACTTGGGAAACATTTGTCCAGCCTGAGGCAAGGCTCAAAAGGGAGTGCCTGCTGCACTCGCGAGGGAGAGGGAAAGGATAGCAGAACAACCACAGGGATGGTGGTTGAGTCAGTCAATCAGCATGCTTCTTGGGGCTCCTTCTTCAGTGTGGTCCCTTCCACATTCCCTTGTACAATTTAACTGTGGAGCCATGCCTTGAAGGAACAGTCTAGTCCCGAGAAGCATTTGAGTCTGGCTCCATGGAAATAAGAGAAAGCTAAAAAGGAAAAGGAGCCAAAATAAAGAGAAGACTCACCAATACCTGTGATAAAAAAATTGTAATTAAACCTAAAATAAACAAAGAACAGAACGTCTAAGAAACTTGAAGCACAAAGAAATAAAGCCAGCAGAGTTTTTCACAGGCAAAGTCCTTTTCTTCCCCAATTAATTAAAACATGCACAGAAAGCAAAACAATTCCAAAAGATCTAGATACATCAATTTCTAATCTAGAGAAAGTAATACATGCTCCATTTTCAAATCCAGAGTCAACATGATTTTCCCTTAACAGATATAGCACCGTTAAACTATTTCATAGAACCATAGGGTTGGAAGGGACCTCATGAGGTCATCTAGTCCAACCCCCTGCCAAAAAAAGCAGGACCACTCCCACTAAATTATCCCAGTCAAAGTTTTATCCAGCCGGGCTTAAACATCTCCAAAGACGGAGATTCCACCACCTCCCTAGGTAGCCCATTCCAATGCTTTACCACCCTCCTAGTAAGAAAGTTTTTCCTAATATCCAGCCTGGACCTCCCCAGCTGCAACTTGAAACCATTGCTCCTTGTTCTGTCCTCTGTTACTACTGAGAACAGCTGAGCTCCATCCTCCTTGGAGCATCCCTTCAGGTAGTTGAAGGTTGCTATCAAATCCCCTCTCAGTCTTCTCTTCTGCAGGCTAAATAAGCCTAGTTCCTTCAGTCTTTCTTCACAGGTCTTGTGCTCCAGCCCTGTGATCATTTTTGTTGCCCTCCACTGGACTCTTTCTGATTTGTCTATGTCCTTTTTGTAGTGGGGAGCCAAAAACTGGTCACGGTATTTCAGATGCAGCCTCACCAGTGCAGAATAGAGGGGAATGATCACATCCCTTGATCTGCTGGTAATACTTCTTTTGATGCAGCCCAGTATGCCATTGGCCTTTTTGGCATCAAGAGCACACTGCTGACTCATATCCAGCTTCCCATCCACCAGGACCCCCAGGTCCTTTTCTACTGTGCTGCTACTTAACTGATCGCTCCCCAGCCTGTAGCAGTGCATGGGGTTTTTCCATCCCAAGTACAGGACTTTGCACTCGTCCATGTTGAACCTCATGAGATTTCTATCGGCCCACTGCTCCAATTTGTCTAACACTGATAAGATTATCATCCAGGAATATTTTTCAGAAATTTTTTTCATGTTTCCTTTTAAGAATTAGAACATGTATTTTAAAAAAACATAGTATATTTATTTGGGTTATCTTTCTTTCAACTTAATTTACAGGTTACAATGTAGATGGCACTCCAAGAGTTAATATGCTTGGAGGCCCAGAGGGACAACCAATATGATGACCCTACATTGTATCAAAAATCCTATCTGCTTTCTAGAATCATTGGTCACAGTAAGTCATGTACTGTAAATTATTGGAAGACAACAGGACACATTTTGCAGAACTTCCTTATTCACTGCAATGAAAATCTAGCAGGATCTATATTCATTGCTAGGTACAGTTTTTGTTTTTCAGCCAACCTCTTACGAAACAAGATATATGGGATCAAATTTTCTGGGTTGTCATAATTCTTCTAACAGCTCCAACCTCTTAGAAAGTATGTGGGAAATAAAAATTAATGAGCCATTGATCATGAGCCAGAGGGCTTAGAGAAATAAATAAATAAAGCCGAAAGCTGATCTTCCCATTTGTTATAACTTCAGATCAAGAATGAAATGATACTTGCCTCGAGCCAATTTTACATTTTTTGATGCTGGAGCATACCTGTTTTTGACAGCTGCAAATGCAGCATATGCTGAGGGGCAGAAGAGAAAGGGGACAGGAACCAGAACTCCCATTTGTAGAGAGGCTGATTTTATAGTAATTGCTTTAGCTGAGGTGTGTCAAACTCATTCAGTGGAAAAAGTAGAATTCATTTTTACTCAAGGTCAGCAACAGTAGACATGCAGGGTTGCTTGTTATTTTCAGTGCAAAGCTGAGTCTCCACTGACGACAGTGGGAGGCTGGCTCAAACACAGTGTAGAACCTGGCCTCTATATATTAAATAAATGTTCAGTTTGTATTGTTTACCCTGTACTTTAGTGTCATACTCTACTTCACTGAGAAGATATGTTGACCTTTAAGCCTAGCACAACTTCTGACGTTTGTTTCTGTTCTTTCCCCCATCCTTCTTTGTTTCTGTCCAACTCCATGTTACTCAGCACTTCCCCTTCTCAGTCCTCATTCAACAGCTCCTGCCCATTGTAGTGGTGACTCCTCAGTACTTAATGTGCTTGCAGGAGATCTGCTGTACTTTGCTTCTGCTTCCAAGTCACTGGGTGTGCATAAGGAGAGCTTCATAGCAACCTGTCCAGACTCACAGTCTGGAGTGCTCCGTCCTTAAAGGCACTCTCTCCAATACCAGACCAAGTAGTATGCTTGTCTGTCTACCTACTTCTAGTAACAGCAATCACTCAGAATCCCAGCACTGTTATGCTCTTTTGGCCAACTCTTCTCCTAAGCTGCTGACTTCATCTGGCTTTCTTTCCCCTTTCTAGTTACAGTGGCAGTGCCCTCCCTCTCCCCCAAAATGGCTCCTGAGGCCCTCATAGCATCCTACAGAGCCTGGACCTGCTCCTGCCACAGCATCAGAAGAGACACCATATAAAGGTCCCCAAATTATCATCTCAAGAATCAGAGAGAATAAGCAGCAGCCCAAACTCCAGTGTGAAGGGTAGAGACTTTTGTATTTTCAGGAAGTAAGAATAGGGTGCTGGGATGGGAGAGAGTGAAAAGTGAATGAGTATGGAGAACAATTCACCCCCCTCAGCATAGGTGGAAAAACACAAACATGCCAGAGTTTTGTAACGTGCCCAAGAAGCCACATGAAAAGCCAGACATACAGCATTTTCCCCCATCCTACACTATTTTACCATCTGGCATAATATACTATACCAAAAACTACAGGAAGGAAAACAAATATTTTCTCTTCAGAAAAGACATGTACATTTCTTTAACTGAAAAACGAAAAACAGGATCTTAAGTCTTTTTGCCAGTCACATCTAAAAGGTTAATGTTAATACGTGTTTAAAAATAAACAAATAAAAGCTTTCAGCTCCTGCAATATTATTAGCATGCTGAACATAGGTAAGACTATGAGAGGGAAAGAGAAAGGAACAGATATATGTAAGGAAAATTAATACTCAGCCTGTTGGGTGTGGGGAGGAATGTGCTCTGAAGTACAAAAGATCCATTGTTAATGTGGGACAAAACCTCCCCAGTATGGGACAGAGATAAAAAGGAGGGAGTTTCTAGCAGATCAAGGTCAACCAAGATATATGAATAACATAAATGCTATTAATCTCATACAACATGAATCAGAGAATTGCAACAGGGTAGAGTTGTGTGGCGGAGTTCATGGCATGAGTGTTCTATGCCACTTTGTATTAGATAATGAATGTATTCATCACAGACTCCTACATACCATCCAAACTGGCAGAGAAGTTGCTTTAAGGAGCTTGAGAGAGCATATCAAAGAACTGGCTCTAAAGCTCAGAAAGGTAATAGGGATGTTCAAACACTGCCCCAAGTTTAGATATTTGCAGCTATCCATACAATTTCACTCTGCAGGAAATAGCGTGAGAAAGGAATTCTTACTTGGAGAGCTTGCAGCTTATTATGTATGATGCTGCCTCTCTCACTATAGCCTATTTTAACAGTTAGAAAAGATGCAGAGTAATGCATGAAAAGATTGTACATGGAAAATGTCACTTTTTTCTTCTCATGATTAATTCAAAGTACAAAATGAACCATTTCAAAAGGCTAAATCTAAACACCACCGAGCAGCAAGAGACTGAGTCACAGTGAGTCAAAATGTTCATAACCAGACGTAATACTGATTTTGTATGTTTCATTCCATCATACTTTAGTCTACTGAAATTCCAAGGGCACCACATGATTAACAGGAGAGGCTTAAGGACAAATTTCTCTTGGGAAGGGAGAAATTAAGCACACGCACGCATGCACACACACAAACACATGACTGGGGTGAGCATGTTTACTTACTTTCATTAGGGGGGAAAAAAATGGTCTAAGCACACTGATCCATTAAGCCTGGATTTCCTAATTGTTACTTTTTTGGAAAGAGGCTAAATCAGAGTTTGGAGCAAAGCAAAAACCAAAACCTAACTAATTCCCTCCTAAAGTTTCCACAGGCTTTCCAGAGTGAACCTAGATTTGTATTCAGATCTATATTTCAGTGTCGTGCAATTAATGTACTAGGGCAATGCCTACAATGAGCTGAACTCCTCAGCTAGGAATACATCCAGCTTTTAAAGATTAGGGTTTTTCAATCTCTAGATTTTGCAGCCTGGAATCACGTCTACATTATATGTATTACAGTAGTGCCTAGAGGCTTTGGCAGATTTGGAGCTGCCCTGAAATAGTTCACGAATAGAATCATGGAACCATAGGGTTGGAAGGGACCTCATGAGGTCATCTGTAGAGCCCTGCAAATATGGGAGGTATCCTCATTATATCCATATTCGCGGATACAACACGGACATCCGCAGACCATTTCTTGCGGATGCAGATCGGATACGGATCCAAATATTTGTATCTGTGCAGGGCTCTAGTCATCTGGTCCAACTCTGTGCTAAAAGCAGGACCACTCCTACTAAATCATCCCAGCCACTGTTTTGTCTAACCAGGCCTTAAATGTTTCCAAAGATGGAGATTCCACCACCTTCCTAGGTAACCAATTCCAATGCTACACCACCCTCCTAGTGAGAAATCATATGACCCGGTTATTGGGCTGCTTTACTGTATGAGTATATTGATTTAGTTTAATGGAGGGCTGGTCATGAAAAACAAGCAATAAAGAGAGAAGGACTCAAAATAAGCCATCCCACAGCAAACACCTGACTATTACGCGCGGAGATTTCTGCCTCCTGTCTGGCAAACTTACAAAACTGGTTTGAACCATGACATAAAGAGGCCCATAATCACAGGAAATAAAAAGGAGGGGGGCAATTAAAAAGGAACTCCGTGTGAGGGGAGTTTTTAGGGAAAAAAATCAGACACAGAGATCTGACTAGGGTAGCTGAAGAAGTCAAAATTGCTGAGTTAATGATATTGCCAACTTCAACATAAAATAAATGATGAGTTGGACTTCAAAAAATCATGAGATTAATAAAAATTTGTGTATTCTGGCCAATGAATATACTATTGATTATTAATAATACTACTAGTACTACTACTACTAATAATAAACTACATGCATGTGTGAGTGCGCATGCACACTAGTGTTGCTTACTTTCCCAAACATATTGAATAAGTAAATCAAGCAAGGAGTCCCATGGCACATAAAGAGTACCAAATTTATTTAAATAAATATAAATTTATTTAAATAAATTTAAATTTATTAGTCTTTAAGTGCCACAGGACTTGTTTGTTTTACTGAACTAGACTAACATGGGTATTCCTTTGGATATTGGATAAGATGATTTTGGTTCCTTACTGATGGAGTTCTCACCCTCAGTGGCTAGCACCTCTGCTTAATATGCAGATTGGCCTGGGTTCAAGCCCCAGGGGGTTGGACTTGATGATCTCACAAGGTCCCTTCCAACCCTATGATTTGATTGATTTGATTGATTGATCTCCCCTGCTCAGCAACTAATTTTGCCCTTGCCTGCACTCATTTAGCCCTTTACCAATTTAATCCTCCGTCAGACCTGATTCACCCCCAACCCAAGCACCCATCAAGTTCAGCCCCCCAATATCCTGGGGTTCTTCAGCTGCCTCCCAGTCTTGAAGACTCTTCAGCAGAGTCTCTTCTCCTCCATCCCAGGTTAGAAGAAGCAGTTACAAATGCTCTTTGCACCCAGCTTTTCCCAGACAGGGTGCTTTGAAGAGTGGGGGAAACAGCAAAATCATCATGTCCCCATTGGTCTCATAAAGGAAGGGGAAGGAAGGAGTGGGAACACCCCAAGCTGCTGGGGTCTTTAGCTCTCATCTCCCCTATTTTGAGAAAGACTTTAGTTTCCTTATTTCTGAGAGCTGGGAAGAGGGAAAGAGAGCCCTGCAGATCTGATTGGCTGCTCAGCCCCAGGAGCAAGGAATAAAATGCAGGTACTTTATCAATTAGTCCACACAGGCACTCCCCAGCTGAAAAGTAAAATATTAACAGAATCCTAAATATGGAAAATCAGCTTGCACAGCTATTCAAGGACTGCCTAACAAATTATTTAGGTTCATATGTTCCTGCTGCTTGTGAGCAGAATGAAGAGAAGCACTGAATCTTATTTCTAATTTTTTCTCAATGTTTTTGTGCCTGGAGATGGTGATATCTCTATAGACGATTTGAAGAAAAATATAATGGAAGTATGGCCTCAGGGAAAGACAAAGACCTGATGTGAAAACAGAAATATATATAACATTTGATACCTTTTATGAAAACCATCATGATACACTACATTACAAATTCACAACTCAGGATCACCATAAACACTAACTTGTCATGGGCTACCAATGTAGGTCATGGGTGGCTCTGATAACACCACAACTGCCCCACAGAGAAGTTAAGAATAGAAAAGACTGTTTCTTATGTATTTGTGCTGCAAAAAACCATTTCCATCTACTGCAGTGAGGCTTCTTTGAATTACTTCTTAGCCAAAGTGTATTGAATTAATAGGTACCTTCAAGAATACTTCACTTTAATGGTATGGGATCCTGGAGATAATGGAGGCAAAGATTCATAGACTGAAGTTCTTGTCTGTGTTTTATCTTAGTTTTATCTTCTTTCTGACTCATTTTGAAAAATAGACACCTATTTTCTGATAACAATGGAGAAAGAATATCCTTCCGAAAAAAGGTGAGAAAGAGCTGTAGAAAACAATAGTGAGTATGGAGGGTTTATATAGTCCTTAACATCAAAGACTGGTTGTGTCCATGTGTCTGTCACGTGATGAGGGAAAACAATTTGGTCAGATATCTCTGGGTGAAAAAAGAAAACTCAGAAGCTCTTCAAGAAGGAAAATATCTGTACTACACATCTCACTAATGCCTTCATATAGTTGGATTACTGTTTCCTGCTGGATTTTCACCATTTATTGCTCATTCAAGAAAAAAAGAAAGAATGAGAGCTCAGGCTACAGACAGACAGAGACACTCACCTCTATTCTGAGCTTTTTGCACTAAGAAGAGCTATGTTTTTAAACACCAGCACCAGAATTCCAAGAGAACAGCTTTCTAGCAGGGTACAGCAGAGAGCAGCTTCTGCAATTAAGACATTCCTCCAGAAAAATTGGGATTACATTTTCAAAAGCACCTTCCAAAGCATTACTCTCATATCTAAATTACTTTAATGTCCTTTTTTTGGGCTTGAGAAAAGCACTCTTGACCATTTATATCCATTCAGAATATTGCTGCAAACACTTCCCAAGCTCATCACTTCGACTCTTTCACCCTTCTTGTTGCACACCTCCACTGGCTCTCTCTTCTCTATTATATCAAACAAGCTACTTGTTTTCTCTTTCACCTCTCATTCAGTATTGAAAGGTCACCTTCTGCATCCAATCAGTCCATGATATGAGCCTGTATTGTCCACCTGGCACATTTTCAAATAAGAACTTGCATGCTTTCTTCCAGGTGGCTCCCATGCCCAGGCCAACGCCGATGAACAACAACAAAACCCAAAAACTTCATAACCCTCTTTCTAAACCCTCTTCTGCCATAAGGCCAGAAAAACACTAATGGCTAAGTCACTGATAAATTGAGACCACAGCCCATCATGCTGATCACAGATTTATTTATTGCATGAGCTTTCGTGGGAGAAAATCCTACTTCGTCCAAAGCATCTGATGACATGGGATTTTCTCCCACGAAAGCTCATGTGATAAATAAATCTGTTAGTTTTTAAGTGCCACAGGACTCCTTGCTTTTTTTGCTGAACAAGACTAACATGGCTGCCCCTTTCGAACATGCTGATAATGTCATCCATTTTTTCTGCTTGTACTACCCTCTCTGTTTATATTCGTAGGTTGTCTCTTATTTTATACTTTAACTGGAAGCTCTTTGGGGCAAGGACAGTACCTTACACAATGGAATCCTGGTCTACAACTATATGTAGAGCCCTGCAAATCTATGGATATCTACTTTATATCCATGAATGCAGAAGCAGTTATCTCTGAACCATGTTTGTCAGTGGGTGCAAATCCAAATTTTACATCTAGAAGCCTACAAATCTGTGTATATTCACCTCACAGTCACAGATCACATTTGCAGATGAGATGTGGATACACATTTTGTATCTGCACAGGGCTCTACCTATATGCTATGCAAATAATAATAAATAGCAATATCCCTTTGTGGTTCAGCATAACTGAACTATACAGAGTCAGCTAAACTCCTTTGCTGCTGCAAAATCTCTACAGTTCTGTGTCAACCATAGGAACTATTCCTAAACTGAATAATTACATTCAGAGCTGTGTCCAGAATTGAAGTTCTAGTTTGTGAAGGACTGATTTCAGAATTTGGCTGAACTGAATCAAAACCCTAACATTTCTAAGCTCTCAGTGAAAGAAAACTTCAAAATGAAAATTTGTTTAGTCTTTTTATGTTGTGTTCTAACATAAAATCTGAAAAATTCAAAAGCCATTGCAAAAGAAAAAAACTGAAGTTTTCTGTTTCAGAAAAAGTTAAGAGAAGACATGGTCAGAGCTTTGCCTCCCAGTTTCCTTCTGAAGTGAACTTCTAGCACAGAGCGAGGCAACCCTCACCACACATGCCAACGGTTGCAATCGAGCCCATTCAGAGCAGCAGGCAGCACCACAAAAATTGCCACTCCTGCTACCAAAAGTCACTCTAGGTGGCTTCTTTCAGGGGCAGCTGGGGCTCAGGGGATCCCCATCATGCCCAGCCTGAAGCACACTATGTAAAGAAGCTGCCCAGGGTGGGTTCTCTCCACAGTGTGTTGCCTGCAAAAGGAGCCATTCCAGACAGCTTCCTTCTGTGGTGTGCCTGGGGAACCCCAAAAGGAGCTGCCCCTGGCAGCCTTTTTTTTGTGGCATGCTTGGGGACCCTTGTCCCCAGTACGCCACCAAGAGGAGCCACTCTTCTTTCTTTCTGTGAGTGACTCCTTTCAGCAGAATGCCTTTGAAGTGTTCTTCTTCCCCCACTCCAGCTGGGGCCACCACCAAATTTTTAGGCAGCTGCCAGTACCAGCCGAGGGTCAGGGAGAAGGGGTTGACCCCTTTTCTACCAAGGTCAGGCTCAGCCTGGTTTCAAGAAGAGCTTTGATTTTGACAGAACTAGGCATTCTGATGGAATATGGATCCATTGAAGTTTTTCCAGTATGTAACTCTACCTCATCTACTATGGCAGTGAAACAGCAATGCCCCATGAGCTCAGCCACACCCCAAAACTAAGGCTGAAGTCATCCCCACATGCTTGACCTCTCAAATATAAGCATGTGCATTGTGTAGATCCAAAATTCTGCTCAGATCCAGCACAATGAAACAAACTCATTTTTCCTCTCAGCTGAAGTAAAAAGCATATAAAACTTCTTGTTCCAACAGCTTATTGGTGAAGCTGTTATACTGATTTATATCCCTACATCTTTTATTAGCACCATTTTATCCCTAGACACAACAGGAAATGGCCCTTACTGTGGATGATAGGATCTTGTTCTGGCAAGTCAAGTTTTCCTACTCAACTTGTTTAAAATCCTAGGTAAAGAACGGCTAAGCCTTGCTGTGAGTGGACGGCCCAAATCTCTTAACATCACAACCAGCTATATTTGTTCTAGGGACTTCCACAAAATAGAAGCACTGCTAACATAAAATGGGAGCAGACACTTGGTTATCTTTTTCTTTGTGCATAATCTCTACTGCAGCTAATAACAATTAGATACCGTGGAGAAAAATTCTAAGGGCTCATACTCCATTTTGTTTCCTAAGAAAAGATTCATCTAAAATAAAGACTATGACTCATTGCACAGACATACTTGTACATCAATCTAAATAGACAAGACAAGCACAGAGATTTATGGAAGGGATCAAACATAAAAGAAGAGTGATTGATGCAATGGCAGTGAACATGCTCCACAAATTTGCAGGGGGCAGAGGAAGAGGAAGGGCCTGAGTGGGACAAAGCAGGGCAGAAAAGGGTAAAGAAACAGGTGTGCAGTAAAGCAGAAAAGACTGTGGCACAGAGGGGAAGCTAGAGGGAAAAAAAAACTCATCAATCAGCAAAGGACGGAGAAGGTTCAGTCCAAACTTCAGAGTGCTCTGACTGTTCCTTGGCTGCTTTTGGTCCTACCAACTGGCATTTCTGACTCGTTCATCACTGTAGTTTTTCCCAAGGCTATACAGTCAGCGGAGGGGAAGCATCAGATGAGTTACTTTCTTACTAGAGCAGGGAAGATTATCAGCTTATGGACATTTATGACTATGTTAATTTTGATCTCCATCTTCAGACCATGCCCATTTCCGTAGACTGATGAAACAAAGACTTTTTAGCATGAACAAGTAACTTCCTGGCCAGTTGTTACTGTAGTATGTAACCCTTCTTCCAGGCAAAACTTCCAGCAGCAAAGGGCTGGGTTCTATATCTAGGCATTCAAGTCAATGATACAGGACCAAGCCAGCTGGAAACCGCCCCCATCACACACCATCCTTCTGGACACCACCAAAGGCATACTTCTCCTCTCACAAACAGTGTCTGAGTGCAGAAAGTAAGCTTTTTAATAAAAGGAGGACAACAACATAGCACTGGTTTGCGAAAACAGAATTCATGAACACTGTGAACCAAATGCAGCATGCATCTGACAAAGTGGGTTGGAGCTCACAAAAGTTTATCCCCAAAGAAATCTGTTAGTCCACAGGACTCTTGTCATTTTTACAGTGAACCAAATCCACCTCATCCCAGATTATGTTGGGTGTGTCCTTTGCCTCTCCATTCTTGTTTTCCCCACCCTACTGACCATCATAGGGCAGTATCCACCTCTCAATGTGGCTCAGCTAGTCCTGTTCTGCAGGCTCCTACTGGCCACGGGCTTGACCAGGCCCTCTCTGTTGCTACCCCTGGGCCTTGCCTTGCTGAGTTCTCACTGCTGGCTCCAATCTGCAGGTTCCTGTCTGCTAATTGTTAGTAAAGGTTGCCCACTTCCTCTGGCGATTTTAGTTTTCATAGTGAAAAATCAGCTTTCAGCTCATTGGAGAACCTTCTGCTGGCACAGGAGCAATGTCCCTGCTTGTTAACAAAAGACTCCAAGAGAAACCAAGAAGCAAGGAGTCCTGTGGCACTTAAAGACTAAAAAATTTATATACAGCATGAGCTTTTGTGGGAGAAAATCCCACTCTGTCAGACACTGTCAAGAAGGGGGAATTTAGAGAATGGGATGAAAATAAATGCAAGGGAGTGTAAGACATAGGATCAGGTCATAGTGTAACAGCAAATCAGAGTAGTTGTTAGGATTCAAACACTGGGAAACAGCACATAGTGGAGGGTGAAGTCAAATCACATGGTGCAATGGGAAAAGAAGCTTTAGTCATCAATAAATCCTGCTTTTGCATAATCTAACTGCATATCAATTCTAATTCAGCTGTTTCTCTTTGAAGTCTTGATGTCCCATTGACTTCCATGGGCACAGTTGTTAAGAAGTCTTCCACAGAGTGATTAGAAAGATGGAAGTGCTCAGCAACTGGTTTTCGAGTGTTGTGATTTCTGATGTCAGTTTTGTGCCCGTGTATTCTTTTGCACAGAGATTGTCCTGTTTGTCCAACATATAAGGTGTGGGGACATTTTTTGGTACATGCCCCCACACCTTTTCATCAGAACAGGCTAAGCACAGTTCTGCTGTCCTTTGTTCATACAGTCAAAGGGACAGCATTTCATCACCCCTGCAGTTAACACAAAAGTGATTTGTAACCTTAAACCACCCATACTAGCCATTTTCCATCATACTCAACATCTAGGTGAGCTTATCCACATACAGTGAAATTATGCTAAGTACTTAATTGTACTCGTGGAAGTACAAAGTCTGCAAAAAGTGTGACCCCCCCCTTTCAGCTACTAAGCAGGGGGAGCGCTTTCAGACACTTAGACCTTACTTACAGTTGGTTAACACTGTGGAGAGCAAAGTATTACTGTAGATGAGACAGATAGACTCAGTCTAAGGTCAGAAGGGACCAATATGATCACCTAGTCTAACCTCCCACACAATGCAGGCCACATAACCTCACCCACCCCTTCCTGTAAACCTCTAGCCTATGACTGAGTTATTAAAGTCCTCAGATCATGATTTTAAAAGACTTTAAGGTACAGAGAATCTACCAGCAACTGAGTAATGGCCCTATATTACAGAGAAAGGCAACCCCCCCACCACCAGAATCATGAACATACCATAAGTGTGTTTATAGAAATACCATCGTGCTGGCTGGTACAATGTTTCAATCTTCTGAAAACCAACATCATTTTGTTGAGGCTCCAAAATGGTATATGGTTATTTAATTTTGATAGCTATAGACCAAATGAGAGTCAAGTTGTTGGCAAACAGAAGTTATTTACTAAGGCTTTGCACATTCTATGATTCCCCAAAACTCACCTGTTGCTGCAGAACTATGCTCCAGACCCTCAGATTAAATTGAAAACAAAATTGTTGTTGTAACATTTGTGGTTGCAGAGAGAAGCTTGAAAACATGAGGTTGGTGTGAAACCATTGCAGTGATGTTAGCCTGTGTGCAGACTGCCTGAAACAATAGCTCTCACACATAAGATCTGCTCCACTCAGTTCCTTCAGGATCCCATTGAGCCCATGGTTGATTCACAACCATGATATCTGGCATTTTTCTAAGACAAATTGGATGTTTTTTTCCGCTACAGCCAAGTTCACAGTATTTAATTTCTATCACCCTTTCTCAAGGGGAATTGCTTGCAGCTGCTTCTTGCTCTCTAGCTTTCCCCATGGGGGGTGGGCGGGGGGGATAATTGGATTACAGTGTGTGTTCCTTGTATTGTTCCACCAGAGCCAGGCAGTAGGGGGTTGAGGACCCGAAGCCTGTAACCAGTGAGTGGGATGAGCCAGAAGTGTAGGTAGCCAGGTGAGACCCAGGAAGATGAGAAGAGCTGCTAAAGCCAACTACAAGCTCCCCCAAATGAAGGGAAAGAGCATGTGAGCTCTTTTGTAGGGATGTCACTGTTCTATCCTTGGGAGCCAGAACCACTGGAGAAGAATGGAAAAAAAAGAATCCATCTGCAGGAGAAAGTATTGCTGCAAAAAGACATCCAGGAATTTTACATGACTGTTTTCAGCTGTTAGTGCTTCTGCAGCAGGGAGGATGGTTATGAAGAGTAGGTCAAAGTGATGAAAAGCTGTTGTATAATTGAGGCATTCCTGCAGCATAATGTGGTCCTATCCCACCATGAAGTGCACAGACTCCTGCTCATGATTTGCTCTGATTTTGGAGCCTGGAAAAGTTGCCATCAGTTCTCACTTGTCAAACCCTCTGATTTTACCCTTTCCGTTTATTTTAAGCTGTTTTCAAGCTACGTTGACTCAAAATGTGGACAGGGTGCAACAGTTAATTTCTCCTGCCAGCTAATACTGGAAACATATGAAAGAAAGGCCTGCACGGCCAAGTCCATAAATTTAGCTTGGCCCCCTCAGTTTTCCCATTGGAACTCCGCTCTATTACCTTATATTCCTGCAGAAGACTTTAGGAAGACCTTTCAGGAGTCCAAATACATGCACATAACAGGACATAAGGATTGAAAAGGCAGAGCTGCTCACTGTCTAATCCAGGGGTCTCAAACACGTGGCCTGCAGGCCGTATACAGCCCCTAAAGCTATTTCCTGTGGCCCACAATGGCACGATCATTACTGATATTTGCAATATCATTGTACGGAAAGGTTTCAATGGGTGCGGCCCTTGAGCTAACATACTAATCTTCATGTGGCCCCCTACTAGTCCTCATTCAGCCTTCGGGGGGATTTGAGTTTGAGACCCCTGCTCTAATCCCTGGATTATTGATAAACTGTCTAATTGTTCAGTTTCACAACAAGGTTTAGAAAATTATTGAGAGGTTTCTTTGTTTTCTTCTTTTATTTGTAAGTGAATAATTTCATCAAAGTAAGGGACTATTGTTACTGGCTAGGGCCAGAAACTGTGGGGAGATATTGTGCAAGCTTCCTCATTCTGTGCCAACTGACCTCAACTCTTGGCCTGCAAAAATCTCTGCAATTCATGTCCTCTGCCAAATTATGCAGTGGTTTTGAGAGGCGCAAAACTAAACTATCCAACTCTTCCTAACATGTATTTGAACTCAAATTTCAAGGTGAGAGTTACACAAACCCCAGCACTCCAGAGACCAAAGAGTTGGTGTTTCGGGGCCAAACTTTCAAAAACTGAATCTAATTGTGTCTGCAGTCAATTGCTAAAGGCATAAGCAGGGTGTGAATCCCCATGGAAAAATCAGAAACTCCCTGGGGTGGGGTGTTGAGGGCCCACTGGCACCCAGATCATGGCCTTGTTGCTGCAAGGACTTTTCCTCCAAGATCCCACCCCTCCCACCTCCACCTCTTCTCCCCAAGGCTTCACCCCCACTCTGCTGCCAGTCCTAGGCTTAGGTACTGTTTTGGGGCTCATCACAGCCCTCCTGAGCTCTTTACTATCCTTTCCCTCACCCCATGGGCTCCTCAGTGCAGTCCCTTACCCCAGCTCCTTATTGCTAAGTCAAACCCTTCCCTGAGCTCCTTACTGCTCCAGCACCCTGCCCTCCCCCACTGCAGGGCTCAGTCCTGTACTCCCCATACCCCAATTCACACCCCAGGAGGTCATAGCTGCAGCTGCAGAGGCAGTGCAGCTCAGTGGGGTAAGCTGCCTGAGGAGCTCAAATTAAGCTGGAGCTGGCCCCCGTAGGCAGGTGCTTCATGATCACTGCCACTTCCTCTTGCATTGAGGAGGGCAGCAAACTAATTTGGTTCCCACCACCAAGGGGTGCCACCTCCTTCCCAGGTCAGCACTGAGGGGAGATGGGTACAGGCCCCAAGGCTGACATTGGCTTGCTGAGGTCATGCCCTTGGCCCCCCACCTGGCAGATCAGAGTGCCAGGAGCAGGTGGAAGGGAAGACACAGAGTGGGAATGGGCCACAGTGAAAGCACAAGTACTGTCCCCTACCCCCATCCCAAGCTCCTTCCCTCAGGGAACTTTTGGCACCCCTGGCTGGTGCAAAGGTGGCAGATTAGTGCACCTTCAGAGGGAAGTGACCCAAGCAGCATTCAGCATTTGCCCCCTGCATGGTCAGCCTTTTTCATTTTGAGAAGGCTTAGCCTGCCCAAGTCTCTTATATGTGCCACCTGTGACTGAAGCAGCAGTAGGCCAAAAATCAACAAGGCATGCAAATTATCATTTAATATTCCCCAAGTAAATATTTTTATATCATACCTGTTGAACTGCTCCTGTACACCCAGGACAGCTGATTGTGAAGACTAGACATTAAGAGAATGTCTTAGTGGACATTTAAAACAGACATGTACTCTCAGTTAGGCAAGCAGATCCTCAAGACAAGTCAGGATATCTTCATCCCTATTTCCTATGCAAAGTATCAAACAACTTAAAAGTAAGTATTTGAGCAGTGATGGTTTTCTTGCAGTTTTGCTGGAGTGCCATAGGATATGTTGTCTGTTCCAACAGAAATTATATTTACTATTTTGTCATGCAAAGCATGAAACCATTCATGTTTGAAACAATGTGTGCTAATGCAACTCAACTAGTTATTATTCTAGGCTTTTTTTTTTTTTAATTTACAGACCACAATTCACTTTAATTAACAAATATACTACTTCTGAAGAACATAAGTGTACAGTAAACAGTATTCCAGGTAGAGTGCTTTTCTTTGTATGGACAAACTAAAAAAAAAAGTTTTTTATGTTTGCAGCAAGAAAAAGAAAGCTTGTTTAAAAACATTATCATTCCTATCAAGATGAACATTAGTGTTTTCCTTTTAAAGAATACATTCCAGCTCTAAAGCCATTGCTTTTAGTTCCAGCAGTCATTACACCTTGATTCAAGCAGTGAAAGAAAACATACTGTGCTCTATAATTGCTACTTTAGCATTATATCAACTATCACACAGGGTCCAAAATTTAGCAAGACATATTTGCTTTCAGCCTAAAAACTTCCACATTGACTGAAGCAGACGCTACACAACATCAGGATCAATACAACGTGCCTGATTTGCTGCACAGCGAGAGCAAAGTGCAGAAATGCTGTGGACAGCTGTTGTCAGCACTATATTTCATTGCTGTTAAGTTTACTTTATGCTATTTCTGCCTTGGTCATGTTCCAGACAGAGGGGAAATAGAGGAAAGGAAGGTTACAAAACAAAAGGCATTAGAAGTTCCATATCAACTCCTATTTGCCAATCCGGAAAAGACACTTGCAAATAGGTCACTCATTAAAAGTTTATATAGCTGAATTCAGGAAGGCCACCTCTCAGTTGAACAACCATAAAGAAAAGAGTTTTATTGAGCCTTCTGGGTGGGCACAACCATCAGGCAGAAGCCAAAGCTTACATAAAACGTTACCTTGCAGATACTTATCTAGCCACTCAGTAAGCATTCAGTTATTATTTACCCTTATGCAAACAACTCAGTAATGATTTTCGTTCCTCTTTATGGAAACCCTAAGCAGTAAAACTTGGCTACAGCATTAAACAAGTCACCTTGGTGCTGCTTCTTAACAATAAGTGAATGTTATAAAGAGACTTGCAAAACAAAGGAATGACCTTAACAAATTAGGTCCAATTCCTGCAAACACTAGCCCTTGTGCTTAACTCTCCTCACACTCTACTCATTGACATCAGTAGAACTACTCATCTACGAAGCTAAGCATGCATTTAAGTGTTTGCAGGATGGGGGCCTTAGATATTGTGAAACTAACAATTAATCTCACATTGGGGAATTCGAAACTTTCCCCTATTTGGAAAAAAAACCAGAATACTGATTAGTCTCCATGCCCCCCCCCCCCAATTAAAGCTGCTTCATTGAATTCAATGAGGCTATAATAAATTTACACTACCTAAAATTCTACACTAAGAATACTGGTTAGGAATTGATACCACAGAAGAAGATTTGGGGTCTGATATGAATTAAAGGTTAATGTGCAGTCTAGGTTGCCTGTCAGTGTGCATCTCCTGCTACCTGACTTGCATTTTGCAACCATCATGGTTTTGGAAGTTTTAAAATATACCATAATCATGGATCCAATACCATATGACCTTTGTGAAGTACTATTTGAGATCTCTCCATAGTTTATTACAGTACTATTAATTTCAATCTTCATGATCATTCTCATTTCACATAGAAGCTTAAAACATTCAGATAGTCATTAAAATACACAAGATAGCCTGAAGAAATACCATAAAGAAATCTCTTTCTTATCAGTGCTAGGTGTATTCAATTTGATATTGAATTGTCTCTCAGTATCTTATAGAGATGGATTTAAAAGTCTTATTGTTACTTACTTAATTTGTGTATGGCCTTGCTCCAGGATTACCTGCATGAACTTGCAACTGAGTAAAGTCACAGAATAAATTTATAAGTAGTAGATAAGGATCTAAGAAGTCCCCCCCCCCCAATAAGCCACCTGAAAATTAGTTTCATTAGAAACCAACAGCAACTCTCATAACTTTTTAAGTCCTGTCCGCAAACTATATACAAATATTTCCACAGCAATCCTTTTCCACTGGGATTCAGCAATCACTGCAGATTAGGACTCGACAGGCAGAGCCCTTGTTTTGTGCATCCCCTCCGCCCTTTTTTTGTTTTTCTTTTCTCAGTGAAGTTAATCCCCCAGAAATCTAAGTGGCCCACAGCACTGCAAGGTCTTGGATCATTTTAGAGCAGGAAGTGCTCAACTGATAAATGAATGTATTACAAATGCCATCCAAAAATTGGGTAGGAGTCTTATGAAAAGGTAAATTCTTAACAGAATCTAAGCATCTGAGAATAGTTATCTGGGGTTCATAGTTTAGCTGGCAGGGCATATCAAGTGGGCTCCCACACACATCCATTATGCACCTGATTCTGTCCAATATCTTCATCAATGATTTAGACAATGACACTGAGATCATACATATAGTTTGTGAATTATATCAACCTCAGAGGGTTGCAAGTGCTTTGAAGGATAGGATTAAAATTGACACCATTTCTCCAGTTTACCTAGAAGTAAAGAGGGTGGAATTTAGTAAGGACAAATACAAAGTAAGCCACTTAGGAAGGAACAACTAGTTGCATACATACAACATGGGAAACTACTGCATAGGAAGGACTACTGCAGAAAGTGATCCAGGGGTCCCAGTGAACCACAGGCTAAATATGGATCAACAATGTAACACTGATTAAAAAAATTATATTGGGATGTATTAGTAGGAGTGTTGTAAGCAGACATATGAAGTAGTTCTTCCATTCTGCTCTGTGCTGTTTAGGCCTCATAGGACTGCAAGGGACCTCTAGAAGCACTATGCCCAGTCCTGGGCATCACATTTCAGGAAGAATGTGGACAAATAGGACAAAGTCAAGAGAAGAGCAACAGAAATGATTAAAGATTTAAAAAACATGACCTATAAAGGAAGATTGAAAAAACTGGATTTTCTTAGTCAGGAGAAAACTCCAAGGGACATGAAGAGGTGCATAGAAGATTGTTACAAAGAAAGAGCACAAAAATTAACTGCTGAGGAGAGAACAAGTAGTAATGGGCTTAAATTGTAGCAAGTGTGGGTTTAGGTTGGGCTTCAGGAAAAACTTTGTGATTGTCAGGGTAGTTAAGGTCTGAAATAAGTTGCCTAGGAAGGCTGTGGAATCTCTATCACTGGAAATTTTTAGAGCAAGTTAAATAAATGCCTCTCAGGGATGGTCTTAATAATACTTAGTCCTGCTTTGAGAGCAGGAGAACGTACCAGAAGACCTCTAGAGGTCCCTTGTAGTCCTATGATTCAAGACTAAGTTCATAAGGGAATTTAAGTACCTCTGGCAGTCGCAAAACAACTAACTAATGCTGTAGGCACTTTAAAGAAAGGCTAGTTACCAGTAACTATTGTTCTCTAAAATGTGTGTGTCCCAGTGAAGCTTCCTGGGTCTTCCCTGGATGCACTTCTCCTTGGTGACTGTAAGCATGACAAGCTATAGTGCCAGGGACAGTTTTGACATTCCAATGACTCCCTGGTTTGACAAGCTAAAGTGCCTTGATTGTCTTGTCGGCACCAAAATCTTTCAGTGCGATTTGTCCCCAGGGCGCTCCACATGTAGCGACCAGGTTCTGTGCAATTTTTTTTCTCACAGAACTCAATAGTGCCAGGAACCCAGGCAATGCCGGTGACATCCCTGAGAACGAGGATGACGAGTGATGCTGATGAGGATGATGAGCTATGTCACCTCTGATGGGACACACTCAGTGCTGGGAACATCAGCTGGTACTAAGGAGATGAAGGTCATCACTGGTTTCGTAGCTCTTGACTTCGTGATGCTGCTGGTGTTGGGTCCAGTAACTGGCAATCTGGAGTACTGGCCCTCAGTACTATGATCTGCTGCAGTGTCAACAAACTGGGTCAAACAGACAAACCCATCATGGATTTTCCCCTTTGATGGCAGGCCCCTCTTCTTCAGTCCAAGGGGAGAGGAAGCACAAGTGTCAGCAAGGCCAACAAGGCTATTGCAGCTTCAGATGTTTACAGAGTTGGAGTGTCAACATCCTTATGCTATCAGCAGTAGGTGGTGGGTCCCTCCATGTGGGTGGTATCACAGGGCCACTCCCTCATGGTATTCTCTGCTGCACTTCCCCAGTGCCACCTTCTTGGCCAGTGTCAGGGAGTGACCTCAATCTAGCCATTGTTTCTTTCTGGCCAACGAGGATGGAGATCAGTGCTGGTGGGGGCCGAAAGGGGGTGGTGCTGACTTTGCACTCTGTAACGATGTGCCAGCACCAAGGCAGACCGTGCCAGCTCAGATGCCAGTCCAAGAGCTGCCTCCATTAGCAGTGCCGTCAGCCTAATATCTCAGCCCTTTTGAGTCCCAGGCTTGAAGGACTTGCAAATTTGGCACTTATTGGAGCAATGAGCTTCCCACAGAGCTTCAGGCATTTGTCATGGGGGGGTCACACTGTAGGAAAGCCATTCTACATGCTGCACATGGCTTGAAGGCAGAGAATGGAGCATGGCTGCCCTCCAAGTACGAACCCTCAGGAGGACTAAACTACTTAATCTAACCGCCTTAAGTAACTAAACACAAGTTCAAATAGCAAACAACAACAGACACTTGCAGATCGCAAAGAGACATCGCAGTTCTAGTAACTCGCATGAGTGGAAAGAAGGAACTAAAAATGCATAGGGCTGGCAGTACCTCATATGTCAGGGGTGCCAATGCTGGCCCTGCAGGATCTAATAAGTGCAAAAAAATTCCAGTGTGTGTGCATGCCTATATGGGAACAAACATGAACAAGAACCTGAAGACATGTTAGCATTTGGTACAATAAAGAATACAGCACTGAACACAAGGAAGACAACAACTAATATCTAGAAGCCCTAAGTAAAATCAGGATCTGATAATGCTAAGTATTGTACAAAAAATACAGCAACAGACAGCCTTCACTGCAAAGACTTTATACCCTAAATAAGGAAGGTCCAAAAAAGATGGAAAATAATAATATTCCCTATGTCAGAAATTCAGGAGAGGAGCAGATAAATTACATGAAATCATAATTTCATGAGATTACATTAATGTTACAGTTCAGACAGGATGTCTAGAAACTGAACCCAGATCTCCTGATCCCCAGTTTCGTGTCTTTGCCAAAGAACCTCTTTCAATCAAAGGCTTCAGTTTAGGCCCTTTTGTTTTCAGTTTCTACTGAAAAATTCCTGGGTTTTACAATAACTTTTTTTTTTAATTAAAATGTCACCTGAATTTTGGATCATTTAAGTACATGAAAATAGTGTTAAGTAGATAATCTACATATTACACAGATGTGTTTTTGTTAATATTAAATAAGTCCAAGTGCAAATGGGATCAGCCAGCAGTGTGGTATTTTGGGTAAGATGCAAACTCGTACTGATCTGACTCTTTGGGGTCAGGAGAATTTTTATATATAAGGATAGAGTTTTAATAACTTTATCACTTTACTTGACCCACTGGATGATTGGACACCAGATTTTGCAATAGAGTAAAGCAGTGTGTATATTTTGTTTTAGCTTTTTGATAACCAGTGTAGGGAATCAGAAGCATGGTTTGTGGCTGATTGGGAGGTCTAATTTCCCTGTTACTCACCAGTGTTAGGATAATGTGGTCTTCTTCTGTAGCCTGTCCCAACCTTGGCATTTTCAGGTGGCTACTGTGACACACTGCACTCCCATGTGCATCGTTACAGTGTGATTGTGTATTATTCATAATCACCCTTAGTGTAATTTTGTATAGTTTAATGCAGAGTGAGACGTATACGAACGTCCATGACATGCCAAACATTATTGTCAAATATTATGTTTGTTGCAGTCAGAGAATCATAGGGTTGGAAGGGACCTCATGAGGTCATCTAGTCCAATCCTTCGCAAAAAGCAGGACCACTCCCACTAACTCATCCCAGTCAGGGTTCTGTCTAACTGGGCCTTAAATGTTTCTAATTATGGAGATGCTACTACCACCCTACGTAACCCATTCCAATGCTTCTCCACCCTCCTAGTGAGACGATTTTTCCTAATATCCAACCTCGATCACCCCAGGGGCAGTTTGAAGCCATTGCTCCTTGTTCTATTTTGTTACTACTGAAAACAGCCTACCTCCCTCCTCTTTGGAGCACCCCTTCAAGTAGTTAAAGATTGCTATCAAATCCTCCTCTCAGTTTTCTCTTCTGCAGATTAAATAATCCTAGTTCCTTCAGTCTTTCCTCATAAATCATGTGCCCCAACCCCTTAATCATTTTCATTGCGCTCCACTGGACTCTAATTTGTCCACATCCTTTCCGACCCCCTGGGACTCTCCACTAGTTACTGGTTACCAACTAGGCATTGAGCCATTGATCTCTACCCACTGAGCCCAATGATCTAGACAGCATTCTTTCCACCTTTTGGTCCATTCATCCAAAGCATACTTCCTTAACTTGCTGACAAGAACGCTGTGGGAAACCATATCAAAAGCTTTGCTAAAGTCGAGATATATCACATCAATGGCTATTCCCGCATCCACATACCCAGCCATCTCCTCATAGAAGGCAATCAGGTTGGTCAGGCACAATTTGCCATTGGTGAATCCATGCTGACTGTTCCTGATCACTCTATTTTCCTCCAAGGGTTTCAGAATGGATTTTTTTAGAACCTGCTCCATGATTTTTCCAGGGATTGAGATAAGGCGGATTGGTCTGCAGTCTCCCAGATCCTCCTCCTCCTCTTTCTTGAAGATAGGCACTATATCTGCCTTTTTCCAATCATCTGGGACCTCCCCCATTTGCCACAAGTTTTCAAAGATAATAGCTAACGGCTCTGCAATCACATCAACCAACTTCCTCAGCACTTTTGGATGCAGTTCATCTGGCCTCAGACTTGTGGACAACCAACTTCTCTAAGTAGTCCCTGACCTGACCTTCCATTCCTGAGGGCTGCTCTCCTTCTCTCCATTCCGTGTTATCTAGTGTAATAGACTGGGAGCTGACCCTGCCTGTAAAGACTGAGGTGAAAAAAGCATTGAGTACTTCAGCCTTTTCTATATCATTTACCACAAGGATACCTGCTCCATTCAGTATACACCATCCCTGATTCTCTTCTTGTTATTGACATACTTAAAGAACCCCTTCCTTTTATCCTTCAGTCCTTGCTAGCTGCAAATCCAATTGCCTTTTGGCTTTTCTGATTTTATCCCTGCAGGCCCAATGAATATCTTTATACATCTCCCTAGTCATCTGTCCAAGCTTCCACTTCTTGTAAACTTTGCTCTTGTGTTTCAGCTCACTGTAGAGTTCTCTGCTAAGCCATGCTGGGCACCTTCCGTATTTGCTGTTCTTTCTGCACATCAGCATGATATCCTCCTGTGCCCTTAGTAGGGTTTCTTTAAAATACAGCCAACGCTCTTGGATGCCTTTCCCCTTCAAATTAGCATCCCAAGGGATCCTGCCTCTCAGCCAAAATCTTATTTTTTGAAGCCCAGAGCTTGTATTCTGCTGCTTTCCTTTCTTCCTTTGATTGGGATCCTGAACTCTGCCATCTCATGGTCACTGCTGCCCAGGTTGCCATTCATTCTTACTTTCCTGAGCAATTCTTCTGTGTTTGTGTACAGCAGGCCAAAATGTACAAGGTGTGGTCAACCAGGTCAAGAGGTGTCATGTGTACAGTTATGAAACTTAGCTATGTAATTCCTAAACAGGGCTTAAGGCAGATCTTGGCAAAACTCTACAGCACTAAGAAACCATTCAGACTTCATTAAGATTTGCATGGAACAACCCAGCTCAGCATTTCAAGAACAAAGGACTAGACCAGATGTCAACAACAGAATCCGCAAAGAACCACAATGTCTCAGAACCCGGAGAAAGTCAGGCATGGATACTGTTTGCCACCTGACCCTGAAAAGGGGAAGAGGGAAAAAAACATCATTCTGGGATGTAGTAACAAGCGTGTTGTCAGCAAGTCATGAGAAGTTACTCATACGGAGTACTTTGTGTAGTCCTGAGCCTTCATTTCAGGAAAGATGTGGAAAAATTAGAGTAAATCCAGAGAATAACAATTAAAATGATTAAAGCTCTAGAAAACATGACCTATGAGGGAAGACTGAAAAATCTGGGTTTGTTTAGTCTGGAGAAGACTGAGAGGGGACATGGTAACAGTTTTCAAGTACAAATTTTTTTTTAGAAAGAGGATTGAGAAAAAATCCTTGTCAGCTTCTAGGGATAAGACAAAAGGCAATGAGTTAAAACTGCAACAAGGATGGTTTAGCTTGCACTTTATGAAAAACTTCCTATTGGGGTAATTAAGCAGTGGAGTTGTCTAGGGTGGTTTTGAAGTCTCCATCATAGGAGATTTTTAAGAGTAGGTTGGATAGGCACCTGTCAGGGATGGTCTTGTTAATACTTGGTCCTTCCTGCAATGCATGGAACTGCACTAGAAGGCTTCTCAAGTTCCATTCCAGTCCTATAAATAAATGAACATTAGCTCAACAAAATCACACATCATTTCAATTCCCATATAGCCCAGAGGCTGTAGTCATAGACCAGGACCCTGTTATACCAGGCACTGTACAAACACAGAACAAAAATGGTCCCTGTTCTATATTAAAAAAAAAAAAAGGTGAGGCATGGCCTTGCCTGAATCATAATATTAAAAAAATTGGGAACGAGAAAAAAAGGGGGAGATTGGTTTCCTTTTTAAGCCTCTAGAGCTCATTTCCATGCTTCTACTGACAACTATGAGGACTACAAACTTCTTTAAAAACAAAAAAACAACAAAACAAAACCCCGAGATTCATGTCATCACCAGACTCCAGAAACTGAAAAGAAAAATCACTAGTTACTGTGACACAGTCACAAGAACTGGCAACACTTTTCTTTAAGTTTTAACGTTCATATTGCAAAAGCTGAAAATAATTGTATATGGTATAATTTGCAAATTTTCTAGTTTAATACAGCACTGAAAATAACATTGTAACTAGCAAGGCTAGAAAAGACCTGAAGCAGTAATACAAAAATATAATTTTCCTTGGTCTGGCTAACTCCTAAACTTTTGCCAGCATGGTTGTGGTGGTTAGGAATGGGGGGAGGAGGGGGAGGAGTGGCAAAAGAGAGAAACAAAACTCACATCTCTACCCAACAACTATGAAAACAAAAACCCCAGATAAGAGATTATACTGGCAAAGAGTATGTTTGGCAGTATAGTTTATTTTGTTCAGTAAAGAGTAAAATACCAGTCAAACAGTGCTTTTGGTGCTATATACTGTGTTTCCACTAGGGAAGTTTGGTAATATAGCTACACCTGTGTATCATATCAGCAGGCACTTAAAGCCTATGGGCAATGAATGGGAAGCTCCCTCAGTGTTCAGCATGCATGAAGTTAGTTGGTCTCTAGCTGTTAGGCTCCAGCAAGATAAAGTGACTGCTCTACATTTTGTACTCTTTTCTGATACGAAAAAATAGTGGAAGATGAACTAATATCAATATTTCAGATCTGCAATACCCTAACAGTGGTTTTCACAAAGGCTGTGATACACTTGATGGCATATTGCAACCCCACAGGACTCACCAACCTATTTTCCCCCAGGTTGAATCCAGCCATCTCACTGGCTCTCCACAACACCCTTACCACTGCATAGTGACACAATAATTGTGCCTCAACAACATGGTTGAAAACCGCTGCTAACATATCCAGGATGTTAGGGTGTTGCCCACTTAACACTGCACAAGAAACAATGTATCAAATACAGATCTGATGTAATTCCACCAGGTCTGAATTTGGTTCCTTAAATGAGTTTGCTGAATGTCTATGCTAGGATTTCTCAACCACAGGATTACACTTGCATTTTCCATTTAATATATACCCTTGTTTAATGAAGTCCAAAACATTTCAACTTACACTGTTTACAGGGCTGAGCACCAGTCTAAAAACCTGGACAGATATTTTGAATAAATGCTGTACCCAGCAAATCTGAACATTTGATTCACTGACACTGTAACAGAAAAAAAATGACACCACTTTAAAACATAGGGGAATGGAATTTGTTAATTAGATAGTAACAAGATGATTATTTATAAATGCAAATTCCAGATTGCATTGAGTCACAAATCCAGGCCATACCCTGAAATTGTTTATGCCCTAGAACAAACTACATTTTCAGTTCATTACGGATAAATGTCTGAGTTGTCAGTGCGGTGCACAATGCCTTTGAGAACAAAAAAGCATACAGAAAATTAACACACCCACCCAAATTCAGCAGTAGTGTATTGCTGTTGATATAACTAGAGTTCTGTCAATTGATTTGATGCATACGATAATTATAGACTCATAGACTTGAAGGTCAGAAGGGATCAACATGATCATCTAGTCTGATGTGCACAACACAGGCCTCACCCACCCCCTCCTGTAATAAACCTCTAACCTATGACTGAGTTATTAAAGTCCTCAAGTCATAGCCTAATGTCCCTTTATTCATATAGATTATAAAACAAATCTGCACACTAAACTTCTAAGGAATGTGCAGATCACATTTCAAATGCAAGGGTAAGATAAAGCAACACCAGCAGAAGACAAAAAGTGAGCTGCAGACTGATCTCAGAGATATTCCCATCAGTAGTTCTTTAACAGTCAAGCAGTGCCTTCTTCCAATAGCTGCCCCAGAAAGATCTGCCAGCTTAACTCAGCAACAGACATGACAGACAGAAAAAAAATAATACGCAGTTCAAAATCTGCATTGTGAAGTTGCCAAATATGCAGCCGACTGATACTACAGTAGCCAGAGAAGGAAGAAGGGGAGCACATTTAACAAAGCCAGAAACGGGGAGCTGCCAAATGAGTATTGCAGATGCATGCATACATGTGCCAATTTGCTTTATAGCAGTGTTATTTTTAAACAGAACAAGTTATGCCAGCAGCAGTCTGTGTATTTATGAGACCACATCTGGACATTTGCAAGTCATAGTATGATACCAAGCTATAAAACTGTAAGCAAGAGAGACATAGCTGTATAACCAGGCATGCTAAAAAATCAACAAGTAACTACTCATTTGTTTAAGGATCCTACCAGAGAAGGAGACACATGCATACACTCCGTTGTGTTTTAGAAAGCCCACAGGAAAAGAAAAATGAGCAAAGATGGGTCTATTGAATCAGAACAGTTTAAGATGCATTATTTAATGAGGTGTCCACTCTCATTTCAGATAGAAGATGGACATAAACCATTACCTCCACTATCTGGAAGTTTAAACTCTCACCCTTAGACTGTTAGTCTAGAAAGAAGCTACAAAGAGAACAAGATAAAAAAGAATATTAGGTGTGTCACTATCTATTTTTTGCTGTTTGATATTAGAAAAGGCTTGAGGTTAAGCATACAGTTGAAGCAAAGGAAAAGCCACCTTAACGATTATTCTCAAGCCTGTACTGGCTCCCAGTATCACTCATATGTCACAATTTTGAAGATGGAGAATGGCAACAATAGGTTGCTGTAAGAAAAATTTCCACTATTTCAAGTTACCGATTTGAGAGTTTCTTTTATTAATATGGATCCAGATATTAAAAAAACCGAGCAATAGCAGAAAAATGTTTAACTGCAACCATGAGACAACGTCTACCCATGCTCTAACGTGCAAAGCATACTTGGAAATATTTGTATGGATAAACGTGTCTGACATTGCTAGCTGATTACCACTTTCTGTTAGTGGCACAGAATGAAGGTGTGCTAGAACAGCCATCACAGTTGAAATGTTTAATATACTCTATAATGATTTCACTTTCTATAGTGAAAAATAGATGAACACCTGCCATGGGTTTTTAGATTGCTTTGTGGAGTAATAGAGTCTATTACACTTTAAGACAAAAGAAACATACAATAAAAACCAGGTTGTGGATCAGAATTCATTTTTGTTGGGAGGGTTCCCGTCTGAGAAGCTCAGGTGAGAATTTCAGCAGTAGGAGAATTAAGTTAAAATTCAACTCCTAAATACTTATGTAGCCACCTAAGTTCCAGAACGGTAGCCGTGTTACTCTGTATATAGCGAAAACAACCAATAGTCCTTATTTCAACAATTTTCACCTCACCATCAACCTCAGCCTGAACCAGTGCACACAGGAAATCCAGTTCCTGGACACAATACAAATAAGGGATGGTCACATCACCACCACCCTATATGGAAAACCAACTGACCACAATACATACCTTCATGCCTCCAACTTCCAGCCTGAACACATTACACAATCCATCATTTATAGCCAAGTCCTAAGACACAATCATTTGCTCTGATTACTCAAACAGATCAACACTAACAGGATCTCTATCAAACTTTCTTAAAACTACAGTATCCACCTGGGGGAGTGGAGGAACAGATTAAGTGAGCCCGATGGGTACCCAGAAGTCACCTGACTACAAGCCAGATCCCCCTGCCCCCCCAAAAAACCATCCAGTGATAGGCCCCAGCTAAACTCTCTCCAACACATCATTAAAGATCTACAACCTACCCTAGAAGACAATCCCTCTCTCTCAAGCCTTGGAAGGCAAGCCAATCCTTGGTTACAGACAGCCCTACAACTTGAAGCGCATACTCACCAGGCAACTATTCCCAGCAAGAAATCTTCTTGCCAACTCTGCCCACATATTGACTCCAGTGACACCATCACAGGTCCTGACCACATCAGCCACACCATGAGGAGTTGATTCACCTGCACATCTACTAATGTGATATATGCTGTCATGAGCCAGCAATGCCCCTCTAAAATAGTCTGTCCCCATGTGTGGAAGAAACTAAGCATAACAACTGGCTTTTCTCCATTTTGTAATCAGCAGACTCCATTTCAGCTCGAGCAAGGAGTCACGTACTTCACTGGGCTGGAGAGTGGGGTGAATTAGCATGAGAAAGAGACAAAGGCAGAAACTGAAACTTAGGAAAACAGCCAGGTAGCAGCCCCCCATATAAGGAAAAATAGAGCATCTTCCTATCATGGGAAGATGGTACAATCATTGCAGGATTAGTGAAAAGCCAAGTCACACTATGTGATATATGCATGAATATATTATGATAATGTATTACCTATATAAGGTAACTCCACCCTTTGTTAGGGGCTCTTGGGCCTTGTTTTGGTCCCAGGGTCCGCAGCTGCTTATTGTTTTCTAATAAACTTTTTCTCTTCTACTAAATGTGGCCTCCGCTGACTGAAAACCCTTAAAATTTCCTCCACAAGCTGGTGTCAGAAGTGGGATCAGCGGAACACGGGTTAGCCTGGGGTGCAGCCCACAGTAAGCACCACCATCTACTTAGCACTAGAGACTAAGATTCAGGATTTCCTTGCGGGTCTGGCTTCCATGTGGTTTTGATTCAGGTTCAGTTTCAGGCTGGTCTAATAAGTCTGGTTTACCCTCCCGCCCCCCCGTGTCTCCCTACCTCGTGTTACCCTGCAGGTGACGCCCTGCCTGGTTTGGCTCTGGTGAGCCCTGTATCCGTTTCTCTTTCTGTCTTTTTAGAGCGGCTTGCCGCTTGGGCCTGTCAGTATGGGAGGAAGTGGTCAGTCTAACTGTCCCTCTGGGAACACTCTGGCAGCTATTATGCGTAGGAAGTATGGGAAATGCACACTTAAATATGTTACTAGGTGGAACTTTTATACCCGGGATGATCCCTCACTGCAATTTCTGCTGGAGGATAGTTTTGACCTGGTGATTCTGATGAATTTGCATCATAATCTCGAGGACAACCATCCTGGACAGATGCAGATTTGGTATTTGTGGGATGACGAGGCAGAGGGAAGACAGGAATGGGGCCCTATAAGAAGAGAGCAAGAAGAGGGAAAGCCCTTGGAATTCCTTATAAACTGGGTCTGTCTTGGGTCCCCCTTCCACACCACCACTTGTGGCAGCCACCTTTCCATCTGTAGTCCTGCCTCAGATTTTTACTAGCCCCCCAGATGATCTGTTAAGATAACTGGTACCCCGCACCACCACCCTTGCCCCAGTCGCAGGGGGGAGAGGGATCTGGCCCATCTGGGGGCCCACCCTGGCTAGTTCAGGTTCCCAAAACCCCATCTGAGGACCCACCCCAGCTGGGTGAGATTTCCTCGACCACTGTTGCAGGAGATGCCACTTCGCCTGACAACAGCCCGCCCCAAGACAAGAAACTCCTAGGGGATCCCCTTTCTCAACTCTGGAGATGCATGCGCCTTGACCTGTTAGAGCATTGGGAGCCCATCGGATACAGCTCCAAAAAGGGTGGAATCTATTCAGTCCAGTGCCAAAGTCAGCAGGACCCATCAAAACATTACCATTTTCCTGTAAACCAAACAAATGTCCCAGATTTTCGGAGAAAGGACCAACCCGAAACACTGACACTTGCCCCACTGTGAGCTTACCCGAACCCAAATGGAGGCAACCCCAGTATATTTCATGTGCCCTGGACCCCAGCAGATGTGATCAACTGGTCTAACATGTTTCCCAAACTGCGGGAAGCACCAGGAGAATTCAGGCAGAAGCTGTTGCAGCTGTTTGTAGTTTATAACCCTACCTGGGGAAATATAGAGCTGCTGCTGTCTGGCGTTCTGTCAGAAGAGCAAAAGGTTTTGCTCCTTGCTAAGACCAGGGAGGGAGATAATCAGAATGGCTGGCTCCTAGAGGACTCTGGTCATGATACCCAGGATCAGCGTACTTGACTAGTTGCCAACAGAACAGGCTACTAGAATCTATAACAGAACTAGTGCCCCTACAACATGACTGGCGGAAAGTGCAGGCAGTTAAACAGGGTAAAGACGAGCACCCAGCTGATTACAAAGCCCAATTACTGTCAGCTCTCAGAACGTTCTCTGGGATTGATCCAACTGCGGAGGGTACCCGAGCCCTGGTGGTCAGGACTTATGTCCAGGGACAGTTACCAGTGGTCCGTCAACAACTGGAGGATGCAGTTTTGGACTGGAGAACTCAAAACCTTGACAGCATTTAGGAGTCGTGTGCCCAAATCTGGGATCGAATCATAGCAGAGAAAGAAGACTGGCAGCTGAAACACCAGGAGCAGGTAGGTCGTCTCTGCATACTTCAAGTCCAGCAAATGGAGGTGAAATCAAGGGGGGCCCCACCTCGTAGGTCCCAGCAACTATCCCCTCGCAATCAATCTGGGACTTTGGGACAAAATACTTGCCATTACTGTAAAAAAGAGGGGCACTGGAAAAACGAATGTCCCAAGTGGTCCAAAAGACATTCAATGCCTCTGGCCCCCATGCATGGACTGGCAGCAGGCGGTGCTGCTCAGCCACGACAACCGATTCCTCTAAGGGCCATGCATCCCCCACTCCTGCCTCAGGACCAACTCCAAGACCCCTCCAATCATTTTAGCCTAAGCCTCTTTGACTCCTGACTAGGCTTGGATAAAGACTGTTTCAATGTGCTCCATGATACTGCAAATGAAAGCCCCATTACCACGGTCTCTCTACCTATAAATGAGGCTGGGTCCTTTCTAGAGTGTACCTGTTGCCGGCACAGAACTGCCTTTGCTGGTAGATGCTGGGGCCACGAATCCACCCTACAAGCCGATGCTGTTCTAAACCATGCCCTTCTGGGGAAAAAATCAGCACTGTCGGGGTGGGAGGTGGGCCTGTGTTACATGACGTGTCCCAACCTGCAAGCCTGCCGATTGAGCCCCTGATGTGTGAACATGCCTTTTTGCTAAGCCATTCTACATCTTAACTTTCTGGGAAGAGACCTGTTGTGCAAATTGGGAGCCACTATATTCTGTACTCCCAAGGGAGTGTTTCTAGACCTCCTCACTGATCAGACTCCAAATTTCCTGACAGCCCTGGTTACAGAGAGGGAGCAAAAGGGACCTCCTGGTGGCCAACAGGAGGACCTCAGCCTTGTTCCCAAGTCTTTGTGGGAAACCCACAGCAACGATGTGGGATTGCAACTGGGGGTTCAGCCTGTGGAAATTAAAATAAAACCCAACCGGTCCTTCCCACAGATTCCCCAATATAAGCTGTCCCCTCAAACAGAGGAAGGGAAAGCTCCAGTCATAGACTCCTTGCTGTCTCAGGGAATCCTAGTACCCACCACCAGCCCCGTCAATACTATTTTACCAGTTCCTAAAGAGGGGAGGTTCGATTCTGAGGGGAGACAAATATAGAGATTTATTCAGGATTTACAGGCTGTGAATGATCCTGTAATACCACTACACCCTGTTGTTCCTAACCCTTCTACTATACTTGCCTCTATCCCAGCATCTGCAAAATATTTTACTGTCATAAATCTGAGTAGCACTTTCTTCTCTGTTCCTGTAGCTAAACAATCACAGTACTTATTTGCTTTCACCTATGGGGTTGCCAACTGACTTTCACAAGGCTGCCACAGGGTTTCAGGGATTCTCCAAGTCTGTTTTGCTAAGCTTTGAAGGAGACCCAACTGATTTTCTCCCACCACCAGGGGCTACACTGATCACTCATACTGATGATTTGTTAATAGCTGCTGATACCCTTTCTATCTGTAAAGAAGCCTCACTTAAACTCTTGTCACCTGGCTTACAAGGGGCATAAGGTGTCAAGGGAGAAACTGCAATTTTGTCTCCCAGAGGTAGATTATATAGGTCATCGAATCTCCGCAGGTGAGTGCAAGTTGAAGGGGTCCCGGGTGGAGGCTATTCCGGCTCTCCCACAGCCTGCCACCAAGCAACAGCTTCAACATTTCCTGGGGGCAGCTAATTATTGTCAGTAGTGGATTTCTGGATATGCAATCATAACCAAGCCCTTGTATACCCTCCTCGTGGACACCTTGCCAGACCCACTCTGTTGGTCTAAAGAAGCAAGGGAAGCTTCTGGGACTCTAAAGCAGGCTTTAGCATCTCCTCCTGTCCTAGCTCAACCCAACTATGGTAAGCCTTTTACTTTGTACTGCAACAAGTCAAAAGGGTTTCACGTTAGGAGTTTTGACACAGACTCTCAGACCCTCCATGAGACCCATTGCATACTACAGCCTGGAGCTAGATCCCGTAGCATGGGGCCTTCCTCCCTGTTGGTTGCGACTGAAATTGTCATGAAGGTCTTGGACTTGATCCTGGGGCACCCTCTCGTAGTGGCAGTTCCTCATGTGGTACAAGCCCTTTTAACTCAGCATAAAACACAGCACCTTTTGGCTGCAAGGCAAACAAAGTATGAGCTCACCCTACTGGCGCAGGAAAACATTTCCCTTATCCACTCTCCACCCCTTAACCCAGCCTCTCTGCTGCCCACTCTCGAGGAAGGTTTAAAGCATACCCTGCTGTGCGACTGTCTGGAGGCTGTTGACTCCCACACAACTCCCCATTTAGATCTCTCAGATGTAACATTCCCTAACTCAAGCTTTTCCCTTTTCGTGGATGAAAGCTGTTTGCGTACTCCGGCAGGAAAGCTAGCTATGGGATATGCAGCGTGTACCGAGAGATATATGGAGGCTTTTGCCCTACCTGAATTGTCCTCTGCTCAACCTGCTGAACTGGTTGCCTTGACACGGGCCTGTATTATTGCTGAAGGTCTGACAGTTAATATTTTTACAGACTCAAGGTATGCCTTTGAGGTTTGCCACTCTTTCGGAGTACTGTGGCAGAAAAGGGGTTTTCTTATGTCTAGTGGATCCCCCATTTCTTATGTTCCCTATGGTCAGGCTTTGCTGGAAGCTGTCCTGTTGCCCAAAGCGCTGGCGATCGTTCACTGTAAAGCGTACCTTTTTCCTCCCCTGAAGCAAAGGGAAACCGTATGGCAGATGCTGCCACTAAGGCGGCTGCATTGCAGGGCCCAGCGGGCACCATTGTGTTAGCTATCTCTTCCCCCATACAGGCCACCCCTCTCTTAGAGGAACTACAGGCCCTCCAAGCGCAAGCCTCACCAGGGGAACTACATGCATGGGGAAAGGCAGGTTGCACCACACGAGTGTGGTATATGGAAGCACCCTGATGGCAGACCGAGGGCCTCACGGACCCTAGTTCAACACCTCATCCAAATTGCCCACATGGGAGCTCATTCTGGTTTGGTCGTTTTGCTAGTATGGAAGTAAAATGACTGTGATTCCTGTTCTAGCTGCCGGTTGTATAATGTAGGAAAAGCAGAGCCTACTCATATATCAACATGACCCTGGTCCGATGGGCCATTCCAGAACCTCCAAATTGACTTTGCATAGTTGCCTTGCACCCGGGGCTATCGCCACTTACTGGTTATAGTGTGGCGACACTCGGGGTGGGTAGAGGCTTTTCCTTGCAGGAAAGCAGATGCCACTTCCGTAGCCAAGGCCCTGCTGCGAGAACTAATTCCCTGATATGGACTTCCTATTTCCATTGACTAGGACATGGGAACTCACTTCACAAGCCACATAGTCAAGACCATTTGCTGAGCCCTAGGCATTTCTCTGCAGTTTCATACACCTCACCATCCAAGTAGCAGCGGTCAAGTGGAAAGAAGAAATCTGGATGTTAAGACTCAGTTAGCTAAATTAGTCCAGGACTCAGGAATGCCCTGGCCCGATGCTCTTCCATTCACCCTAATGTCTATCCAGAATCACCCCAACAAGAAGCATGGTCTCACCCCCATTTGAAATAGTGACAGGGCAGCCCATGCGGGTGGGATTAGAACCTAGGGCTCTTCTAAGACAGGAAGGACTGGCCATGTTGGATGACAACATAGTTCAGTATTGTATTGCTTTAACCAATGCTTTGCAGTCCATTTCTTCCCAGGTTAAAGCAGTACACGGACCTCCTGAAGCTGAGACTTGTCACAGTATCCAGCCCAGAGATTGGGTCCTGATCAAGGAGTTCTGAAGAACTGTTTGGCTCCATGCTGGTCCAGTCTGCACCAAGTCATCCTGGTGACCCATACAGCTGTCAAGTGCGAGGGCTGCTCTGCATGGATACATGCCCCATATAAGGAAAGTAGAGCATCTTCCTATCATGGGAAGATGGTACAATCATTGCAGGATTGGTGAAAAGCCAAGTCACACTATGTGATATATGCATGAATGTATTACCTATATAAAGTAACTCCACCCTTTGTTAAGGGCTCTTGGGCCTTGTTTTGGTCCCAGGGTCTGCAGCTGTGTATAGTTTTCTAATAAACTTTTTCTCTTCTACTAAGTGTGGCCTCTACTGACCAAACACCCTTAAAATTTCCTCCACCTGTGCAAAAATAAATGGACACATCAGATCAAAAATGCCAACCTCCATCAACCAATAAGAAAGCACCTCAATTTCCCTGGACATTCTGTAGCAGACTTGAAAGTTGCCATACTTCAAAAAACAGACTTCTGCATGAAACTGCAGAGCTGGAACTTGTATGAAAAACTTGACATGATCACACTGGCTCTGATAGGGAACTGAAATGGTTCTCTCATTAGAAAAAGTAATTGGCCCTGTTCACACATTCTCACCTCCTCTGCAACTATACTGAATAGGTCACATGTACACTAAGTGAATTGACTTTGCTGGCACTTGCCATCCCCACTGTATGTTTTCTCATCCTTGCAAGTGTATATACACCTCTTAACTGTACTTTCCATTTGATCCATCTGAGGAAGTGGGTTGCAGCCCACAAAATCTTATGCCTGAAAAAAATGTTAAGTCTTTCAGGTAGTGCTTTTCAACCTTTTTTCCTCAGGACCCAGTTGAGGGGGGGGAAAAAAAAAATCATTTATACCCATGACCCAGCAATTACATCTTTGAGCATTGCACTGCAGTCTTTTGGCGGTGGCAGTTAAGGGATGCTGTGACCCAGTACTGGGTCCTGACCATAAGTCTGACAACCACTGCTTTAAGGTACCACAGGATTCTCACTGTTAAACCACCTGAGTAAGTTATCTGCTTTTTAAGTGTGCTCATGGAGCTGGGAAACTAACTTGAGGTACCCATATTTGAAATTAGCTTCAATATTGTGTATAAAAACAAATCACTAGAAACTGGTAAAATATGCCAACCATTTACAAATATCAAAACAATTCAGCACAGTAGTTGATAGTGATTAGACTTCTTCTGTAGCTGTTACCAGAACACTGTAAATATTATCCAAGACAAGAAGTGCACCATATGGCTAAAACGCTCTCCACTCTGAATCTCAGGGATGGGGAGAGTTTGTTTAAGTCAGCAGGAGAAATATGGCACTGGTACACCTTTAAGTATTGCTCCTTCTCCTCTTTTTGGCAGCTTAGCTTCTCCGTGGCAGGTTCCTGATGGACTGGCTGGATTGAAGTGCATGCCAGAAATCCTCTGGCTTCCATGCATCTAGGAGAGGGGGCTTTATGAGTCCTTTCCCCCTACTTAAGGGACCATTCTGCACCTGTGAACAACAGCTACCAGCCTTCAGTGTTAGCATATCATTAGGTTTCCCAGTCTTACAGTAGGCACCACACTAGTTGCTTTTGACCTGGAAAGAATACTTTTCTCACTGCTTGATTGGCTTGCAAGGAGTGAAGTTTATTCACCTCGTCTTCAACAACCCAGTAGCTAGGATCACATGTTCACGTAAAAACAAGCAACAAGTCCAGTGGCCCTTTTAAAGACTAACACATTCATTTATCACATGACCTATTGTGGGAGAAAATCCCTCTTTGTTAGATGCTTTGAAGATGAGGGTGTTGATGATGTTTGCACTGTTGCAATCTGGCAGATATCCAGTACAATGGCGTGTTCAATGGGGAGTCTGATTCCTTGATAAACTGGACATGTACTAAGGAAAGCCACCTCCAAAAGGTGATAAATGGTGTAGAGGTGCCTAATGATCAGTAAAATGAGTGAACCGTTCTTCCCCATTCCAGTAACTTATTAACACTTGTAGAGCAGTGTGCAGTCCCAGCAATTGTGATGGGACCTACTTAAATGGGCTGGATGTGTGGAGACAGCCCTGAGTGGATTGTACGGATTACAGAAGGATGATCTGCATTGGAAAATCACTGCCACATTGTTTCCCAGAACTCTTAATAATGCCATAGGCTGGCTGAACCACATTCCTGATGTCCTGGATAAGGGAACAGGAAAGAAGAAAGGTATATAAATAGGATTTGTGCAAGTTACTCAAATTTAATGTTTTTTTCCTCTGAACTTCAAAGCTCTATTTCACATTCATACAAAAACTGTTTACAGTCAGCCTCAGTCCATTACGGTTTGTTTTCTAACTTTAAGGCACAAAGCAAAACTGGTCAAGCGTTTCCAAACCATGGAGACAACTGCTTCTGCCCAAGTTCACAGGAAAGAACAAGGACAGTACACAGCATTTGACACATCTGGAAGAGATTGCATAGTCTGAAGTTGTCCCAATTCCTTTCTTCCTGCTGATGAGATTTCAGGCCACTAAAGTGCTAAATCAACTACAAAGGATTAGATAACTGGTAGGCTTCAACTCTACGTATGTTTTTTTCCCCTGTTGGACCAAAAGGAGAAAGTTTTAATGCTAGCCTGGAAATAACACATCTTGATTCAGAGAAGAAGAATCTTGTAAAATGTACTGGAGTAAACAGAGAAATCAACTGGAAGATTCATTTTTAACTTGGAGATTATTATTTGCTGTACTAAATGACTAACGTAAATTTAAAAAGGAAATCAGCATTACAGACTTTTCACTGCTGTACTAAATACTGGAAAGAAATATTAACACTAACTTTCAAGTAATAAAACATGGAATAAAGGAAAGAATATGTACAGAAGGTTGGGATTGGTATTCCTTTAGTCAAAAATTTACTTGTAATTACATACTAAATGACAAGTGTGAACATTGCAACGTATAATTCCCTAATGTAAAGTGCAAAAACCAAAAGCAGACACTTTGCTTTCCTCTTATACGGGCAGTGAATGCAAAAAAATACAGATTAAATTCAAAGTGAAATGCAAATCAATTATTAAACAATGATTTATTTTATTTTTCCAGGAAAGGCTGGGAAGAGGAGTTGTCTCCTGAATTGTTAGCCTATACTCATTTACCGTTTAAGTAGCTCTGAAAGATTAAGAATAATGAACAATGTGACCACTCTATATTTGAATTTTTTAAAACATTCAGCATAGGTACAAAATTGAATACAGCATTATCTTAAAGACAACATAAATCTCATTCTTTTAATGTTAGTATTAAAAAAAAGCAAAGCTCCAATTAAAAAACAGAGGAAAAATGTTTTTCAAAGATGCAAAATACATAGGATACTGGTTGCAGCTAAGATTCCAGTTGTAGTAAAGAATTAAGAGGTCTATGCTCCCATTGTGGCAGAGGCATAAATCTCAGACTTTAGTGGGAGTTATGTATATGTATGAATAGGAGAATGCACCCTAAAGAGATGATATATTTTAAACTATAAGACCATTACTGCTAAGTAAATACTATCAAGAGTGCATTGTTTTAATTTTTGCTAGAAGAGGCTTAAAAAATAAAACACCCATGAAGAAGAAAAATGTTATTTCTAAAGTGACATTAAAATTTACTTGTCAGCTTCATTCTTATGTAACACTGGAATATTTATTCTAAACAAGTATAGTGAGACAGCTATAAAAGCCCTTTTGAGGAATTATTTAAATAAAACATTGTGTTTTTATATAAGCACAAGCTTTCTTAAATAAGATGATGAATGTTATAGAACAAGGACCTGATCTACAACAGGGCCTATGCAGAAGCAGAGGCCCAACTGTATGGATCCAGCTGTAGAATCAGGGCCTAATGCTTGTGTGAATAGCTTCATCCCTTTCAGTTGAACTATCCACATGAATAAGGGTTCTCAGGATCAGGACCAAATTTATCATTCAAATCATACCATGTGAAAACTAACTGTTCCGATAGATATTTAAAACCTTTTGCCCTTTTTAGAATCCTATTTAAAGTAAAATTATACTTGAACATACAAATTAGCAAAAAATTTGTATCTATGTAGTCCATATTAAGTTAAATGATTTTTTACAGTGAATGAGAAAATACTGTGGTTACAAATATATTCTGACATAATTCCTATGAAGCAATCTAAAGAGTAATCAATGCAGAGTTATTTACACAGGAGTCTGACAGGGTGTTTCATTTTTAAATCAATTGGTATTTTGGTTAGAGTCTGATAAAAAGCTGATCAATACAAATTTATTATACACAGGAACTGAAGATTTTAGTGAATTTTATAACAAAAATGTTCTATGTTGCGCAATCATTAAATGAACCCAAATTGTATAAAAACTAACTAAATGTCTGACCTGGTTAATTTGAATAATTTAGCATAATCCATATCTACTGTCAGCTAAACTTCAGATCAAACAAGATGGTGGTACACACACACCATGATAAAAACCACCACTTAAATCTTTCAAAGGCAAAAGCAGATTAACCAAGTCTGACTGTATTTAATCACTACTATCAGACTGGAAGTATGGTTTGTTGATTTGTCCTATCCTTTAATTAACACATATGCAAATGTGCAAAAACAAGGCAATACTTAATACAAATATTTACTAGAATGAACAGAACTGGCACTTAAGCAAAAACCACCCTGTCATTCATTTTTGAAGCTGTATCTTTTCTTTACTAATTTGTCTTCTGTTTTTAGTAGTCTTCTATCCTATTAACTTGGAAGGTTACCCATCATCTGGAAATTTCACATTGGTAAAAGAAAGGAATGTCTGGTCGATGCAGTCTGGAGATAAAAGAAAGAATCATACTTCAGTTCATCAGACTGATTACCTGTAAGCATTACCGATAACTATTGGAGTTAAGATATACAGAAAGGGGGTGGGGGTGGGGGGGTGTGGGGGAAATCAAACCACAAAACCTCCCGACATCCTCCTCCTCCTCCCAGTCAGGGTAACGGGAGAAAAAAGACAGGATTAAAGAAACCCCTTAATCTTCCAAAATATCCTGAAGTCTTTCTCTTGAAGAATGTGTGTCTGTTGTGATATTTTAGAGCTGCTAACACAGAGAGAGATAAGTAGCTTCCTGTCCAATGCAATTACTTCTTGTATTAAATGAATACAACAATAAATTCATTTATGCTTCTTAACATTTGCTTTGAGTGTGTTATTTCAATTCAATACTTGAGACCTTTGAACAAATACTGTTTAGGTACATCCAACTCTTGAAGAGCACCCTCCCCCAACCCCCCATCATGAAAAGGCCAAAAGTTTGGGGACCAACCCATCATCCACTGAAGCCAATTCATTAACTCTGGTGGGTGCTGCCTAACCCCTAATCTTTCACCCTATACCAGATTTCAGTCTTAGATGGAAGAGTCACAGACCAAGTCATCACAAACACTCCTAGTTTTTCATAAAAGCCACTCGGTTCAGATACAATACAGGCAATTAATTTTTAGTACTCTATGGTTTGAAAGCTTTATGTCTACACTTATTTTTCTTCATCACTTTAATCCAGCTATTTAGTAAAATACTAGATGTTTTCATGCAGTGTTGCTGTACTTATTCAGTACAGGACACTATTGCTCAGAAAATGAAAGATATGTTATTGATATGAGAAAAATGAAATTCAGATGTGTGGATGTCATTCATTTAGACTGATTTTTAAATGCCGTTTTTGAGTTTCTTACTGCATAGTTTTGACAAAATGACAAAACATATTACATTGTAATTTTGTTCAGATTTATACAAGATAAGAGATTTATTTCTTTATCAAGATCTTTAATGTGCAGTGTAAATAATTATTTTCCATATTTTATCATTAGGTATCCATGTAATTGGATTTCAGTACCTTAAACAAAAGAACCATCATTTCTAAACTAATAGTATCTCAGTTTTTCCAATATTGTGTTGCTGGTTACTTCATATTGATCCTGCGGCCAATCTGTGGGTTACATTGAGAGGGGAAAGCAACAAGGGAGATGTTGTGGTGGGTGTCTGCTATAGACCACCAGAGCAGAAGCAGGAGGTGGATGAGGTGTTCTGTGGACAACTAGCAGAAGCTTCTAGATCACAGGCCCTGGTGCTGATGGGGGACTTCAATTACCCTGACATTTGCTGGGAGGCCAATACAGCAGTGCATGGGCAATCCAGGAAATTTTTAAGAGAGTGTTGGGGACAACTTTCTAGTACAAATGCTAGAGGAACCAACTAGGGACCTTGCACCGCTTGACCTGCTGCTCACAAACAGGGAAGAATTGATCAGGGATGTAGAGGTAAATGGCAAGCTAGGCAGTAGTGACCATGACATGGTTGAGTTCAGGATCCTGATTAAAGGAAGGAAGGAAAGAAGCAAAACAAAAACCCTGGACTTCAAAAAAGCAGATTTTGGCTCCCTCAGGGAACTGATGGGCAGGATCCCTTGGGATGCTAATCTGAAGGGGAAAGGAGTCCAAGAGAGTTGGTTATAATTTTAAAGAAACCCTGCTAAGGGCACAGGAAGTTGGCATTCCAATTAGGAGAAAGAACAAACATGTGAGGCAGCCAGAATGGCTTAGCAGGGAACTCTGCTCTGAGCTTAAACATAAAAAGGAAGCTTACAGGAAGTGGAAGCTTGCTCAGATGACCAAGGAGGCATATAAAGATATTGCTAGGGACTGCAGCGATAAAATCAGAAAGGCCAAAGGACAAATGGAGTTGCGGCTAGCGAGGGACGTAAAGGATAACAAGAAGGGATTCTACAAGTATGTTAATAACAAGAGGAGGATCAGGGATGGTGTAGGCCCCTTGCTGAATAGGGCAGGCATCCTTGTGACAGAGGATGAGGAAAAAGCTGAAGTGCTCAATACATTTTTTGCTTGTGGCAGATGGGAGAGAAGACGACAGGCCCTTGGTGATGGAAGGTCAGGTTAGGAACTGCTTAAAGAAGCTGGATGTGCACAAGTCCATGGGGCCGGACGAACTGCATCCAAGAGTACTAAGGGAATTGGCCGATGAGATAGCAGCACCGCTGGCCGTTATCTTTCAAAACTCATGGAGAACGGGGGAGGTGCCAGAGGATTGGAAAAAAGCAAATGTAGTGCCTATTTTCAAGAAAGGGAAAAAGGAGGATCCGGGGAATTATAGACCAGTCAGCCTCACCTTAATCCCTGGAAAAATTATGGAGCAGATTCTCAAAGAATCCATCTTCAAACACTTAGAGGAAAATAAAGTGATCAGGAACAGTCAGCATGGATTTACCAAGGGTAAATCATGCCTGACCAATCTCATCTCCTTCTATGATCAGATGACTGGTTTTCTGGATGTAGGAAGCACCGTTGATGTGATATACCTTGATTTTAGCAAGGCTTTTGATACAGTTTCCCACAGCATTCTCATTGGCAAATTAAGGAAGTATGGGTTGGATAGGTGGACAGAAAACTGGCTAGATCAACGGTTTCAGCGTGTAGGAATCAATGGTTCCATGTCTAGCTGGCAGCCAGTCACAAGTGGTGTGCCCCAGGGGTCGGTCCTGGGGCTGGTTCTGTTCAACATTTTCATCAATGATCTGGATGATGGAATAGACTGCATTCTCAGTAAGTTTGCGGATGACACCAAGCTGGGGGGACCAGTAGACACGTTGGAGGGCAAGGACAGGATTCAGGGACACCTAGATAAATTCAAACAGTGGGCCAATAGAAATCTTATGAGGTTCAATAAGTGTAAAATCCTGCACGTGGGACGAAAAAACCCCATGCACCGCTACAAGCTGGGAAACATTCAGCTAAGTAGCAGCAGTGTAGAAAAGGACCTGGGGGTCATGGTGGATGGGAAGCTAGATATGAGTCAGCAGTGTGCTCTTGCTGCCAAAAAGGCCAATGGCATACTGGGCTGCATCAAAAGTAGTATTACCAGCAGATCAAGGGATGCGATCATTCCCCTCTATTCTGCACTGGTAAGGCCACATCTTGAATACTGTGTTCAGTTTTGGGCTCCCCACTACAAAAAGGACAGGGACATGCTCGAGAGAGTTCAGAGGAGGGCAACCAAAATGATTAAAGGGCTGGAGCACAAGCCCTATGAGGAAAGACTGAAAGCATTAGGCTTATTTAGTCTGCAGAAGAGAAGATTGAGGGGGGATTTGATAGCAACCTTCAACTACTTGAAGGGATGCTCTAAGGAAGATGGAGCTCGACTGTTCTCGGTAATAACAGAGGACAGAATGAGGAGCAATGGTCTCAAGTTGCGGTTAGGGAGGTCGAGGCTGGATATTAGAAAAAACTTTTTTACTAGGAGAGTGGTGAAGCCTTGGAATGAGCTGCCGAGGGAGGTGGTGAAATCTCCACCTTTGGAGGTGTTTAAGGCCCGGCTGGACAAAACCATGACTGGGATGGTTTAGTGGAAGTGGTCCTGCCTCTGGCAGGGGGTTGGACTAGATGACCTATGAGGTCCCTTCCAACCCTATGATTCTTGGAGAAAGAAGTTAATAAAATCTTTATTAAGTTAAATATAGCTTTTAAATGAAATCACGTTGAGAATCAATACCAAACATATTTCAAATTGTTCATGAAAAAAGGAAAATGCTACAAAAATTTTGAACATGTAAGATAGTATTTAAATACGTTAAAGACAAAGACGTCTTCATGTGTTAAGTTAGTAACAAAATCCAAAAACCTATCTAATAGACTGAAGGTATTACAGAAGCAAAAAAGTGGACATTTGCCAAACTGGTTAGTCAGATAACTCGAAGATATGTAGAGCACACCATCAGACACACTATAAAAATCCTGGCTCATGACTGGCTTAAAACAGTCAAGGAATTTCTATTTCTCTCTCTTCAGAGCAATGTCAAATCAGATTTAATATTCACACAGGTCAATGTTTAAATGACTGACCGATGAGCCAAACCAGTTCACATTTGCTAGGGACTCTATCCTGACTGGCTATATTCTTATTATGCAAGATGAACAATTTTCACTTTGACTTCTAAATTTGTATTAGTTTTAGAATATTGGTTATACAAGAAAGATAGCTTTACTTTCAAAATGCAGAGTTATGAAAAGCATCACCAAAAACTTCTAATGCATGGGTCACCAGGTTTGGGGGGGGGGTGGTTTAATGTTCCTTGAAGTAACTCTTAATGTCAGCTTCTCTGTACTCAACATTAACACAAGTAGTAATATTAAATACTTATAAGATTGCTTACCTCTAGTACAAGAAGAAAAATCTTGTTCTGTGTGCAGCTGCCATGCTTTCCGACATGTTTCTGACTTTAAGGTAATTGACAAACCCTCGGAGGAACAGAAGCAGGCCTGAAAGTATTTAGAATGGACACCATGAGAAATGTTAAGGTACCTGATGTTACTAGGTTTCACTATTAGCTGTATTAAAATAATATAAAAATCAATATTTATGTTACCCTGATCATCTACAAAACAACCTATGAGTTGCGTCCCACCGAGTATCCAATCCCATTATAGCTAGATATATAAATAATATAATGGATAGCTCTAACATCAAGGAAGAGCATACAGTGAGTTTCAAGTTATAAACATGTAAAGCCTCAATACGCAAAACAACATCTAACTCAGAATTCTGACTCAGACAAGCTGAATTCTAAAATATGATCAGAAATATATAGATGATATAGAAAAGCAAATGTACTGCCAGTCCAATAAACAAATACAAAAATGTTCTAGAAGTAAGATAGAGCCCTGTGTGGCTACAGAAATGTGGATCTGAATCCTCTCAGTGACAGTATCTATCCAGTCTGCGATTTGCATGTCATGTTTTATCTATATCCATCACCACATCCACAACCAAACTTGGATTCACAGTCAGAATTTTAGTCTTTGATTGGCTCATTCCCCACACGGGTCCTGCCCACTTTTTCCTCTTCTTGTTTGCTGTTTGCACACTGTGCTGTCCATCAGACTTACTTGGCCACCAATGAAATCTGACCGACAGCATGGCATGCAAACCACACCCAAGAAAAGGAAGTCATGGGGAATGAGCCAATCAAAGGCCAGCATGCTGGCTGACAAACAGTGAACAGTGACTCTCCAAGCCCCATCCTGTTGTGACCAAGACACTGGTTGGCTGGCAAACCACAAATCAGAGCTGAGCTAGGTTTGGCTGCAGTGCTTCCTTGTTCCCCTGTGTGCTGCTGGCAGAGATCACAGCAGCAGCAGCCACCGTCGCCACCACCATGGATCGCACCCTGGCAGATAAAAATAGGATCTGCACCTGCAGGTCAATCCACAGCAATTGGTCTGTGGTTATCTGCACCTGCATCCGCAGATCTGTGGTAGATACCCGCTGATCTGCGGGGCTCTAAATGGCAGTAGAAGACTGATGTTTTAACAGATGAACTATTTATAGCTGCCTAAAAGAAGAGGCATGGTGTGAATAATTAAAACAAGGCCATTTTGGAACATAAGTTGTAAGTGCATGTTTTTTTAGTGCAAGCCATTTAGAAATTACCACAACACTTTCCTGCATCTTTCAGCTATAGTAATTTAGGGGCTTAAGTACAATAGGTACAAAATGGTTGGATGGGAGTTTCAATACATCATCAGATGAAGAACCTTACTGTCATACAATATTGACAATTTAGCAACTTAAAAGGCAGACTGGACACTTTTTGAACAAGACTCTCAAGGAGAATAAGTGAGGTGGTGTGACAGACCAGTGCTTCCCAACCAGTGTGCCACAGCACACAGGTGTACCATCACGCATGCCACAAAATTTGTTGAAAAACTATGCAAAGAGTTCTGGATTGGCTCATTAGCTCGTGAATATTCATGAGTTCATTTGGAAACTATACAGTTGTGTGCCTCAAATTAATTAAAGTAGCAAGGTGTGCCATGGCAGAGAAAACGACAATAAGCTTTCCTAAATTCTAGAATGCTTGGTTCTATTTCCATCTCTGCTATTCCCCTGCTGGGTGACGTTGGCCAAGTTGCTTCACTTCCATTGTGCCAATTTCCCCATCTGCAACATGTGGATAATGATACAAAAAGGAGGTAAATAAAACATTTTGAAAGCTACTGATGAAAAGTGGCATTGTCCTAATTATTGGAAAAAGTAACTACACAAAGTAGATCAGACCTTATGATTTTGTTTTTAACCCAATCTCAAACTTTTAGGTGTTAAAAGGATACAAATATCACAACTGCCTACATTCTGAGGTTTCTTGCACTTTTTCCCATGCTGTTGGCCACTGTCAGACACACAACACTGAACTACATGGATTCTGGATCTGATCTAGTAAAGCAACTCCTATATTCAACTTGACTGTGCACCTTTAGGCCTAGCAAATTTCTTTAAAATACTGAAAAAAATTAGTTTCACCAGCCATGTGTTTCTTACTAATATAGCTGAGTTTACCTAGCGCAAATCAGCACTACTTAAGTTACACTGACATATAACTACTGCAGTAATTTAACTGATTTTACACATCTGTACTATGCTCTGTGGGTCAGTGATGTACATCCTCACCAGGAGCGCTTGCACTGATTTAATTGTCAGTATGGGATATTGTGGGACTGTTTCTGAAATACACTAACAGTTGATGTAAGCAACACAGTGTCTACACCAACACTGCATCAATGTAACTACATTGACTTACACATTATGCCACTTGCAGAGTGGATTTAAATCGGTGGAGTGAGTTATACCAGCGGGAACCACATTTTAGTGTGGATGCTTACAGAATTAGGTCACTGTAAACTGTTTTACATTTAACTCTAATGTAGGTTAGGCCATAATTAGAGCTGAACACTCACTTCAGGATTGAATGTTTTTGCAGTTGTCTTGCAAATGACTTTGCGAGTGGAGCCCAAAACTGTGTGTTAGGTAAAACCACTTCTTGCTATAGGAATGGCAATAACTATCTCCGCCTGCCTATATCCCAACAGGCTATGTCCCAATACAATTGCTGCAACAGCTCTGCTTATGTCCATTTTTAAATTCCCAGTATCCTTGCCTAGGACTTCTGTTTCCTTATCAATGTGATTTTTTTCCCCCCTGTGTATTTTCCCCATTGAACTTTTTTTCCCAACCAAAATATTTCATCCAGGTCTACCTGTGAGCAGGCCATTAGTTTTTTGTGACTAAGTTTAACGCTGTGTGTTCCAATGCATGAACCTGAATCCAAGAATGCAAACTGCTTTCATGTCCACTGCTGGGGCTGTGCAAGAACAGGAAGGGAGAAGGGCAGGTGGCTGTCACAGAGCCAGCATTATCCACCGCTGAAAGCTCATTTTTGCATAGCCTGTATACTGGAGCAGCATATCCAAGCTTAGTCTGCTTTCTGCATTTGTCCCAGCTGGGAAACAGCCGGCAGTGGCTTTTTTTTTTTTTTTAAGGAACGTAAAGCAACTTTCTAAAAATTAGTATTTCCTTTCCTTCCCCCTCTCCTCCCCCAGTGTGTTCACTTTTCGCATATGACAGTACTTTGTGAATAGTCAATCTGACTGTCTTGTGGGTTATACTCACAAAGCCTTTCTCCAGGCACTAAAAAAAGGAAGTGAATATGCATTAAGTGTTGTCACCATGAAAAAAGGAAAGGAAGATGAGTGTGCTTAGTGGTATAACTCAAAAAGTGCAGTCCAAAAGATCCTTCTGAACACAAGCAGGAGAGCAGAAAACACATCACATGCCCCCCCCCCCCCCTTTCAAAAAAGGATAGAGATATCACAGAACATGCCCTTTGAAAATGGTGTTTCAGTAAGAGAATTGTTAAAGTAGTCAAAAATTACAAATTCCGTGTCCCTTCAAACTTGAGTAATTTTTCCCCCTCATGTTTTGTTATGAGTCTCTACACAATGAACACACTAGATAAGAATTCAGTCACTACCACACAGCCCAAGGTGTTTAATACTGAAATTTTAAAATATACATTTTTTAAAGAAAGGGTAAATTATAGTTATTTGATACATTTAAATGCCAGGTAGTGTCATTCACCCCAAATATATTATAAGGATTCCAAAACGTACTATAACCTTTACAAATTATGGTCAATATTTTCAAACTTACAAGACAAATTAAGCTACTTAATTTGTACCTAAGTAAAAGTGGATGATTTATTGGCAGTCCTGAGTACTCTCAATGGGAGCTGCAGGCGCACAGAATATCTGAAAAACAAACCCTGCTCCCCATTATGTAGACTGACAAAGATGAGATAAAAGTCCATACTCTTGGGCACCCAGATCCAAATATTTTGATCTGAAATTATCTTTATACAAATGCAATGAATCTTGTTACTACTGAAACAATCCCCTCCCCCCCCCAGCCCCCAATGGGGTAGAACATGAAAGCTGTTTAAAGGCATGTTGCTAAGATGTTTTTAACAACTTCTAACTCATTGATTTCTGGCTCCAACAGTAAACAGCAAACATATAAAAGCAAGCTGAAAGTAAAAAGTGACCATCATATGTATGCAACTGAAAGGGCAAGGGGAAATTTTAGGTTGTTCTTGTATCACAATCTTACTTATGCAAGACGTGCCAAGGATCTTTTTATGACCATAACTAGCCTAGATCTTGGGCTCTACATCTTGCCCAACAGAGTAAGGCTCCCGATACGTTTTTGCTTGGTCTCTAACATCTCAGTGGAAAGAGCACCACCTACTGACTCAGCAGCATCACATTTTAGTGCATTCTTCAATTAGGAAATGGCAGAAGTTAAAATAAATTAATGGTATAGTCTGAACTCACAAAAAAAAAGCTACAATGGTGGCATATTTAAATCATAATTGTTTAACTAAAGCACAAAAAAAGCAAAAACAACAAGTCTATAAAGACTGTCTAGTTAGATTCATGCTCAAAAGAAAACAGACTGACGTACTGCAATCAAAAAGCATGACGACTTTCTCCTTGCCTCACTAAGTAATGATTAACGAAGTATATACTTTCAAAGGTAAAAAGGATGCTTTCATGACAAAAACAGATACTGTCAGAAAAAGTCATATCCCTTAAAATCTTCTGAAAACTTCAATGATTAAGTATGTACAAGTCATACATGTAGATCCTGAAAGTTAACACCCATTGCTAAGATGAGTTTTAATTTAAACTTATGGTTTTAGCCAGATAATTCTAAACTCTTATCATACATGTTTATTTTTGTATTAAATACAAGTTCCAAATCACAGACAGATATAAATATAATATTTTCAGCACAGATACTTTGAACTGATGATGAATAAAGTAATCAGAAATTCACACTGGAACTGGAGGCAAACCAAGAATTTGGTGAAAGCAATGGGGAAAAAAATTAAGAGATGGAGGAAAACCACAGCATTTCAGTATAGTGCAATATTTTAATCCTTTTTTAAAAATACACAACTCATCTTTTAAGTAGTTCTCCACTAGTATATTTGTTTTGGATTACAACTTACCAAGTACAAGAAATATCCACCAAAGCCAGTACTGTCCATTAAAATATCCAGTGAAGTAGTCTGAGAACTAAAAACAACAAGGATTAACCATAGCAACGCACAACAATAGAAAACATTTAATATATTATTATTTCAAATGCAGGTTGGAAAAAAGAAAGATCGTGAACTAGCAAATTTAAATATAAAAATACATCAGGATATAAAAAGCAAACAAATATACAAGTAGCTTCAGTGTTATGTTCTTCAAAGAATTTCCAAATTTTCGCGTGAAAAATGTATTACTTGTTTGAATCATCTGACATTTTCTATTATAATGAATTGCTGTCAGCTCATTTTCAATGTCTGCCATCACAAACACACCACAGAAGCCTGCTGCTTTAGATATTAACCCTAAAAGCCACATTAGTTTAATCTTATCAGACGGGGATGTTCTGCTGACCCCTCAAAAGAAGAGCTTCTGACCTTCTGTACACCCCCTACTGTTAATCGCTGCCAAGAATACCAGTCTCATAAAGACCCCCAACTCATTAAAGTCTTTTCATTTTCAAACTAGATGCTCCAGCATTCAGTTCCCAGCAGTAAGCTGAAGCACAGCTAAATGAACCTTGAAGTGGCATTTCAACTGTTCCTGTTAGTGACCACGGTAGACAGTCTTGTCCTCTGTGTGATGTTGGAATATGAACAGGCAGCTGGAGGGCAGGGTATGATGGTACTGGAGACAGGTATCTTTTCCTTTACCAGACCCCAGACTGCATGCTTCACTGATAAAAAGGCTAATCAAATGTGTTCAGTGCTCACTTCAGCTCTCTCCACTCCTATTTCCAACACTTTTAACAACATTAGGAACAACTTAAAGGAACAAAATAATGTGTTTAGTCATAACAGTTCAATAATGTTCTATACATTTGACTGTCTTACCACTACTCAGCATGCTTAAATGAATGCTGTCACAGAGCTCGCCTAGCTCATTTCTAGCAAATTTTTATAGACTAGCTAATTAGTGTTTTAAGTCCAGACATTACTTATACTAAAATGAAGATATGACTCAGATTCTGAGTTGGTATAAATCAATGAAGGTCAATGGATTTTGCTTATCAATTTCATTATTTTTTTTCCAGAGTGGAAATAAATTTCATTCTTTATTTAAAGTTATTTAAAGGTCTCTGTTTCTAACAATGCTCACACCAAGCAACTGCTTTAATAAAAAAATAAACAAAAATTTAAGTATTCATGTTGGGAAGGGTCAGTGTTAGAAGTGGGAGTTGAGACGTTTTTATAATTCTTTCAGTTATCAAATTCATACCACAGAATTTCTAGAAGGTGTGTTAGCATTAGTCTCTTGAGAGCAGATTTTTTAAAAAGTGTTCAGGTGCCTAACTCCCCAATAGGGAGCGAGATGCCTTTAAATATCCTCCTCTTTAAAACATTATCTCAATATTTTGCAGTCTCTCTAAATATACCAACTCAACCTCTATTTTCAGGCATTTGTAATTTCATTTAAAATAGCAACTAAAATGTAGTAAGAGCAGCAACTGGGCACTGTACCCATAGCCCAGCAAAAGCAGCTGCGGATTCTTCTGTCAGAACAATTATTCATACTGCATTTTCTCATTGATTATCCGGTCCCACTTCTATCCAGGTTTGTGCTACTGATTCTTCTGGGAGAGCACTATTCTGAAAAGGCATGCTGAAGAACAACCTGAGCGCTAAACAAGCAATCAGAATAATGACACACACAATAACCAACAATTCACTATTGCAACCAAAAAATAAAACCTCAGACCGATTCCCTAGCAAGTTTTGGAGTTGCAGGAAGGCAAGATCCTCTGCTAGGTAAAAAGAGAACTTAGATTTCAATTTGTCTATTCAATTTAATGCAGAGAGTATAAAAATTTCCAAGCATGCTAGAACTATTAAAATACAGCATATACTGTGAAATCTGACAAAGAACTGGTATTAAAGTAGCAACAGACAGGATGTTAAGATTTAGATTTCAGCCACTGCATAAGAGAAAATTATTTCAAAGAAATTTCATGCACGTTATAACTTTGTGCATAAACACACAATTTGAGGGTAAGAAAAAAACCTATTGTCAGGTAAACAGGGACTAATCGTGGATAACCTTTAGTGGCCCAACTAGTTTAATATGCTGTTTCAGGGGTTAGCATGAAATGCTTTAGATACAGAGAATCATAGATATGCAGGCTGGGATGGATCTCAAGAGGTCAAAAGACCAAGCTCCCTGCACTAAGGCAGAGTCAGGTAAACCGAGACTATCCATATATAAGAAATCCCACACTGGACATACTTCAGATAATCTCAGAACAACCTCCCCTTAACCTTTAATAAGGGTGAGATTCTTAACCCCTGCTTTGCTATGGTACACAAGTAGCATGATGACACTTTAAAAGCCGCAAATCAGGAGGAAAACTCCTGGCACAGAAACTGCTAAAACTGCTATAGGCTGTCTTTTTGAGAAGTCATCACAAGTACTACAGATGAGGCACAGGTGGGGTGGGTGGCATATATTATAGAAGGGTCATAGCACATAGTGCTACAGAAATTCTGGGCAATGATGCCACATTCAAGGCAGCCAAAAAAGGTGACCATAAATTAGACAATTCTCCATGAAACACTTGGAACGTCCCAGAATTGAGAAAGAAGAAAAGATGACAATGCTTTAGCCTCCATCTTTCCTATAGTGGGCTGAAAGTTCTGAGCTGTGCCTCTGAAACGATGCTGCAGTTTCAGATTCATAGAGTTTAAGCCCAGAAGGGTCATCTAGTCTATTCTCTAAAACATATGATATTAAATTGTTCTAAGTTACCCCTATATTGAGTATGATAAGTTATGCTGTGGTAAACCATATCTTCCAGAAAAGCATCCAGAATAGATATCAAGAGAATGAGAATCTATTGTTTCCCTTGTTAGTTTATTCCACTGGTTAATCAGCCTCATGGTTAAAAATGTGCCTCTTTTCTGATTTGAATTCTCTGGCTTCAATCTTCAGTTCTTGTTGAAGTTTTTTTCTTGATAGTTTAAAAAGACTTTCTGCATGTTGCATTTTCTCCTCATGATATTTATACACTAATAATCAAGGTACCTTTCAATCTTCATTTGGGAAAACTAAAGCGATTGTGTGCTTTAAGTTTGTCACTCTAAGGCACTTTCACTATTATTCACAAATTATTTTTGTGGCTCTTTTCCACACATTCCCCAATTTTTCAAAATCGTTCTTAAAATGTGGACCCCAGAACTGAACACAATACTCCATAAAGAGATAAAAATCACCTTCCTACTCCTAATCCATGGTTTACATATGCTTCAGCCCTTTTTGCCTCAGTATTACAGAGGTAGTTAAATTGTGTAATGTAAACCTGTTGGCCATAAACCCTAGATCCTTTTCAGGGTCACTACCTTCACTGTTATAGTCCTCTATTTTGTAGGAGTGGGCAGCATTAGTTCCTAGATTTGTAACTTCTTATTTGATTGGATTAAAACACATTGTTTCAATGGACCAGCTTGCCAAGTGGATCTCACGTAGGTATTTTAATTATACATAAAGAATCATTCCAGGGATTTGCTTAACCCTTGAAGAATGAGGCTGCATATCCCTTCCAAGCTCTTTTGGCATTCACTCTGGCTATTCTTGTTACCCATATAAATGCCCAAATACCTTTTGAGTCTTGCCAAGTTGTTGGCTTCAACAGCAGACTATGGCAATAGGTTCTGGAGTTTGTTTTCTAAAGAAGTGTTTCGTTTTTTAGTTTTAAGTCTTCCATCACTGTTCCATTTAATGCCTTCTTGCTATTATATTCTCAGAGAAGGTGCACAGAAGATGATGATTTACCTTTTTTCTATTATTCATTATTTTATACACTACTACGACAGTGCCTCCTCCTACTCTCTTTTCCTCTAATATAAATAATCCGTGGGGGAATCTAAAAAGACAGAAGTATAAGCAAGCATCCAGATGGGGATAAAGGTCCTCTAGTGGAGTCTGTGTCATTAGATTCTGGGATTGTCATAGAACACAGCAATGGAGCTATTAAGAGAGGGGACAGAGCATTAGGATGCCTCCCCTTCCCCAAAAGGTCCAAGGAAGCCCTAAACCATTTCTAAAGGTGTTCTATTCTATTTTATATAGGTTTTTGTACTGACAGATATAGTAGTAGATAAGAACTTAAATTTATTACGCACATTTGCTTGAAAAAAAAACAAAACAAAAAACCTCAAACAGATCTTTCACAGCTAAATCCTCTTTAGAAGAAATAAGGACATAGCAAGGTAAAACTACCACAGCAGATAAAAAGCAGCTTTAACATTCAAAACTTTATGTTTTAGAAGACAGTAAAAGCTGTGGGAATAAAAAATAAATTCCACTGAAAAAATTTTGCAACTCCCACTTTAACGTTTTATTTTCTGTTTTAACTGTCAAATGTTAGAACATCTAATGAGGTCAATACACCAGTTTAAAGTGTATTTTAAACAAACTAGACACTGTGAATCATCTTTCTAGTTTCATGCCGCAGGGACACAAGCACAATAGGTCTATCAGGAAACTTACCCGCACAATGAGAATCCATTTAATCAGTGACAGGCCAAATCCACAGATTGCACCATACCTTCCCGCTATGGTGTTAGTTATACAGAAGGATAAACAAAATCCAATCCAGTTGAAAATAAATGCCACTAAAACCAAAAGAAACCATAGCTTGTGTTACAGTACATTCTTGTTTAGCCACAGGAAAAAAATGTAACTTAATACTTTAAAAAACTATATTTACAAAATTAGAGATCCTTATTGCCAATTATTTGAACCGGACAGTTTCAGATTACAGGGTGTGCCTGGAAAGTGCTGCCATGCACTAGACTAGACAATGTAGTCAGTTCTTTCACTTTTGGTCAAAGACAGCATTACCAGATTTAATTCAGAGTCACTCAGCCATCTGTGGAGGCTGAAGGAGCAGAACTAGAAAGGGGCAACAAAGTGACAGTGGACACCAGGAGAAGCAACTTACACAGTCTTCTCACTCCATCTCCCCCCAGCACCACAGGGGCTCCTGTGGCCCACCTTATCTTCCCTCTGTCCTCCTCTTCCCAGCTCAGCAGTGGCTCTTCCCCTGTGCTCTCCTGAACCCCTGAGAGTAGCAATCTGTAAGCCCCTGCCTGCCACGTTCCACAAGACGGGTCCCTTGCACTGTCAGTCCAGGATTAGATGAAGATCCATGGGAAAAGAGGTTCCAGCTTTTCCCTCATGCCTTTGATAGTTAAGACTCCTCAAGGGGCTCTTCCCTATATGGTGCAGAAGGGCTATATAGCCCTTACTTCTTGCCTCTCCTCCATCTCCCAACAGATTCACAGCAACACTAGCTCCAGTCTCAAATCAACCTCTTGCTTAAAGCCAACAGGAAAGCCAACAGGGTGCTTTCCTCTGAAGAGCATACAGTCACAAAGCAAAGTTGGGTTCACAAATCAAGGGTGTTCTCTTACTAATGCACTTGTATATGGTCTTCTTTATTGGCTTGTGCCATTCATTTTTGCCTTACATCACTTTTGCAGTTAATCTCACCAGTTTTATCTGAGCTGCTGCAATTTGTAATCCTTTCTTTTTAAAAAAAAAAAAATTAGGAAACATGAAATCAACACTTTTGACACTCTTAGAGCTACATTGATCGAAACCCTTTTACCTTATTACTCATTCCTGAAAAGCATAGGATTTTCAGTTGTAGGAGTTATTTAGACATCAAGTTATTCAGTATTAAGTGCAAACTTTTTTTTACACTCAGTAGTAAGTGACGATAAACAACACTTCACAGTGATTCTCAGCCTTTTGTAGGTCGCAAGACACTTGGTGGCATATTGTGACCCTACAGGACACACTAGCCCATGCCACCCTCCACGCCCCCCAAGGCCAAATCCAGCCATCTCCCTGGCTCTCCACATCTACCACTGTATGATGGCAGCAATGTGTCCTGACACAATGGTTGAGAACCACTGTTCTACAGTGTAGCATTGTAGATCTAGTCATTAGTGTAATTTGGATTTCTCAGAAGCCTTTTGAAAAAAATCTGGTTTAAAGAGCTATGTAACAGTCTCCATGGAAAATAGTTTAACCGACAAACAAATAAATATTAAGTTGTGAATGCTCTGCTTCTTAAATAGAGCTCGCTTTCAAACTATTACAAACTTTTATACATTCATCTGGGAAAGCTGAAGTGAAAATTATGTATGACAAAACATATTTTCTTAATATAGAACACCTAAATAACTTGAGGAGAAGTTATATTTTACCAAAAATGAACCCACATGACTCAAGGTTAAAGAATTTCCCATGCTTAGAATGAAGGAGAAAACACCCTTTATTTATATAAAGCACTAGCACTCTTGCAATCTATTGTAGTGGATCTTACTTATCATTACACTCTACATTATATATGAAGTGCGCAGATGAAATGAAGTAGAGCTCAGTTCAAAAATTTGTCCTGAAAGCCCCTTCCCCCACAAGTTTATACACCACTACTCCAATTCCCCATCACTCCTTTTCATTATTACCAGACAACTTAGGGAGCCAAATTAGGACAACATTCTTCATAAGCAACTTCAGCAGGATGGGAGGAATGGTGAAGAAAAAGGATCAGACTGGTTTCCCATGAAAAGCAAAAGGAACAGTCACCTATCTATTTGTAACTGTTTTTCTTCAAGATGTCCATTCCACTGTGTATGCATACTCTAGTGCGCAATTCTTGAAGAGTTTTTCCTTTAGCAGTGCATACCAGGGTGGCTCAAGATCCCACTGCTGCCTCCCACACAGACCTCAGACATAAAAGAAAAAAAAAAAGCCATGTCTCTCCCCACACTCCCAGTTCTTTCCTGGTAGAAGACTCTGATAGAAATGAAAATGCAGGCAGGTTGCAGAATGAACATATACAATGCTGCTCAAAAGAACAGTTACACAAAGCTTAGTAACAGTTTGAGTAATTAAACAAATCCATTCCACTGAAGGTGGGCTCACAAGTAGTACCCAATGGAGGCAGGCTCTGCATCTATTTTAACAGGGACTTTAAAACCACTTGTCCAAATTCAGCATAATTGCTAGATAGCTGAGAGACAGCATAGTGAAAGGCAAACACGTGACAACGTCCAAGCTACAAATTTTGCTTAAGTCTAGCCAGAAAAGCCAAGGAAGTTGCTTGGGACCTAGTCAAATGACCCAATGCTACCTGGCAGCTTTATGTTACCCAACTGGTAATAGACAACTTCAACTTGATAGCCAAGAAGAAATCCTCTGAGTAGAAAAAGAACTACCCTGCACTTTGTATGCAAATGCAGTAAACATTTGAGTTGGGGACTTGAAAGATTTAGTTCACTCCAGATAAAATACTGAAGTTCTTTCATCATTTTAACTGCAAAGTTTCTCATTCACCTCATTATCGGGAGGCTTTCACACTGGTCCTTAAGAAGACTGCTTAGTTAATACATAAAGTCAAGGTGACCTTCATAAGAAATCTTGGATGACAAAGTTCAGCTTTGTTTGCATAGAAAATAGTACATACAAGTATCTGATACTACAGTCAACACCACCACTCTCCTGGTTGACATAAAGGTATTAAAAATATCGCTTTCCTCAAAATATGCAACAGAGGGGTCACTAGAGATTTGGGGGCGAGGGGGAGGGAGAATATGACCATCAGCTTTAAGACTAGATTCAGGCACTACAAGGGAATATGATTCAGTACCTGTGAAAACAGTCTGGCTAATCCCTTTTAAAAATGATATAGCCGTTGACTTAGAAAAGAGAATTTACCAATAGGCAGGTCAAATGCTATAATGGCCACTAGATGCACTTTGGTTAACCTAACATTTCCTATTCAGTACCCCATTCTAAACTTTTCTAGAACAGGAGTCCTCTGTTAATGTTAAATATGAAGATTCCACACCATCCAGTGAATAACTTGACAACTGAGGTGGAGATGATTATGTGAAAAATCAAGTCTGTGGGACACAGGAGTGACAGTGGGAAATTGACAGAAAAGCCAAAGAGTTCTATTGATGGGGCCACAGCAGGGTAATGAGTTTAAGATACCCTTTGTGAGGGGTATATGCTGTCCCCAGTCAGGCTTGAAAGCAGTGTAAATGCAAATAAGCAAAACATGCTGCCATCTGCCTGAGGAGCTGCAGGCATCATCTGGCAGTAGCCAATGTGGGCTCATACGGACTTGTGTGTTGAATGCATCAAACGGACCAGTTCTTGCTCCTGAACACCTTGCTTTGACCTCATCTTCGTTTGGACTTTGCTTTCTGACCCAGACCCTGAAATCTGATTCTGACTCTTGGTATTGACCCTGGGCTGGAAGCTGACTATGAATTCCTATACCACCTCCCATCTCACATTTGCCTCTGCTCTGCTCCTTATCTCTGACCTCCATACAGACAGCTCTAGATGCTATGGCACTGCAAGTGGTTTCTATAAACTCTATCCATTGTAGAAGGATTTTGAAATACAGAGTAGAAGGCTAAGTGTAGGAAGAGACCTAGCCTTCTTCAGGACTGTTTCAACGTCAGTGTAGGAACTCTTAAAAAATTAATCAAGGTAGTGGAAGAATATTACCCCCCCCCCCCTGGTGAATGTAAGAAAAAAAAAAAAAAAAAAAAAAAAAAAAAAGAGAGAGAGAGAAAGAAGCCTATGCTGGTAGTGATCCTGACCTACACCAACCACAGAAATCTCTTGTAAGAGTAATCAACTTGAACATTAAACAGTCTCTTCTGAATTCAGGGATGAAGAAATACCTGCAAGCATTACAATCTTGAATTTTTGTACCAGAGATTTGGAACTGGTCTTTACTTTCCTTTCATTTGGGAGCCAGAAAAAGCAACAGGACTAAAATCCACTTCCTGTTAGTTACATGGGAACTGGTCCCACTGCTCTTAAAGTGAAAAGGGAGAGAACCCCATCTCAGGAGCAGTTGGAGGTGGGTCACTTAAAATGGATGGGAGACAGAAGGTGAGAAGCATAGAGTGAAAAATGGATGGAAGAATACACTGTAATGTTATAACTGTCTAAACCCCCATTTGGTAGAAATAATTTACGCCCATGAACCACAGAAATGTGAGAGATGATCCACCAGAGTGAGAGGACTGAAAGGACAAGAAAATAAAAGACTGGATCCAGATAAGAGAGATGTCTGTGGTCTAAATGAACCCTTCACAGATAAAAAAAACAAACAAACAAAAAAAACAAACAAACAAACAAAAAAAAGGAGTCCCATGGCACTTAAAAGACTAAAAAAAAAAAATTATTTCTTGTATGAGCTTTCGTGGGCTTTGAAAAGATCTGACAAAGTGGGATTTTCTCCCAAGAAGGCTCATACAATAAATTTCTTAGTCTTTAAGTGCTACAGGACCTTTTGCTTGTTTTATCAAACTAGACTAACACAGCTGCCCCTTTGGACCTTCACAGATGAAGGCTGCTGTGTTGATCTAATTGCCATAGTTAAGAGCTTTCCATTTCACATTCTGGATTCCTTTTTAGGTAGCTCCAGTACTTTTTGCTAGAGATAGAAAACTGAGCTGTCTGAAACCAACTAAATCATTATTTAGACGTACGTATATGCACAGAAACTGATGGGTGGTCCTTTCATTTGCTGAAGGAGTAAAGGGGATTTGACTAATTTAAGACCATCACAAGGGAGGTCCTCTGCAGTGTTTTAAACTTCACATGGAAATCTTGAGGACTGTGGCCATCACACATCGCATGAACTACAGCTGTAAAGACAGAGTGCACTGCTATTTCACAGAAGTGTCCATGCAAGAAGCTATATGTTCTTATGGGAGGTGTTCAATAAAGGATTAAATTGAGTAATTAATGTGGTTGTATTTTGTCAAAATCACCTGCTAATTAACAATTCTGTATTGCAGGATGGTAAACAACTCTCTTTAGCAATTAAAGAGATATAAGCAGTTTTCGTCTTTATTTATTACTTGGTATAAGCCTTAAAACAGTGTCGCCTGTTACAGTTATTTACTGAATCAACAACTAAGGTGTTTGGGGCAGGCTGGGAATATATTGCTCATCTCAAAACACTCCTCCATTCCCCCATGGGACTGTGAAGGTGTGAGGAGCAATGCCAGGCCTCCCTGCATGCATGTAAATTTCCTCAACTGGGTTCTAATGTGAGGCAAGCACTAAGAGCTGCTCTGTTATCCCCTTACATAGCCCAGGCGCTGAGAGTAACCTGGATATCTAGAGCCCAGACATTTCCCCTTTTTTCCCAGCTCCCTAAAAACCTCTAAGGGTTGTGGAGAGGAGCCGTGTTGGTGCCACACCCAGGTTTGCTGTATGAAAGCATCACCAAAACAAAATATTTGTGAACGACTATGACTAGCAAGAATGTAGTACTTTGTCTGCCCTCTTAGCTATTTGTGGAAGCCATTAGCTGGGAGATCCAAATTCCCTTGGCTGGTTCTAACTATTGGTTTATCAGAATGGGTACTTGTGCTGAAGATGTGTGAACAATGTCTAGCAATTTGTGAGGAGATGGTTGTGCACTTTCTAATGGGATATGAAGAGCACCTATAACTCTGAAGAGTTTCCTGAATTGATGCAAAAAGCACTCTATGGAAATAAAGCTGGCATAATGGATTCATCTGGGAAAGATGATGAAATATTAGACTCTGGAGTAGCCTTTTTGATCCCCAAACACCTCTGTTGATGGTAGAGATTGCTATGGGGAAATGGAGGAAAACTGAATACTAATAGTGGACTCCCTGCAACACTGGAAAATTGTTGGTATTAAAGAGCCTAAGGCTACCATTATGGCCATAGGTGGGTAATAAGGGAATTGGGGAGACAACCAGGATTGATCATAACAAGGAGGCTGCTAAGCAGATTGAGGTCTCCCAAGCCTGCAAGTTCAGAGAGGGTGGCCTAGATAGAAATCTTAAATGCCCTGAATAAAAAAAACACTGAGATTCTGAAGAGCTTTCATCTGCAGATTCTTATGGAAGCACAAAGGAGGAGTGACGTTTAGATACCCTGTATCATGGGTTATCAGTGAATCAGGTTGTATCAGTGACAGGAGAAGTACTGGAGATGGTGAAGTTTGCAGTTCTGAGGCTCTCACTGAGATGAATAAAGGAAACAGTTCATTGAGACAAACCCATAGAAAACTTCAACTCCTGTAGTACTGGGTATAGTTGTGTCAGAACCTGTTAAGAGTTCTGAAGCATCAAGGAAGGTGCAGAAAGCACCAACAGCTGCTTGAATGCCTGCCATGGTACCAAAAATGCAGTCAGAGCAGAAGATGGCATCAACTTTTTCTGTTTCATATCCCTGGATTTTCTACTAGCTCAGTCATGTTTCAATGGTACCAAAGCTTTTGGTACCAACCAGTGAGTACTGCACAGTTTAGATATGCTTGAGGTTTTCATTTTGAACTCTTTGTACTTAGGTCACTTAAAGCTCCTATGAAAGCCTTTAAGGGGCACAGGGTCTCTGGTACAGCAGATCTCAGAGGTATCTTCTTTGAGGAGATTCAGTACTTTGCCAAGTATTAAGACTTTCGAGCAACACCTACAGGTCTCCTGAAGGCTGACAGAGCTCTACAGTTGTCTGAAGGTGCTGTACTGGATAAGATAAGGCATGGTGTCTCTTGGTCTGGTTCTGAATTGGGACAAAAGGGGCACTTGCTCTGATGTCATTTTTCTCTACATAAGTGACTATTTTACTCCTACAATATACCATTTCCAGGGTATGCTGTACTTATATTTCAGTGAGGAAAGAAATTATACAGCACTCTAGATTATATGGAATTAATTTAATATACTAACAACTGAGGTTTTTTCTACTTCTAACACACACTGCTTGAAAACATGACTAAATGCAATACAGATATTTACCACTAGATGGTAGCTACAGATCATAAATGGATTTGAAACAGTAGTTTGCCAGTAAAAGATTTTTATTACCTCAGTCAGGTTAAAACAAGTTTAGATAATGAACTGAAACCCTTTTCTGTTTTACACAATTATAATTTAAAATGACAAGTCTGCTCAAGCTATTGTGCTAAAAATATCAGTATGGACTTGGAAACAATGAGGGACACTTGAGCTAGCCGCCAAGTCCACCAAACTCCTTGGGTCCGATCTCAATATATGTAAACAATAACTTCTGTTTAACATGCAGAAGGTCCTGAGTTCAAGACCCAAGTGGTTGGACTCGATGATTTCATGAGGTCCCTTCCAACCATATGATTCTGTTCTGTTCAAGTGGTTAGCTTAAGCTGCAATATCCACACTTATTTTTAGTATACTAGTTTGAGTAGAACTAGCACAAATCTGTCTCACCCTAAAATACACCAAGATCCAAATCCTTTTACTCAAAGGCTGCCACAGACTCAAAAATCTTTAATCCAGCCACTGGTGCAGAGCAACATTGGGTAAGCATGGATTGCATTTGAAAACTGCACGGTTTATGCCAGGCGTTGGCAAACTTTGCTTGCCCCTGTGCCAGCCGCGCCCTCAGCAGGTGACAGGAGTGGGGCCAGCAGATGCCAGGGGCAGGGCCAAGGACTCCTCCCTGCTGGTCTCACCCCCGTGCACTGGGCTCCTGTCTATGTTGCCCACCAGGCGATGGGGCTAGGAGCCCATGTGCTGCAGCTTTTCCCTGCTTGCCATGCTGCCCAGAGGCCAGGGTGTGTGTGTGTGTGTGTGCAGAGCCATGAGACCTCTGTGCGTGTGTGCGCGCGCACGCGCGCACACACAGAGCCATGAGACTTAAGTGTTGTGGCTCCTTTTCCCAGCTCGCTGTGCTTCCGAGGAGGGGGGTGAAACCAGCTGAGGACAGGAGTCAAGGCTTGCACACAACTCTTGTGGCCTCTGGCCCCTACTGGAGGGGCGGGGCCAGCAGCAGCAGCGCTGCATGCCGCTCAAAACAGGCGTGCGTGCTAGGTTTGGCACATGTGCTGGGGTTGACGAACCCTGGTTTATGCAGGCAAAAGCTTTGTTATTCAAAACAGCAAACTCCTAATTTGAGTAAAATGACAGTTAAAAGGTCTTAGAAAATTTGGCAGCTTTTAGCTTCCAATTAAATCAAGAAACTGTGGACGATGCAGTTATAATAGAAATCCAATTCGAAACTAAAGATTAGCTAATCCGATTCATGTAAACAGGAGATATTTAGTAGTAAATGCCTTTAAGCTTGATGCATTAAAAAAAATCACTGCGCTGTTGCTCTCAAGTGATGAGGACCAGTTGTTAATGCTACCTCCATGACAAATTATCTTGGAAAGAAGGGAAAATAACTTGGATTTGAAACCAAAATTTGACACTGGAAAAGATGCTATTAAAGTCTCTCAATATGTAATTTATGTTTAGAAGAATAAACAGACTTAATACACAGTACCTATATGATAGAAAATAAATTGTGCACAATACACAGTATAAATGAATAAGTATGTTAAGGCAATGTTGGTGGCAACCAAAAGCTGATCGGAAGACAGAGTGCTTTACATTATTAACTGACCATCTTGCCAAGTTCCAAAAGGGCAGCCATGTTAGTCTAGTTTAACAAAAAAAAAGCAGGGAGTCCTGTGGCACTTAAAGACTAAGATTTATTTATTGCAAGTTCCCCCATCTTCAAAGGGTCTGACAAAGTGGGATTTTCTGCCACAAAAGCTCATGCAATAAATAAATGTTAACCTAAGTGCCAGAGGACTCCTTGCTTTTTTTAAACTGATCATCGTAATTTTAAACTACATTTTGCAAATCCAAGTTAACTGATGGTGAAAAAAATACTATATTGGGCTGAACAAATCCCTCCTTGGCTTTTAGTTCAGTAAGTGCACTACAGGTAGACACTAATGAGTAATTAGGTTTCTGCCATCCAGATATTTTAATTTAAGTTACTGGTTTTGCAAGCTTTAGAACTTAATTAAGTGGGCCACTGTGTAACTGTGATATGCCTGAAGCTATAAATTGAGGATTTGTTTAGACTTATCTGTGACAGGTGTTCAGATATAGTTTTAATACCATTCTCAGAAGTAACTGAAAAAACCTTCACAAAATACTAGCTTTTCTGAATAACAGGCACTGTTTTATATCTGTATACAAGTAAAAAAAAAAAAAAAAAAAAGCTTCCATCTGTTACAGTGTGTTCATGCAATCAGAGCTCTTTTTCATAATCTACTGTTTCAATGGAAATTTAAATTATATACTTAAAAGATCTGGGATGTTAAAAAAAAAAAAAAAAAACTTACTGAAAAATGCCAGCATGAAGATGCCATCATTGCCCACTCTAAGTTGATCTGCATCACTGAAGTCATCCCGAGGAGGATATTCTTCTTCCTGTATTTAGAGATTGGTGACATTTAGTGAAGGAAAGATAATTTTAGGCCTTTTCTTTTTGTTTTGTTTTTAAAAACACAATTAACAATTGAAATCTATATGACTACCATTAACTGATATACATAAATGAACCTCAAGGGAGCAAAATACAGTTAAATCTATTAAACTACATGTAAATGAAGTTTATTGATTTACTGTGATAAAGCCATGTTATATCTGAAACTCTAATAAAACCTTTAGAGAAAAACAAACACAGTACACACATGTCAAGTATATTCTATTTAGATTGAACTAGGACCATTATTTGAGACCTTCAGGTATGCTCATCACCTAGCAGGAAAAAACAATCCATCCCTCAATGTAACTCTGTCTTCAAAAGTAGATTTATGCTATGGATGAATTTGGCCCAATGTTTTTTAACCTATTTTATTCATCTATTCATTGTAAACAGAAGGCGGCATTTGTAGTGTACTTGCCAATCAAATATATAAACAATGCCTAATGCCCATTTTCAATGTTAATTATTTATCTTCATGATACAGATAATCCTTTTCTTCCAAACTGCGAGAATATCAGTAAATTATCAAGAAATTTATAATGCTGATTAACAACATTTATCATGTTGGAAATACTTTACTTTTTTATTGATATTCAAAAACAAGTTTTTTCAGAGCTGCAACATTCACGGGGGGGATACGTGGGGTTTTTTCTTTTTATTTATTTATTTTTTGTTTGTTTGTTTTAAGTAATATGTCATCTTTCATTACAACATCCTTTGCAAACTACACAAGGAAGTCTACTACAGAGATATTTAAATATCTTCACAGCAGCGACCGTCATTTTAGCTCTCTATTTCTAAACAGTTTTCAAGTAACTACAGTTCAATCACTTTTAAATACTTTTGGGGAAGACTGGATTTTAAAAGGTCTACTGGAAGCATCACATCCCAGCATTGGCAATAAGTTTGTATTCTATATGTCATGTGACTTACAAAATCTAAACATCTTAATAGATGTCTTATTTACATGCAAGAAGTATGAAAGTATTTCCACTAATCTTTTTAAAGTAACATCCTGATACAACCTTCAGATACTGAGGGAAAAAGAGGGTATGATTTGTCGTGTAGAATGTTTTCATGCAAAGTAGAACTAACCCAATGGAAGTTCCTTTTAAGCTTCCAAATTTAAGTATCAGAAATAGTGCCAGTTTAGTATAGCACACAATGAAGTACCTAATTTCTTAAGGAATTACCTTCATTTCATGCTTGCAGAGCTCCAAATTCAGAAGTTTAAGGCTATATACATGCTTTCTAAAGACAGAATGTTTGAATAAAAATGCACTGCATCACTAGACATACCCAACCATATCTAAGCAGTACACCAAGTTTAATACCTGCCATTTTCTCTGAAAAAATATTTTTCATTGCTGACAGGCCTTCATTACATTGCAGTAAGCCTTCCCTAAGTTTTGGAAAATTCTACCATGAACCACTGTCATGAGCACAAAATGAGCTCGTTACAGTATCTGTTACTAGATAATATCATGTTGCCATGCTTCACAATAGAGCATCAAAGCGAAGATGTGCTAACTCGACATCACCAGAGGGTACAATCTAGTTTTTAAACCCAACAGGCATGTGACAGATGCTAGGTTTGGGGGCGCACCTTGAGGAATGAATGTGCTGGTGAGTCTCAGTGCCTCTCACTCCATGGACCATACAATGCAGCAAGACGTACTGTTGCCACATAGCCACATGGGCAGGAGGCAGCTAGAGACAGATCACAAACACTGAAAGTCCCTACCAGGTTGAACCCAAATGACAAGGTGGTAATGCTAATTGACTCAGCTGGGGGGGGAGGGAGGGAGGGTTGGCAAACAGTGTTGAGGAATCCAGGTTGGGCTTTAAAAGTTGGCCCTAGGAGATCTCTAGAACAACTGTAACCCAGTTCTCAGGTAAGTATTTTGGATCATTTTCTGACTTCTTAAGGAAGTCAAGCCACATACAAGAAACACCACAAAACAAACAAGAAGTCCTGTGGCACTTTTAAAGACCAATAAATTAATTTATTGCATGAGCTTTCATGGGGGAAAATCCCACTTCACCACACATTTTGAAGATGGGGGCCCTTTGGAACATACCTACAAAAAATGATCCACAAAGTTCCCCAGTCATGCTAAAACATTGAAACCCCCAAAATTTTTGTTTGTTTATTTAAATGTGCCACCTCAATCTTTGCTTTTTTGAAAGGAGACAAGGTGAACACATGGTTTGGCATTGGTCTGTACGTAGAACTGTGTATGTCATGACTATAAAAAGGAAAAAAATGTTACATTTGATGATTATGAATTTACATGGCATAAAGCTTAAAGCTGTGGCTGAGCAAAAGATAGTATATGACAGGTGTCTCAAACTCAAACCACCACGAGAGGCATATGAGGACTAGTATGTTAGCCCAAGGGCCACACCACTGGAATCTTTTCATACAATGGTATTGCAAATATCAGTAACAGTGTCGTTGAGGGCCACAGGAAATAGCTTTAGGAGCCGCATACGGCAGACGGGCCACATTTGAGACCCGTGGTATATGACAACCCTGTTCAAAATAAAGAGAAAATGTAAATATTTAAAGCCACCTCATGTGACTTTGGGCACTCAAATACTTAGTCTTTCACTATTTCATCTTATTCTAGGACCAATCTCAAATGTTAATCCAGAAACACCAACTTTCACGCAATAAAATTCTTATCCATACATTTAAAATAAGTATTAACTGTTTAGAAGAATTTTAATCACCTTGAAAACAATTAGTTTTGTATTTAAAGCTAACTACATAATAGGTGGTATGAAGATTTTGCAGACATTTAAGAGTGGCAAGACAGACTTCCTCTTAGTGTAAAAAATATAAAGTTTCTGTAGTTCCTTAAAGAGTCTCTCCACATTACACCTATTTTCAAGAATTAGTTTAGTTCACCTACATTAAGGAAAAATAGACATACAATATCAAACTACCCAGATTTGTATTAAGTTGCTTGTTTACTGTTTTTAAGCAAATATAAACTTACAGTTTCAAAAATGACCTAATATTTTACTGGGTGTGATGGAAAATTCTTCTCAAATTCTGTTCTAAGCTTTGCTTTGTAAGTTTCATGACATTTAAAGGATATATATTCTTTTAAAAGTGTCTTGAAGTAATACTATTGGTTCTGTAGATGAGACATGGGATTAATGAATCTCTTGACAGCAGGAGGGAAAGGAGCACTCATTTTTAACCAGATAAGTTACCTTATTGCAAAAGAAAGGATAGGCAACTGGGACAAATTTTTACCCTGCAAAATGCCTTACAAATGGTCATTAAGTGCCTATAACCATTTTTTAAATTTTTTGATAAAAATATCCCTGGGTGCAGACAAATCACTGTGAACTGCAATTAATGCAGGCAATTTAAAAATCACAATTAGTTGCAATTTTAATTGTGCTGTTAATAAACAATACCAATTTCAATTACATAAATTCTAGGGACGTTTTTCTAGGTTTTAAAATATTTTAATTTCAATTAAAAAACAAAAGCGTACAATGCTTGTTTTATATTATTTGTTACAATATCTGCACTATAAAAAAAGTAATATTTCTATTCATCTCATATAAACATTGCAGTACAATCTATCGTGAAAGTGCAACTTACATTATTATTTTTATATACTTGGGTATAAGCTGATCCAGGCATAAGCTGACCCTCCAATTCTGAGCCCAAGAAAAGGGCAAAAATTGGTGACCTGGGTATAAGATGAGGTCCCCTTTTGGCCTTAGCCCCTAACTCCCACACCCAGCGCTGCTGGCTTCCTCTGGAGTTCCCAACAGCTTTCCTAACCCCCAAAATCTCTGCTACTGCTTTTCCCTTGCTCCCCCCCCCGCTGTCCATTCCTTACTCCTGCCCCCCCGCTCTGCCCTTTCCTCACTGCTGCCCCCCTGCTCACTTCTTAGTTTCCTGTTGCCCCCTGCTCTGCCCTTTCCTCACTGCTGCCCCCTGCTCACTTCAGTTTCCTGCTGTTGCCCCTTGCTCTGCCCTTTCCTCATTGCTGTCCCCTGCTGTTACTCCCATGTTCCCCAACACCCTTTCCACCTCTTTCCCTGTCACCGCCGACCCCTGCTCCCCCTGGCCTCCCAGGCGGCACCCTCCCAAATCCCTGGGGCCCTCCTGCTACTTTCCCTAGATTCCCCAAACCCCCCCTCCAAATGCCCGGTCCCTGCCGCCACTTCCCTGGCCTCCCTGAATTCGCCCCTCAATTTCCAGGCCAACCCCCCCCAGGTCTCCCTTACTTGGCTGCTCCAGATGCTGGGGTCCCCTCCTTACTCCAGCCCCAGCCCAGGCCAACTGCCCAAGATGGCTGCCCAGCAACACAGGGGCTCCCGCCTGCCACATGGTCAGGGAAACTGCGAGGCTGGCGCTGTCTACCTTATTCTCCCGTGTATAAGCTGAGTGCCTGTTTTGCAGCCAATTTTCAGGCACAAATATCACAGCTTATATGCAATGATATATGGTAACTGCACTCAAAAAAGAACACACACTGTAGGCTCTGAAGTTTTACAAGTAAAACCATAAAGGCCCTATGATTGTTTAGCACATCTGGCACATAAATACCTTGCAACACCAGCTATAACAGTATCATGTTAATGCCCATCTAACTTCCAGGTGACATTGTAAGTAAGTGGGCAGCATTATCGTTCATAAAAGTAAAGAAACTTGCTTGTCTTAGCAACTCTCAGAAAAAAAGTAGGACTGAGTGGATTTGTACGAGATGAATTGAAAATCTTTTTTTATACTGCAAATATTTCTAATTAAAAATATAATTGGAAACAGAAAAATCCAAAAATATAATAAATTTAAATTGGTATTCTATTACTGTTCAGCAGTACACATTTAAATTATGATTAACCATGATTGAGTTTTTTTTATTTTAAGTTGTTTGAAAGCTCTGCATTCTTCATTATTTAACCGAAGTGCAGCATAGTATATCTAAACATCTTGAACTGCAAATCAATCAGCAAATAAATTTGCTACTGTTTTTATTTTAAAAAACACTTTAAAAGGATAAAACTCTGTCTATATCCATGAAAACATCCTACACACTTGGATTTCTACTCGATATGTCTTGCTCCCATACAGGGCTGGCCCCCAGATTTTTGGCACCCTATGCAAACTACGACTTTCGCACTTCCCATCCCACTTTTTTTTTTTTTTTTTTTTTTTTTTATAAGAGGACATTTTTTCAAATAGATTAAAAAAAACAATTCTGTCTAATTTGGAGCCCCAGATAACCGCCTAATTCATCTATATGGTTGGGCTGGCCCTGCTCCCACACTTCACATATAGGTGGTGTTCTAATAATTTTTCATCTTTTTTTGTGAAATTTAAAGTCTATTATTGTATGTATAGTGCAATACAAGACCAAGTGCTATTAACTCTGCCACGAAATTTACATATTAAATTCTGACAACCTTAAAAATAATGAGGTTAGGCAGTTGTGAAACTAACCTTAAATCAAGTGGTTATTGCTGCAAATGAAGTTTTCAAGTAACCCAAGCAGACGCCAGGTTATAGGAATTATTTGGCAGCATAAAGTTTTATATTCATAAAAAATGGAAAATCATACTCAGATAAATGGAAAACACCGGTTAAGCCAGTGGTCATACCCCCACTATTCCAGGTCTGCACTCTGCAGAACATTATCTTGGTTTTTATAGTTTTTAGATATTCCAGTCTTTCCTCAAAAGTAAATACCTCCAGTTCCTCACTGGTGGGGTTTTTTTTCCGTTTTTTTTAAGCAGGGTCTATGAATTTTTTAATCCTGTGGTGACCAGAACAGAACAGATTCCCCAAAAGCCGTACTGCCAGACACTAGTTACTTTTATTTATTTTTTTTAAAGTAGCAGGAAACTTCTACAGTGAATAAGGCTGACTATAAAAGTTAAAGACAGGTCTCTGATTCACAGCTGTACAACCTTAGAGCTTTCGTTCAGTGCTCTGAAGGCATTATTCCACTTAATTCTTTTCATTATACAGTTCATGTTGTGGGTTGTGCTGCCCTAAAGATTTGTACACATTTTTTAAATTGTTATAGTTCTTATGACATACATGGGACTATAAAACTGATTTGATTTCTAAACAACTACAGGATTACAACATTTAAGGACATCAAATAAATTCATCTGTATAAGTATTATAGGCTGGGTCACACAACCTGCAAAAAAGGCAGCAATTTGCCAGCATCTTTAACGAATGACATCTATTATTGCCACTGTGACTAAGGTTTTGTCATCAGCTCCATTATGAACATTTTTCAGAGATTTATAACTTTCTTGTACCTGAACTTGGTATGTAGGGTCTACCCTGAGAAAAACTCACTAGCTAATTAAGAGAGCTGAGTCTTCACAAACCCATTTGACAGTTTAACTAGTGCAGTTCTATATAATGCCGGTGGTTTACAGAACACCACCTTAAAAATTGGATTTATAATCTCCTGGAAAAAAGGGTTGCTACAAATATTAGAATAATTTCCAAATGCCACAGATGCGACAATTCTGAGATTTACATGATAAAATAATTTTGAATTGGGTAAGAGGAATCCATCAGTGTTTACCAGCAGGAAAGTTCACAGCAATGTCTAAACTAGAGAGAACTGTACCATACCTCTGGTGGACTGAGGAATATTTCATCAAACAGACTCCTAGAATCCCTAAACTGGCCGTGCTAAGCATGTAAAACAGAAAAACATAAGACAAAAGAACTAAAGAAGAATGTTAAGTGAAAGCCATTTATTACAGACAAAACATTTAACTATTTTTAATATTCTGTTTCCACTTAAAAGATCATTTAAATGGTTAGTTAGGTTACAATTTAGAAGAGAAAACATATAATGAAAGCTTGCACAAGTGTAACATTAATTTGGCCCCTTTGTGCATACCTGTTATGATAGTCTTCAGGTTATACATCATATAATTTTTCCCCACAGGATCACTGCCTTTTTCACTGAACGATGTTGACTCCATGCACAGTGTAGACAAGCAGTTGCCTCATAGTAACTGTTGGAGACCTTAGGGACAGCCCCACAGGCAGACTCCTCAGTTTCCCTTCTTATATCCCCAATAAACTCCACAGATGGTTTTTCCAGTCTAGTTGCACAACAGAGCTCCCTCAGGTCCAATTAAGATTCAAAATTGAACACAAAACTCCTCCCTACAGCCAGGTACAGCCCAGACTCCCCTAGCCTTGGCACAGCCCTTCCTGCCTTTGTGGGCTATTCCCAGCCTTCCTTAGCTGAAGCAACTGCTCTGATTGCAGGGGCTTCCCCAGTTCTTATAGCCTCTTGGGTGCTCCCCTTTACTGAGATCATGTTCTGATCTTTACAGCAAAACTGCCAGATTCTCCTGAGGTGGGAGCAATTCTGTAATCAAGGCTGCCTTCAGACCCAGGACAAACTACTCTGTGTTAAACAGCCAATCAATGTATATTTTACCCTTCCTTGTTCAGTGTATGAACCCAGATCTTATATCCTGTACACCACTCTACCCCTGCTGTCAAGACAATTTCCTCCTGGGCTTTTCTGTGGTGCTCATCACTATCATACGCAAGTGCTTCACAAACATTAAGGAATGCATCTTTATAACACAATCCCCAATGAAGCAAAAAAGTGGTAGTATCCCCATTTTACTAATGAAAAACTGAGGCCCAGAGAAATCAAGTTTGGAAGGCTCCACTAATTTTCTGTGCCCAATTTTGGAGGATGAGGACCAGAATTTTCAGAGTATTTAACAATACAGCAGAATGTTAAAGACACTAATACCAGAATTATCAACTGAGCAGTCAACCGGACACCACACCTCTGACTTAGTTACCTTTTTTCTACTATCAGAAACTATTCATAAACAGCAGTAAAATCCCAGGAACTCGAATGATTAACTTTTAGTGAGCCTGTGTCTCCCAACTACCCAAGATATATAAAAGCAATAGAGTCAAATCTAACAGAAAACATAGTTTTTTAAAGTATTTGGCTAAAAGCTGTACTTCAAAGAAATACTATAGTTTTATAGCATGTTTCATCATTAGAATGCTTTCCAAACGTCTAACTAAATTTTAGAAGGTATTTATCATCCAAAAGACACCACCCAATAATTATAAAAAGATCCAAGTATGGGGCTAAATTCTTTCTGATGCTACTTGAGAGTACTGTACAGTATTAAAATGAACCTCATTGACAGATTCCAAGACATTTTCACACAGATATTTCACTTACTCTTTGGGCAGTTTCTGCTGCAGCAGCTGCCATTGCTGCAGCTTTGGCTTTCTCTGCTTCATCGTAAGTAGGAAGAGAGGTAGCTACACTATATGGAGGTGGGACAGGGTAAAATTCACTATGTGTTTCTGTTGGGGAAAAAAAAAAAAATGAAATTCATGTTTTGTACCCCAGAAAGAAATATCAACAAAAACCACAAGACTAAGGTAACCTTAAAAAAACAAAGTGCACTAAGGTAACAGAAAAAGACTAGAAGAGGGCAACAAAAGTGATTAGGAGGCTGGAGCACATGATTTATGAAGAACTGCTGAGGGAACTAGACTGGTTTAGTCTGCAGAAGAGAAGAATGAGAGGGATTTGACAGCAGTCTAATTATCCAATGGGGGGATCCAGGAAGGACAGAGCTAGGCTGTTCTCAGTGACAGCTGTCAGAATTAGGAACAATGGTTTCAAGTTGCAGTGGGGGTGGTCTAGTTTGGATATTAGGAACAAACTTTTTTTCACTAGCAGGGTAGCAAAGCACTGGAATGGGTTACCTAGGGATGTGGTGGACTTTCCATCCTTAGAGGTTTTTAAGGGAAGGCTCAACAAAACCTTGGCTGGGATGATTTTTAGATGGTGTTGGTCCTGCTTTGAGCAAGAGTTTAGACTAGAGGACCTCCTGACATTCCTTCCAACCCATATTCTATGATTTTATGCCACCAGAACTGATGACATTTAAATTGTGCAGTCATTATTTTCAGTCTCTTAATTCTACAGCAACCTGACCTCTGGTTATAATCATTGTGAAGGTTTTTTTTTTTTTTTTGGGGGGGGGGGGGGGGATTTAAAGATTGAGTCACAATTTCAAGATGCCTAGTGCTACAGCTTACCTCCACCCCCACCCCAAGTGTTTACTAACTTTCCATAATAACTGCTCTTTGAGATGTGGTGCTTATGTCCATCCTAAGTAGGTGTGCATGTGCCACAATGTCCAGGCACCAGAAAGTTTTTAAACTTGAGGTATCTGTAGGGTCAACTCTAGAAACACTTGAAATCGAGTTTTGGTGACACTGTATGTAGGATTTAGGGTCAACAGGGCATTTTCAGTTACTTCTTGCTGCCAGAGGGAGTAGACAGATGAGTCATCTTGGAAAGCCCATGAGAAACATCTTGAAGACCAACAGTTATGGAAACTTTATGAAAGAGTTAGGAATTTTTTCCTTTTGAGGGCTTATTCATGTGGATTCCAAGCAGATACATAGGAAATGACTCCCAAGCAGATCTATAGGAGGAGGAGTCAGTGTTCCATGACCTGCAGATTGGAGTATTGCTCTACCAACTGCAGCGTCGTCTCCAGCTTGCAAGCTGCATAATGTGACACAAAAGGCAGGAACTGGCTCTACACAAGTCTTCAATCAGGATCTTAGTGAGGAACGTATTAAGGATTCCTATACCCTTGTGGACTGAGCTGTCAGCATTGGGGTTGTTATTTTGTCAAATCATAAAACACATTCCGATGCAAGATATGATCTCAGAAAAGATTATTTGTGATGATACAGGAAGGCTTTTCCTTCTATCTGCCATTGCTATAAAGAGCTGCATTGTTTCTTTAAATGGTTTAGTCTCTTTGATATAAACAGCCAAGGCCTGTCCAACATCCAGAGAATGTAGCTTCTGCTCTTGGCTGGTAGTGTATGGCTTTGGGTAGAAAAATGGAGGTTACTCACTTTTGTGCAGTACCTGAGGTTCTTCGAGATGTGGAGCATGTGAGGAACTCGCAAGTCTTTGTGCGGCACCGCACCCCGGATCAGAGATTTTTTCTCCAGCAGTGGCTCTATCAGCGAGGAGAGAGAGAGAGAGAGAGGCGATGACGTCAGGCACCTGTGCTTCCTGCCTTGCTGACGTCAGCATTCTATTCTCCCCGCTCCTCCAGTTCCCTCGTACTGCGGAGGTCACATATATGAGTCACGGAAGAAACTAAAAACCTCCGAAGTAGAGAGGAGCAGGGCGGGTAGCGGAGCACGTCAGGAACACGCATCTCGAAGAACCTCAGTTACTGCACAAAGGTGAGTAACCTCCATTTCGTTGTCAAGCAGTGTTCCTGATTGCTCCACTGAAGGTGATTTTGTAGCAGTTGCTATGTATGGAAGTGGGCACCTCGGCTCGTGTGTCACGGACTGAGTTGAGAATTGCCTGTCCTACTGCCGTGTCCACAGCTGAGATGCAATCCAGAGTGTAATACCTGGCAAAAGTCTCAGATGAGGTCCATGTGGCAGCTTGACATATTTCATGCACAGGCACTCTGCTAAGAAAGGCAACTGAGGAGGCCATGGCTCTCGTGGAAGGCGAGTGCATCTTTTGCGGAGGGACCGACTGAGATGTTGCATAAGCAGTTTGGATACAGGGGGAAATCCATCGAGATATACGTTGTTTGGAGATTGGTTGGCCTTTAGAGTGCTCTGCAATCGAAACAAAGTCTAGGTGTTTTTCGAAAGGGTTTCGTTCGATTGAGATTAAAAGCTAGAGCTCATCGTACGTCAAGTGTATGTAGTGTTCTGTCTTGTGCCGTGGTATGGGGTTTTGGGCAAAAGACTGGAAGGTGGATAATTTGATCAAGATGAAAATTAGACGACACCTTAGGGACAAATTTCGGGTGCAGTCTTAAGGAAACCTTGTCCTTATAGAATATGGTTTAGGGCAGGTCGGCCATAAGGGCAGTGATTTCTCCCACACAACGAGCGGAAGTGATTGCCACCACCAAGGCTATTTTCATAGATAAGTGTAAGAGAGACTGTGGCTAAAGGTTCAAAGGGCAGTTTTGTAAGAGCTATCAGTACTCTTGTGAGATCCCATGGTGTAGTCGGAGGGCGCACCTGTGGGTTCAGGTTCTGTAAACCCTGCATGAATCTTTTGATGGTATGGTGAGCAAAAATCGAGCAACTGTCCACTGGATCGTGAAAAGTAGATATAGCTGCAAGATGAACCCAAATGGAGTTCACTGAAATGTCGGTGTGTTTTAGTTCCAGGAGGTATTTGAGGATTCGAGGAACGGAGGCTGTATAGGCATCAATGGAATGGTGGGAACACCAGTAGTAGAAACGACGCCATTTATGCAGGTAAGTAGTTCTGGTTGTAAGTTTCCTGCTATTTAGTAGTATGTGTTGTACAGTGTGTGAACATTGGCGTTCTAGAGCAGAGAACCATCTAGGTTCCAAGTTGTTAAATGAAGTCTGTGCAGGTAAGTATGTAGGTGAGTCCCGTTTTTCTGAGACAGAACGTCCAGAACAAGAGGTAACGTAATCGGTGGGGTTTTGGACATGGTCTTGAGTAGAGTGTACCACAGTTGTCGAGGCCATGCTGGTGCTATTAATAACACCATTGCTTTGTTCTCCTGGATCTTCCAGAGGGTTTTTGGAATCAGGGGAATTGGGGGAAAGGCGTACATCAGATCCTGTCCCCAGCGTAGGGGGAAGGCTTCGCCGCTGGATCCGTGACCGTTTCCCCATTGAGAGCAATAATGCTCGCACTTCTTGTTTTGACTGGTAGCGAACAGATCCATGGTGGGAAACCCCCAGTGAGAGAAGATGTTGATTAGGATATTGCTGCAGATTTCCCACTTGTGCTGGACCAGGAAGAAGCGACTCAGTGAATCGGCTAGAATGTTGTCCCTGCCAGGTAAGTATTCTGCAGTAAGGTGGACAGCGTGATTTATGCACCAGTCCCACAGGGTCATTGCCTCCAAGCAAAGTGATGTCAATCTGGTTCTGCCTTGGCGGTTGATGTAAAACATACGTTAGGTTGTCTGTGCAAATTTTGACATGTTTGCCGACAATAAGGGGGAGAAAGTGTTGGCGTGCATTTAGAACTGCCCTGAGTTCAAGAAAGTTTATGTGAAGGAGTGTTTCTGTGTGCGACCATCTGCCTAGTATATATATCTGGTGGTCATAATTCAAGAGTAATGCAGTATAATTGACTATACGAAGCTGGAGTGCTGCAGACGTGTAAGCTTTTTTGCCAAGTACGTCCAGTTTTTTATCGTCCTTGGCTAGTGGGTTAGATCTAGAGTACGGTTGTTTGGTTCTTTGATTAGCCGCCTCTACCACTAAAGAGTTTGGTTGAGGGTGCGAGAACAGGAACTCATTGCCCATGGGGGCTACGAAATATTTTTTGTTTTCTCTTTTATTAGAAAGTGGATTAGATGCTGGAGTCTGCCATAAGAGTGTTGCAGGTTCCATAATCCCAATGTCCATCGGGAGAGCTAATTTACTGGACTCTGTTGTCTGTAATATCTTGTATAGTTTATGCTGGCTAGTGGAATGGGAGTCCAGAGAAGTGTCCATAGTATCCACAGCTCTTTCAAAGAGTTCATGGAATTGTTTTATGTCATCTGGTTTGGAGTCCTGAGTTTGAATTTCTATATCCTCAGGGTGTTCAGAAATTGATGATGCTGTCATAGTGTTAATTTCAGGCTGTGTGTGATGCTGTTGAAGAGGATATGTAGAAAACTGACCAGGCAGGTAGGTCGGTAATGATGTAGTATTACATGGCCAATTAGGATAGTTAGTTCCCGGTATGGGTGGGTAAAAGCACCATGGGGGGTATGGCCATGGGTAAGCAACTAGGGGATTTTGAAGTGATGGTTGCTGAAGTTATGGAGCTGCTGCCTGTATTGACATAGGACTGCCCGATGCAACTGAGGACGAACGATAGGAGGAAGCTGGAGTTGAAGACGGACTCTTCCCACTGTAGTCCGTTTGAAACAGTGGGGACCCCGTAGTAGAGTGAATAATAATGTCCCCTGTCAGGTCCCTGTGCTTTGTTTTAGCAGTATGTTTATTGTGAGGCTGCAGCTTGAACTGTTGCTGAGCTGCATTCCCGGCTACGAGTGCTTGCTCTGTCTGCCGGGGGGGGGGGGGGGGGGCTGTAAAGTACTAGGAAAAGCCATCAGCAGCAGAGAAACAAACTGTGGCACTGTATGGGGTGCAGGGGTCAGTGCCGTGAATGGCAAAGCATTGGACACAGGCGCAGGAGTAGCCGGAACACTCAGCACCATCACCTGAAGCAGATCTGCTGCCAGAGCCGTTGTCAGTGCCTTTGACAAAACTGCAGCTTGAGAGGTAGAAGTGCGGTTTGTCCTGGCAGCTGTAGACTTGTTAGATTTTGCAGGGATTACCGAGCCTGAAAGAGGACCCCCCTGCAAATCCTTAGTATTTTTAACAGTGGTCTTAGAGCACTTGCCAGGCACTGGGGATGAAACCACAGAGCAGCGCCTGTGCGCTCCCTCAGAAGGCTGAGGAGAGGCACCCGGATCCGAAGCAGGATGAAGAGCCCCTTCTAACAGCAGCAATTTCAGTTTGCGCTCTCTTTCTTTCTGTGCCCGAGAAGTAAGGTTTCGACAGTGTTGGCATTTTTGTGAGAGATGACTCTCACCAAGGCATTTAATGCATGCTTGGTGACCATCAGACGCTGGCATGGCTTCCTTACAGGAAGTACAGCATTTAAAGTCTGCTGAGTTAGTTAGTTTCACATGAATAAGAGATTGTTCAGTCATCTTAGAGCTGGGTTGACAATTTTTAGGTTGACGGGAACGATGTTGTAAAGTATTGTGGAGCCACCGCTGACTCCGTCCGGAGTCGGAGGCGGTATGAGGGAACTGGAGGAGCGGGGAGAATAGAATGCTGACGTCGTCAAGGCAGGAAGCACAGGTGCCTGATGTCATCGCCTCTCTCTCCCCTCGCTGACAGAGCCACTACTGGAGAAAAAAATCTCCGATCCGGGGTGCGGTGCCGCACAAAGAGCTTCAGTGGAGCAGTCAGAAACACTGCTCGACGAAAAACTGAAAGGAACAAGTTCTGGTTTGAGTAAAATTATGACATCACCTTTGGAAGGAAAGCTGGATGAGTGCACACTGAAGCTTGCCTTTGACGAAAATTGTATAAGGCGGATCAGATAGGAGGGCTCTGTGTTCTGGGGCTCTCCTGGCTGAAGTCTGACCACTAGAAAGAATACCTTACAGGAAAGTTAGAGAACTGACACTCTGGTAATATACTCAAACAAGGACCCATCAGTCCTGATAATACAAAGTTGAGGGATAACCTGTTCAGACATTTAAGACAACACCATGAGATTAAGAAAGACCCAATGGCCTGCAACCCAGGAAATAAACACAAAGATTGCTGCCATGTGAAGCTTGAACAATGACACTGACAGACCCTGCTGCTTGAGATACAACAGATAACCCAAGGTGAGAACAACTGATGACAGTGCAGGCCGAGTACCCTTCCGTTTTGGCCACATGGAGAATCTCTTCCACTTAGATAGGTAAGTGGCCCTGGTGGAAGGTTTCCTGCTGCCAGGGAGGACCTCTGATTATTCTGAGCATTCCAGTTCCAAAAGGTTCAGCCAGGAGCTTCTACGCCATGAAGAAGAGTGACTCTAAACTGTGGTGATGAAGGCAGCCAAGATCCTGAATGATCAAGTCTGAAACTGACAGCAAACTGATAGGAGTTTCCACTGAGAATGTGAGGAGTGTGGTATACTAGTGTTGTCACAGTTATGTTCACACCTGGAGGTACAAGAATCATAAAGGACCTCTCTTTCCTTCTTGGTCTTCAATAGGACCATATGAATGAATAGAACTGGTGGAAACAAAACAGATGGCTTGTCAAAAGGGATGAGGATTGTGTCCATGACTGATCCGAGGCTTTGAATCTGGAAGCAGCAGAAATGCATCCACTTACTGCTGCCTCTCACTACAAACAAGTTTAAGTCAGGAATTCCCCACTGTTGGACAATGTCATTCACGACAGCCATGTAGAGAGCTACTGGTGACCGAAGAAAGAACTGCTGAAGTGATCCACTCTGTGACCTGGGGAGATAGGATACCTTTAGGTGAATCAAGAGGCCTATGCAGAAGTCCCACAGTTCAAGAGCCTCCTAGCACAGGAGAGAGAAGCATGTTCCACACTGCCTCTTTATATAAGACACTATTGCATTATCCATCATGACCAATACACATTTGCCTTTGATGCAGGCTTGAAAGGTTGGTTAGGCCAAACACAGAGCATTCAGTTCTCTAACAATGATGTGGGGTACGAGCTCTGCTTGGAATGAGTGGCCTTAGGTGTGAGCTCTCCTAGATAAGCTCCATGCCCATTGCTGAAGTGTCAGTGACCAGGGACAGTGAGGTGTAAGGTGGGAAAAAGTGGATTTCTGCATGACTTGCCTGCAGATTGAGCCACCAGTAGAGAATTTCTAATGGGTGGGGGAAGCAAGAACACCCTGTCAATTGGCCTTGGGATGGATGATTCACTGAGGCTGATCAAGTGTGATGGTGTGAGACACAGCCTGGCCTGCTGAATGACATATGTGCATGCTGTTAAGCGTCCCATTAGTTTCAAGCTGGGGCGATGGCATACTGTTTCAACTCTTCCATGAAAGGGCGTATAGTCTGGGATCAACATTCCAGAAAAAAAGCTCTGGCCTGGTTTGAATCTATCACTGCTCCTATAAACACTATCCTCTGAATGAGAGCCAAAATTGACTTCTACACATTGATGAGAAGACCCAACTTGGAGAAGGTTAAACTTGCCCATCTTGCATCTACTTTCATCCATTGCTTGGTGCAACATTTGATCAACCAGTCACTGAGGTGCAAACAGAGTTGCATCTTCCACCTTCTCAGGAACGTGGCAATGACTGCCATACCTTTGGTAAACATTCAAGGAGCTACAGAAAGGATGAACACAAGTACTGGGAACTGGCAGAGATCTGACTGACTGAACCAGAGAAATCTATGACATGGAATGTTTGACACAGGAAAAAGCTTTTCTTCAAGTCAAGAGTGGCATACAATGCCCAAGATCCAAGTAAGGAATAACTGAGGCCAAATAGGTCACAAGGAACCTCAGCTTCTTCAGGAATCTGTTGAAGTTTCATAAGCCCAGAATGGGCCTGGGATCACCTTTGGTTTTTAAGATTAGGAAACAGTGGGAGAAGAACATCTTGCCCTTTAGCTCTTGAGGAACCTCCTCCACTGCCCATATCTTTAGAAGCACCTGCACCTGTTGGATTAGAAGCTGCTCATGAGAATGGTTCCTGAAGAGGGCTGCAGAGAAACTGAATAGAAGTGAGTATCCCAGTTCTACTATACATAACAGACAACGACCTGATATGATCTGGGTCCATGCACGGTTGAATTAGAACAACCTGTCTGAAAAGAATAGTAGTGAAGGATCCAAATCCTGAACTGGTATGCCGTCCTTGGCACACCCTCAAAAGTTTGATTTCAAACTAGAGGACTGTCTTGATTGTTCGGGTGATAGAAGGATGAGTATTTTCTTCTGTAATTCCTATCCTTTTATGATTATATTCCTATCTGGATTGGGATTGGTAGAGCTGAGTTAAAGGTTGACGAATGGAATGCCTCCTTTGTGGAGCTGGAGTGTGGAAATCTATGGACTTTAACATGGCCCACGAATCCTTAGGAATGGCAAGCCTTGAGTATGTCTGCTTAGAGAATAGCTCCAGACCTTTGAAGCAAAGAGCCTGGATTGTCTGCTGGATCTCAAGTGGGAGCCCTAATGCTTGTAGCTGTAAGTTTTGATGCATCATTGCCACTGATAACATGGTGTGAGCTGCAGCATTTACCATGTCCCATGCCAGCTAAATGAGGCCTTTGCCAGGACCTTGCCTTTCTCTATCATAGCTGGGAACTATGCTCAGAAGTTAGATGGTACACACTCTTAAGAACTTTGACACAGAGCACATTAAAATAGCATCTACTGGTGTGACTGTGGGCCCTGCAACTGCTCCATTTGGGGATGAAGACAATGACACACTAACCAAGGTAGTCCTTTGACCTTCTGCTCCCAGAAAGTCCCATAATGCCAGTTCTCCTAACTCTTGTCAGGATCAGTGTTGTGCTTGGCGCCAGGCACATCATCGTATCAGTTGCCAGTTTTAGTACCAAGTGGTAGCACATCCTCTGATCAATGTGGGTGAGTGACAGCAGCCATCCCAATTGCAACCCTTGAGCCTGATGGAACGCTCAAGGGGTCCAAAAAGGCCACTGACCTGGCATTTGCCACTGTGGCAGACAAGGCATCAAGGACTGACTCAGTGTCATCTTTCTGACCAGTACTGTCTTCACCTAAAGGACTCCACTTCAGAATCAGAGTCCAACAACTCACTCCAGTACAGGTGAGTGGTGCCAGGGAGATGACAACCTTGAGATCATAGCCAGCATTACCTTGGTGGGTCCCAGGTGCATCTTTGGCACCACAGGTCTGGCATCCAGAGCACGTTCCTATGTGGAAAGAGAGAGTGGTGGTGTGCTCTCCATCACTTCTATGGCTACTTCAAAAGGTCTCCAGAGAGAGCTGCTTCTTCCTCACAGGTCAAAAACTGGGCAGGGAATACAAAGGCACTACATTTGGATCCTTTCCCTGGCCAATGGTACAGCACCTGAGTAATCAGATGTGGATCACACTCCACTCAAGTCCTTTTGCCCTATTAATTCAGGTGTCAGCAAGCATCTAATTCATCTTCCTCTGCTTCTTACATGGTACAAAGGAATGTAAGCAGTGTCATGTCCATAAGGTGTCCTTCAGTGCTGGTGATCTATGACTGTGTCAAGTCTCCAGAATCAAAGTCGCTCCCAGGCGCCAGCTCTCTGATGGGCACTGGTGCACTGAACCCAATGTATTAGGTGTTGGCTCAGCCGGTTTTTGTGATGAAGGCCAGAGACCAGCTTCCATTAGAATGAACCTCAGTCTCTAGTCCTCTCCATCTTTGTTCTTAGGCAGAATCCTCCGAATATCTTGCAGTGATTCCCTCTGATGGGACTCTCTGAGGAATTTAAGACAAGTGGGGAAATCACTCCTTGGCATGGACTTTTTGCAAGCCCTGTATAGTTTAAAACCAAGGGAATGTATATAACTAAATTAACTATAACTATGAACTAATGAGCTTTGGGAACATTTACAGGTATCAGTTCAACCACCACTAGGAAGACACTAGCAAAGCAAGAGAAGATTGACAAAGAAGGAAATGAAGACATGGAGAGTTGGCAGAGCCTTCTGTATAGCATCATGAAGGCACAACTCTAGAGCTGACACTATGGATACCACCAAGGGAAAAACCTTCCAGAGAAGTGCCTGTGGTGCACACACACCTACTTGGAATTCACATGTGCAAGTACTTGAAAAAGCAGTAATGAAGTTAGTTTTACCTAGATACCGCAAAAGGGTGAAGAGGTTTGAAACTAAGATTACACTCTGCTGAAAAACAAATAGAGGTGTTCCCCTCATATACAAATTACCATATATGACAGTGGAACAGGAATACAAAGAAACATTCTAAAATAGGGGTAGTCTGTTTTTATCATGATCTGAATTTCTTGGTCAAGGTATAATCAAGGTCCAGACCACCCCCAGTTCCTGTTTCCTGCTCCTCCAATTGCCCCACCTCCCCCCAGCTCCCTGAGTGCTCATCACGTCCCCACCTGGAGAAGAGGGTGACCTTATTTCCCTTAACTGAAAACTGGACACACGAGGCTGGCATGAATCACTTGGCCTTGTGCTTGCCCCCACCCCTAAACATTCTTCGATGCCCCCTGTCTGAGCCAAGAGGCTGAGATGGGGGATGGGGGTGGGGGGAGGAGTAGATATGGGCTGTGATCTGGGCAGCAAAGCAGTGCGTTGGTGCCTGAGTACTTTTGTACTCAGAGCCAAGAGATGAAGCTACTGGACTATGATGCAGATAGTGATACAGCTACTCAGAGGCAAGACAATTGTCTTAAAAAGTAATGTTGTGGACTGAAACATCTTAAGAACAATATTTTATATACCAATGCAAATAAACTTTTCTTTCATAATATTTAATGACCATTTATAAACCAAACTGCAGAAAAAAACATTGCAAAACTGAGCAATATTGAAGAGAATTTAGTACTTGCCTTGCTTTCTGTCCCAGTACTGGCATGTAAGAGGTGTCTGCTGCTGATTAAATGATGCTGGGAGAGGCATTTATCTTGGAAATACTCCATACGTGCAGACATATATTCGTGTGGGAAATGTTTATAGGATCAGGGTTATAATGCATACCTGAGTGCTAATCTGAGTAAGAGCCAAAGGAGTACACAACTTTAAAAAATTTAGGCATATGTTGTGCTAATAGTAATGTCATTCACAGAGCCTCTTAATTTTGCCCTCAAACACAACTCTCAATATTGCCTAGTTTTTGGCTAGAAAGACACACAAGAGAAAAACATACATCTGTGGATTACCTCTAACCAGAGAACAGAAAGCATGGGGGGAAAATGACAACATACTATCCTAATTCAGTAACTGATTTAGGACACATGGACATCTCCAGCAGGAATATTACTTAGAGCTGTTTTATAATAAAGAATAAAACACCACCTGAGGTTGCAGCTGCTTCTACAGCAATACTACAGTATGGTGGAGGAGAAACATCTGCTTCAGATAAAGGTGCTGGTTGAGAATTTTGTGTAGTCTCTGTAGAAGTAGAGGGTTGCTCAACAGTCGATGACGCTGGAGGATCGTCCTCATTGTGGAGCTTCAAAAAAAAAAAAAAAAATCTCAGATGTTTAGTAAATTATTTTACATAGACATTTAATGCTGACATTAACCCCTTCAGATGTTACAAGAGAATAGAGATTTAGCATTTTGTTAGGTTATTAAAATCATTTAAAACTCCTAATCAATTCAGGGACTAAGCTAATATATGCAACAATGATTTAACATTTAGCAAACACTAGCAAACAATTTCAGCTTATTTAAATAGTTCTAACTGCCAAGCTTTCTTAAGCAGTCACTTCAAAAGTTACTCAGTTTAATTCCATTCTATTTTCAAACCTAGTCTGCTAATTAAACTGATTTCTGACGGTTAAGGTTTGTTTCATTAAATACTAAACTGTTTTTGAAAACTTATTCACAATCCTAAACCATTAACAGATATGTATGCTTTTGCCTTTGTGTAGACAAACAAAAAGTTAATGCACCTCAACACAGAACAGGTGAACCGCTGTTAAATTTCTCTGTATTAATCTAAAGGCAAAGAATAGACTATATTATGCTTATCTATTTATTACCTGGCATTTTTATTGATCCATATTTTGTTTTATGGTTTTCCCAAAATTCTTCTTAAAATCCTTGCCTCTACCAATAACCTCTTCCCCACTCTCAGAGTAATCACTTACGACATTGCAAGGATTTCTTTTTTAAGTTTTGGTTTCATAGCTATTTTAAAGTTAAGTATACAAGTAAACATGATCTATAAAAGACGACTTTGGATAGGCAAATATATTGATAAAAAAGATAAACAAAACCATACTTGGCCATTATATAGTAGTAACACCATTAAGTAGAGTAAACCTTTCTGGTTATTTCAGAAAATGAAAATCTAGTTAATGTAAATGTATGAAATAAAAGGTAATGAAAATTTAATCTAGAGAATGCAACAGAAAGGAGCATCATCTATTGCAGTTAGAAACTAAAGTGGAAATTAGGAGGGCTAATATTTAAAGACCAAAAAGCTACAAAACAAAAACATATGACGTTTCAATATATCAAAAGCTTATGAATACTAGCAGTTTCTTTTGATGAACAGAGTTCAGGATAAAGACATTACAGAAAAGCTATTTCTTTACATAACCCTTCACCATAAGATACGATACTGGTGCTTACTCTCAACCTAAGAAATTAAGATAAAATACTGGTGCAGACTGATATGTCAACTGGGGAGGCTAGTAAATAAATTTACTAAGGAGTAACACAGTCCCCAAGCAAATGGCAAACATTCTGGAGGACCTTTAAAAATAAAATGGACCATCTAACAGACTATAAAAGACTGAGGAGTTACAAATATTTAACTTGTCCCTACCTTTTATTTAAAAAGGAGCTAGAAGTTAGTGGAGCAATTACAGACTAGTAAAATTTAGTTCATTAGCAGGCACACTGTTTGAAGTGACAGTTACCAAGATATTCTGGAATCCCTTAGAAATACAAGAACAAGCCTGCATGAGCTTTCTGTAAGGAAAAATAGTTTTTCCTTAATCTACTAGAATTCTTTAAATGTTTCATAAAAGCAGCAAGTTATTTGGACTGCAAAAGTGTTTAGGACAAAAGTCCCTCACAAGATGTTATTCAAAGAACTATGTATGCATTAAATGAGAGGTAAAAACTCCATCACTGATTAGGAAGTGAGTAACATGGAAAATGAGAAGGAGTAAGTGATCAACTTTAGGTAGGACAAAGGGTTAGTTCTTTGGTACCAAAATGATAATTACAGGATCTATATGTAGTATCTTATTGCTGAACCAGAAGAACAGGTGAGTTAAAAGTACAGCAAAAAGCATGCAGATGACACAAAATTATTTAGTTTACTGAAGACTAAGGAAAACTTTGCTGAACTTCAGAATGATTTAACAGTTAAGGAATACTGGCAGCAAACTGAAAGACAAAAATTCAAATCATGAAAAAGTAAAGTGAACAAAAAAAGGCTATACTAAAAAGCTGCTGGGTTCTAAACTAAAACTAGAACTTTTCAGAAGAAACATTTGAGCATCATAGTGGAAATAGCTCAAAAGGGAACCACAGTGAAAGAGTACCAGGATGTATGAGGAATGGGATGAAAAAAAATACAGGAAATATGTTTTTAGAACCAAATGATACACCATCATTTAGAATACACTGCGCAGTTCTGGTTACCCTACCTAAAAAGAAAACAAAAAGAGGTGCAGCCCAAACAAAAAGACAGCAATAAAGTAACTAAAAGCAAAGAAATACTCCCATATGAAACCACTGAAAAAACTGCAGCTGTTTGGTGTAGTTAGGAGATGTAACAGAGGTATACAAAATATATAACTTCTTCGCTTATTCAACATGTATTTACTTTCTCTTGTATTACAAGAACAAGGAGTCATTCTAAGAAATTGAAAGAAGAAATTATGAGGCTACACTTAAACAAATTCCTATGTAACTCACTACCAGGAAATACCGAGGTCAGAGCTTGTTTTGATCATATTAATGAAACATTTACAGTTGCATCAGACAGAAAAAACCCCCAAACCCCCCATGTTTCAAAACACAAATCAATCACTAACAGACAAGGACTTGAAAGAAGTTTCTTAAGTCAGCTGGGCTCTTCCATGATCATTTACCAAAGGATTTCTTACACCATCTCTGACCACCTGATGCTATCATTTATGGAAACAGGCCCGCCTGGACTAATTAATTTGATATGGTATATCAACTCCTATGATGTTTAAGCCAGTACATTCTGATAAATTGATATTTAATATTAACATTTTCAAAAATTACATCAGGATATGGCTTTAAATAGTAATTGATTCATGCTATTTCATGAAGAGAAAGCTATCTGTCCCCTCCCTCCTTGTGCATCCTAAATTCTAGTAATGCTTTATATAACAGTGAACAAGGTTGGAAATGTTATGTTATTTGTCATTTGTATACCTGAACAATTATTATAACCACAGCTTTGTGATTATACAGTGTGTTATGTTTGGAAATGTATTTGTATGACTACATGTTGGAGTTTATTTGGAGTCTTCTGTAAGTTCCCTCCTGACAGCCGCTGATAGGAGTATGAAACCCAGCCTGCTGGACCGGTTGCCAGGGTGCAGTAATCTGCCCGGCAACCCCAGGAACATGAGCTGTCAATCACAGCAGGCAGAGGGAGACTGCCGGAAAGTTCCAGAGACTTGGGACAGGGGCTGTCACTCAAAGTGAGCTGAGGGGAAACTGCCAGAAAGTTCCAAAGAAGGAACACAGGAGCTGGTGGCGCGAAAATCGGGCTCAGGGATTGGTTAGAAAACCTGAGGTAAAGGCTTTTTAAGAGCCTGCGCAGCAGTCTGAGGGGTGTCGCTGGTCGGTGCGTGTGGAGTTCAGATCCGTGTTCATGCCTTCGTTTGGAGCTTGCCTTTGCCCCTTCCCTCTTGCTTGAAGGGAACGGTCTCAGCCATAGACCCGGAGTGGCTGAAAGAATCGTGGCTGCTGGAGCAGAGTGGCAGGTGCTCACACAAACTGCCTGTGATAGCTCTTGAGGAACTGGCAATTGTCCGGAGCAGCGCAAGGACTGCCTCACACGGACTTTGGTAGCAGGAAGATATCGATGGGGCCACAGAGCCCACTTGGATTTACAATCACCGGTTGAGGAGATTTGAGACTCCCTTCTTACACCAGTGATATCACCGGCTTCGGACTTGGGAAGTCTGGTGACTATATGGGCCATTAACTTGGGTTCATTGCAGGTTGTAGCAAATTGAGTTTTATGATATGGGAGTGGGTAGCTTGAATAGAAAAAGGTTCTTTTGAGTTTATTTGGTTATGTATTTATTCTTACTTCATGTTTGCTCTCATTAAAATGTTTTAAGGCACAGGTCCTGGTCTCGGATTAATGCTTGCATCCAGGGGTAGAACCTTCAGGTTGACAGACGCCTGAAGGTGGGGAGGGCCTATCGAGCGGGGAACCTGGCCCTTGTAAAATCTAAAATTTTCCCTGCTAACATCCTCATCATTAAAAGTGCTTTACTTTCAAAGCTAACAATTGCGTGTCAAAGAGTCTCCTGGAAGCAAATAAATAACTTCTTATGGAACAAACTAATTCCAAAAAGATATATTTCAAGCATTTTAAATACAGGTTTGGAACAGAGGGATGTTGCTCTTTTCAGGTCTACAATTTTCTGCTTGTTAAATGCTGCCGATGATAGTTTGGGTTTTTTGGTGTGTGGTGGGTTTTTTTTGTTTTGTTTTTTTGCGTGCGCGCTTTTTTTGTTTTGTTTCCCCAACCTTAATTCAGTTTGTCATCTCCAGCACAAGCCTGTATGCTTTCACTGCAGTTAAAGCACATCCTATGGCAGGTTGTACACTTCTCAGTTCTGGTTTTCAAGACATACTGCTGACTGCATGAAGCTTCACTGTTAAAGACGACCATGCCTTTGTCAGCAGGTTTAGAGTCTCCTTCAAGTGTTTTTGCTAAAGTATACAATGCCTGATTTTCCAGTGCCCTTTCAAAACTGCTGCATGTTCATGAGATATCAAGGTCAGGTTACATAGACTAAATTAATTCTTTGGATTTTTAAATGCATCTGAGTTTGGTATAGCAGTGACTCTTCTGAAATCAGAAGTCTACAGACACATGGAGGTCACTGGAACAGTGTTTCTCAACCACTATGTCAGAACCCATTACTGCGTCACCACACAGCAGTAAGTGTGTCATTGGGAGCCAGGAAGATGGTTGGATTTGGCCTGGGTTGGTGACTGTGTCCTGTAGGGTCGCAATATGCTGCCAGCCATGTCTTGACCTGCAAAAGGTTGTGAACCATTGCACTGGAGAACCAACATGACAGATCAAATCATTCATTTCTATCATACACTGGGTGGTGGTGGTTATGGTTTGTGTGTTTGTTTTGTGTGTGAATAATTATAGTTGCAATGCAACTGTAACTTACAAGTTACGTATTAGGAATTTTTGGCTCAGACAGCTTACAATGATCTGCCATACTCCATTCCAAAAAAGGAGGTTTCTCAGCTACAGAATCTACAATTTGTTCATAGAGTCACAGAAGATGAGGGTTGGAAAGCCTTCACACGTCATCTACTACAAACAGCTGCTCAAAAGCAGAATTCACCAAATCATTTATTCCACCCAAGGCTTTCTCAAGATGCCCCTTAAATTTTTTTGCTTTTCAATCTTTTGGGATGAAAGACACTATGCCAAATGTATGGTAGCACTATTACACGTGATTTTTGCACTTCACATCTGATTACCTAACTGTGCCCTTAGCGGGAAAAAAACCAAAACCTTCACCTCCTTTTGCAAGGTCCAGCGCGGTAGCCACATTTGTCTGTACATAGTAACAACCACCCAAGTCCTGTGGCACATTAACACTAACAGATTTCTTTGGCCATAAGCTTTCATGGGCTGCAACCTACTTCATCAGATGCCCTTTGTCAGGTTGCAGCCCCCAAAAGCCTATGTCCAAAGAAATCTATTAGTCTTCAAGGTGCCATAGGAGTTTGTTTCTCCTTTTGTAGTTTCCTGAATCACAGACGATTATGAAGGAAGGGACAACTAGTCCAAACTTCTGCTCAAAGGAGAACTCAACATCAGCTAATTATCCCTAACTGAAGTCTTCATTTTCTGTGAGGCATATTGATCATTTCCACTGCAACTACATATTAAAGGATTTATGATTTCATATAGAACATAGTTTAAAAAAAGATAGCACTTGCTTACTCATGCAGAAATCTTCACAGCACAGGTGAATGAAGAAATGGAAAGGGCTGCAGGTGGCCTGCTCACTCATATTTCTACATCTATGCAACACAAGACAAATTTATCAACACCTTTCACTTTTCAGAAGGTCATGTGTTTTTGCATAAATCTCTATACTTGAGCAAGTTGAGCCTGCCTCTAAAAAAAAAATACAATAACAATGCAGTAGAATAAGAATCTTATTCAAAGGTGTCAAATTCATAGCTAATTGAGAAACTGGTGACTTTCTGCTGATCTTGTCAATCATGGTTACACCCATGACAGCCAAAAATACAAAGTAATTATACAGTGAGAGAACTGGACAGTCATATACTGTAACATATGGCACACAGCTCACCTCTGGTGTACTCCACTGGACCTGTAGTTACTATAAAGATAAATCTTGCCATTGACATTTATTGGTATCTAGTCACTTAACATGTTTTTGCTATCTTCAAAACTAATCACAAAGTCACACAGGATGTGGTTTTCACTTATAAGCCTTTCCTCAAACTATCTGCATCTTAAACAATTTTAAAACCATCAATATTTTGCTCTTACCATGATGTAATTCTGTATTTTACCTTCTTTGATAATCTCATGAAACAGTGACCTGAAACTGTATCAGCCATCCCTTGGTGCACTGGGGTCACAATGAGGTAGTAAATCCAATTGGAAATAATGAGACTCCTGTGGCACCTTAAAGGCTGACTAATTTTTTCAGGCAGACGGTTTTGTGGGCTGCAACCCACTTCATCAGATGCACAAAGTGGGAACTGCAGTCAGAAGATCTACATACCCACATGCAAGAGGAAGGCAAACGTTAGCAAAGTCAGTTCAGTCAGGGTAGATGAGACTCATTCACAACAGCTGATTAGAAGATGAGAATGTATGATAAAGAACAATTACTGTTTGTAATGAGATAACCATGCCAAGTCCCTGTTCAGACCCAGTCTTCTTGTGTCAAGTTTGCATACGAGCTCCAGCTCTGCAGTTTCACGCTGAAGTCTGTTTTCGAAGTAATTTCATTATAGTATAGCAACTTTCAAGTCTGCTACAGTGTCTCCTGGAAGACTAAAGTGCTCTCCTACTGGCTTATGGATGTTAGCTTTTCTGATGTCCAATTGTGTCCATTTATTCTTTCATATAAGGAGAGTATGGTTTGGCCAATGTACATGGCTGACAGGCACTGCTGGCACATGATAGCATAAGTCACATAAGTAGATGTGCACATGAATGAGCTCCTGATGATGTGGGTGATATGGCTGGGACCAGTGATAGTGTCACTGGAGGTGACGTGCAGGAAGAGTTGGCAATGGAGTTTGTTCAAGAAATAAGTTCCAGGGTTAGTGTTCTTGTTTTATAGCCTCCTCAGCACATCAACTCCAGTGACACCATCAATGGTCCTAAGCACATCAGCCACTTAATCAGGAGCTCATTCACCTACACATCCACTAGTGTGGTATAAGCAATCATGTGCCAGCAATGCCCTTCTGCCATGTACATTGGCCAAAACATACTGTCCCTATACAAAAAGAATAAATGGTCACAAACTGAACGTCAAAAACGCTAACATCCATAAGCCACTGGAAGAGCACTTCAGTGTTCCTCGACTTGTTCCTGTTCCGTAACAGACTTGAAAGTTGCCATACGTCAACAAAATAACTTCAATAACTGACTGCAGCATGAAACCACAGAGCTAGAATTCATAAGCAAACTCGACACAATCAGACTGGGTCTGGAGCTTGCGAACAGGGGACAGCAAACAGGGGAGTTTGAGAGGGAGGTTGGGGAGGAGTTTGTGACACCACGATGGTGAAGAGGAGCCGCACTGCTGCCAGTGCCCCTTCTGTCTCTTCTACCTGTGCCTGTAGCCAGACAGACATCCTGACCATAGATATCTCTACCCAGACCCTGGTGTGGACTTGCAGGGACTGCAGCCTGCAGTTCCCTGTCACCAACGATCAGGCTGGGGAGATGAATCGATGTGACAGGTGCCTGCTGGTGGAATCTCTCAGGAGGCAGGTGGGAGAGTTACAGGAGGAGGTGTCTCGGCTTAGGAGTATCCACACCCTGGAGAAGTTCCTCGACAGCATCCACGAGGAGAAGTGCAAGATGGAGGGCACTGGCCAGGTACCAGAGACTACTGCCACAACACTGGAGCTGGATGGGGAGCCTGTGGCAGGGGGAGGACACTGGCAGCTGGTTACCTCTGGCGGTAGGCAGTGCTCCACCCCTGCCCACAACCCACCCTCTGTTGTGGTGAAGAATCGATATGCGGTGCTAGAGACGGTGAAGGAGGTGGAAGAGGAGAGGCCATGCACCCCCGAGGCTGGGAGGATCACAGCCACCACAGCTAGGAGGAAACGTAGAGTTGTGGTGGTTGGGGACTCACTTCTGAGGGGGACGGAGGCACCCGTCTGTCGCCCTGACAAGATCTCTCGAGAGGTATGCTGCCTGCCAGGTGCCCGCATCCGAGACGTTACGGAGGGATTGTCGAGAATCATCCGCCCCTCTGACTACTACCCCGTGCTTCTCATCCATGTAGGAACCAATGATACTGTGAGAGGTGATCCTCGGCAGATCAAAGGTGACTTCAGGGCTCTGGGAGCGCGGGTGAAGGAGTTTGGAGCACAGGTGGTGTTCTCCTCGATTCTTCCGGTCAAGGGTAGAGGCCTGAGCAGAGACAGATGCATCCTGGAGATGAACGTTTGGCTGCGAAGATGGTGTCGTCAGGAGGGCTTTGGCTTCCTCGACCATGGGTTGCTGTTTCAGGAAGAAGGACTGCTAGGCAGAGATGGACTCCATCTTTCGAGGAAGGGGAAGAGCGTCTTTGGACGCAGACTGGCTGACCTAGTGAGGAGGGCTTTAAACTAGGTCTGAAGGGGGAAGGAGACCAAAGCCCACAGGTAAGTGACTATGTGGGAGACCAGGGGGATGGGATGGAACTTGGGGGGTGCCGGGACTGTAACTACGGGGATAGAAGAGAGGATAGTTGGAACATGCGGGGGGAATCAAATAACTTTCTTAGATGCTCTAATGAAGCCCTAATGCCTGAGGCAGGTGGGGGAGGTCATCACCAAAAGAAAATCCAGGGAGGTAGATACAATAGAATTGAATGTCAAAATGGGAAAGTAGGGCAATCAGCTGGGTATCTTAGGTGCCTATACACAAATGCAAGGAGCCTGGGAAACAAGCAGGAGGAATTGGTAGCACTAGCGCAGACAAAGAACTATGACATGATTGGGATAACAGAGACGTGGTGGAATAGTTTGCATGACTGGAGCTCTGCAATAGATGGGTATAGACTGTTCAGGAAGGACAGGCAGGGAAGGAAAGGGGGAGGAGTAGCACTATATGTAAAGGAGCTCTATGACTGCTCAGAGCTTCATTATGAAAGTGGAAACAAGCCAGTTGAAAGTCTGTGGGTTAAGTTTAGAGGGGAGAGCAACAAGGGGGATGTTGTGGTAGGTGTCTGCTACAGACCACCAGATCAGAAGGAGGAAGTGGATGAGGCATTCTGTGTACAACTAACAGAAGTTTCTAGAGCACAGGCCCTGGTTCTCATGGGGGACTTCAATTACCCTGACATCTGCTGGAAGGCCAATACAGCAGTGCACAGGCAATCCAGGAAGTTTCTGGAGAGTGTTGAGGACAACTTCCTGGTACAAATGCTGGAGCAACCGACGAGGGGCCTTGCGCCGCTCGATCTGCTGCTCACAAATAGAGAAGAATTTATCAGGGAAGTAGAGGTCAATGGCAGCCTGGGTAGCAGTGACCATGAAATGATAGAGTTCAAGTTGATGATTAAAGGAAAGAAGGAAAGAAGCAAAACACAGACCCTGGACTTCAGAAAAGCAGATTTTGTCTCCCTCAGGGAACTGATGGGCAGGATCCCTTGGGAGGCTGATCTGAAGGGGAAAGGTGTCCAAGAGAGTTGGGTGCATTTTAAAGAAACCCTGCTAAGGGCACAGGAAGATACAATTCCGATAAGGAGAAAGCACAGCAAATGTGGAAGGCGGCCACTGTGGCTTAACAGAGAGCTCTGCACTGAGCTGAAGCATAAAAAGGACGCTTACAGGAAGTGGAAGCTAGGACAGATGACTAAGGAGGCATATAAAGACATTGCTCGGGACTGCAGGGATAAAATCAGAAAGGCCAAAGGGCAAATGGAGTTGCGACTAGCAAGGGATGTGAAGGATAACAGGAAGGGGTTCTACAAGTATATCAACAACAAGAAGAGGATCAGGGATGGTGTAGGTCCCTTACTGAATGGGGCAGGCATCCTCGTGACAGAGGATGAGGAAAAAGCTGAAGTGCTCAATGCTTTTTTTACTTCAGTTTTCACAAGCAAGGTCAGCTCCCAGCCCACTACACTAGGTACGGGGGACTGGGGAGAAGAAGAGAGGCCCTTGGTGACAGTAGGTCAGGTTAGGGACTGCTTAAAGAAACTAGATGTGCACAAGTCCATGGGGCCGGATGAACTGCATCCGAGGGTGCTGAGGGAGCTGGCTGATGAGATAGCAGTACCGTTGGCCATTATCTTTGAAAACTCGTGGCGAACGGGGGAGGTGCCAGAGGACTGGAAAAAAGCAAATATAGTACCTATCTTCAAGAAAGGCAAAAAGGACGATCCAGGGAATTACAGACCTGTCAGCCTCACCTCAATCCCTGGAAAAATCATGGAGCAGCTTCTCAAAGAATCCATCCTGAAACACTTGGAGGAAAATAGAGTAATCAGGAATAGTCAGCATGGATTTACCAAGGGTAAATCATGCCTGACCAACCTCATCGCCTTCTATGATGAGATGACTGGATTTGTGGATGCGGGAAGAGCCGTTGATGTGATATACCTTGACTTTAGCAAGGCTTTTGATACGGTTTCCCACAGCATTCTCATTGGCAAATTAAGGAAGTATGGGTTAGATGCGTGGACTGTAAGGTGGATAGAAAACTGGCTAGAACAACGGTTTCAGCGTGTAGGAATCAATGGCTCCATGTCAAGTTGGCAGGCAGTAACGAGTGGTGTGCCCCAGGGGTCGGTCCTGGGGCCAGTTCTGTTCAATGTTTTCATTAATGATCTGGATGATGGGATAGATTGCACACTTAGTAAGTTTGCGGATGATACCAAACTGGGGGGAACGGTAGACACCCTAGAGGGCAGAGACAGGATTCAGGGAGACCTAGACAAACTGGAGCAGTGGGCCAAGAGGAATCTCATGAGGTTCAACAAGGATAAGTGTAAAATCCTGCACTTGGGACGAAAAAACCCCATGTACTGCTACAGGCTGGGGAGTGATCAGCTAAATAGCAGCACTGGAGAAAAGGACCTGGGAGTCATGGTGGATGGGAAGCTGGACATGAGTCAGCAGTGTGCTCTTGCTGCCAAAAAGGCCAATGGCATACTGGGCTGCATCAGAAGAAGTGTTACCAGCAGATCGAGGGATGTGATCATTCCCCTCTATTCTGCACTAGTGAGGCCACATCTGGAATACTGTGTCCAGTTTTGGGCTCCCCACTACAAAAAGGACATGGACAAATTAGAGAGAGTCCAGAGGAGGGCAACCAAAATGATCAAAGGGCTGGAGCACAAGCCCTATGAAGAAAGACTGAAGGAACTAGGCTTATTTAGCCTGCAGAAGAGAAGACTGAGGGGGGATTTGATCGCAACCTTCAACTACTTGAAGGGTTGCTCCAAGGAGGAGGGAGCTCGACTGTTCTCGGTAGTAACAGAGGGCAGAACGAGAAGCAATGGTTTCAAGTTACAGCTGGGGCGGTCCAGGCTGGATATTAGGAAAAACTTCCTTACTAGGCGAGTGGTGAAGCAGTGGAATAAGTTGCCTAGGGAGGTGGTGGAATCTCCATCTCTGGAGGTGTTCAAGTCCCAGCTGGACAAAACACTGACTGGGATGATCTAATGGGAGTGGTCCTGCTTTTTTTGGCAGGGGGTTGGACTAGATGACCTCGTGGGGTCCCTTCCAACCCTATGATTCTATGATTCTATGAATAGGGATTTGGAATGGTTCTCTCATTACACAAAGTAATTGTTCCTACTTATACATCCTCACCTTCTAATCTGCTGGTGTCAATTGGCCTCATCTACCCTAACTTAATTGACTTTGTTAGCACTTGTCCTATTGTAAATGTTTCTAACCCTTGCACGTGTATATACACACCTCTTAACAGTAGTCTCCACTTCCTGCATCTAATGAAATGGGTTGCAGCCCATGAAAGCTAATTCCCAAAGAAATTATTCATTAAAGAGGCCACACAACTCTCACTTCTGCTGTATACAGCCTATCAGAGCTACGCCTACTGAATCAGAAGTAAGATATAGATCAGGGGTGGCCAAACGTATGGAACTCAAGAGCCACACAAGTCAATTATTAAGCCTTTGAGAGCCGCACTAAGGCATAGAGCCATATGCTTTTACCTACTCCAAAATTACTAAGTTTAAAATACATTGCACTTTAATTTTATTAAAAAACAAGGACAAATATCGACCCTACTAATGTCAGATTCTAATAATTACTTAAGGTTACCATGAAAATTAGGCCTATACAGTAAAAACTTAGCTGCTGCTTGATGTAGAAGACTGCAGGCTAATGGTTTTTTAAAATCCCAACCATGCCACACTTCTCTCCACCATCCCTGACCATGCTGCGCTTCTCCCCATCGTCCCAACCCACTCCTGAACTCCCAGGCTGGGGCTGCTTTCCTAAAGTGATTTGCTGACTTTCTTCCAGGAGCCACAATTTTTCATTCAAGAGCCACATGTGGCTCCCGAGCCGCAGTTTGGCCATGCTTGATATAGGTGAGAATATTCAGTTACATTAAATAAAAAAAATGCATCCTCAGAAATAGTGTGCCATATAACAATTCCAAAGACATCCACCCAGCAAATGCTTAATAAAAATAATTATCTTTCAAAAAAGCCAACACAAACCAGTATTTTTGAGTCTTTTTTTTTTATCTAGTAGTTAAAATATTTAATGGCTGTACGTTGAAGCTTCATAAATTAAGACTACTAATACAGTGTTCATTTTCAAGAGTGAGGGTAGTTAACCACAAATAATTTACCAGTTCTCCATCCCTGACAACTTTTAAATCAAGATGTCAAGTTGGGTTTGTTTTTAGAAGATGTGCTTTAAATAGGAAGTAATTCAAGAAGTATGATAGCCTGTGTTACACAGGAGGTTAGAACAGATCACTGTAATTGTCCCTTCTGGTCTTGAAATCTATGAATCTTTAAAGCAACAGCTGCTGCCATCGACCAAATCAGCAGCTACAGAGTAGAGCTCAGCTGTCCTGTGGACCTATTTTTCCTTGCAGACTCCCATGAGAACTTGACAGGGACCTAGCTTCCTACCTCCCATCAAGCAGTGCTTTTTTCTGCCATGGTACCATCCACCATAGAGAAACCCTTAAGGTTCATGGTTCCAAGCACTAACGATGTATCTGCACAAATGAGGAGGTACTTTCCAGCAGAAATAGGCAGACACAGAAAAGCTAGTTTACTAAAAATAGCAAGGTGGCCACAGCAGCACCGACAAACCACCTGAGTGCAAACCAATGATATCAGGTGAGTTTGTACACAGATAGCTTGCCTGAGCTGCTGCTTTTACCAGTGTGGCCTGTGTTGCATCCAGCCTGTTAGCTAGAGCAGAGCTAGCACATCTGTCTACCCATGGTAGGAAATACTCTTCTAGCTGCAGTGTTGACAGACCTTAACTGACAGGAGTTAGGAAGACATCTTTCCCATTGGTAGTTTATGTAACAGCTGAGCAATGCACCTTCTTGTGAATATTAGTATTGGCTACTGCACAAGACCCCCATTCTGTTCTCTTATGGCAATCCCTAAATTCTTGAACTTGTTCTGTAACCACAGAAGAGTTCAGTATCCAGGGATATTTGTCTTAGACCTTTCTAAAGCACCAATCTCCTACCAATACACAAATCAAAAGATGTTCTATAGCTAAAACATTTTAAAAAGTATTAAAAAAACCCAACAGAACAAGCCCCTCCCAAACCTCGCAGAAGTCCACTGGCTCTGTCAACTTGGTGTATTTACTCAACTGCTTTGTGTATATGCATCATGCAACAAAAGTAAATAAGTTGAAAAACATTAAGATGTGTAAAACTGATTAACAATCTTTTGGTTCTAGACGCAGAACGATTAGCTTCAAATCACAGACACAAGTCCCTCGCCTCACCATTTTACAAGTGTCCACCGTTACACAAGTGTAGATTTGGTATGTCTCTGCTGACAGCTTGTTTTTCAGATACTACTTTGCTCAAGGGTATCAGCAGTAGCCAGTATCATACCACCATTATAGGTGCAATATCTACACAATCAAAGGAACGGAACAGAAGGCCAGACCCGACAGTCCACAGTTATGTAGAAACAGCTAATGTATCACCTAGGCAAGCATTAAAAGCCATGGAAACACTCAAGATGGATGAAACCACTAGATGAAAATGTCTGTTCTAGAGACTCCAAATGCATATTGATTGTATTGAATGTTATTGAAAATAAGTTGCAACAACAGGCTTTAATGGTGAAATTAGACTTCCATTAAGGGAATTTTACAAGAACAATTCTGCTGTCACACTGTGGATTTTCAGGACAGTTAGTATTCAGATAAGATGAGAGGAGAAAGTGTGCGCATGCACTAAATTTTTAGAAGCCATACAGACTTAAGGTCTCCTTATTTGGATATGCCTGAAATTTAAATTTATATCAGACTTCATTTTTAGATGTTTGAGAAATCAGGAGTGTAACCCATCCATAAACGGTAAGAAAGAAAGTCAATATCCAGATGTCTTTCCTTAAGGTTACTTACTCTTTCCCAAAAACACTTCTACTGTGTATCAATATTCAAACTGACTCTTCAGAAAACAATATTTATAGTCTGAACAACAAGGGCAAATATCTTTAGCTACTATTACTTTTCTCCTCTTTTAAAATTGTTGCTTTTTCTCTCCTTCACTATCATCATGTCTCTATTCCCTAAGCATCACAGTTAGTCAATGGTAACTCCAAATTGCATCAAAATTCCCAATTTTCAGGTAATACCAAAATGTGGGTACACAGAAAAAAATTTAAGTCGTATATAATTTTGAGAGACCCTTAAGTATTCTTTATTGCAAAGCTGTCAGAGTCAAACATATTTAACATTTATATAAAAATGTGCTAAATTTTATTTTTTGCTAAAACATCTCATATTTTAACTGTTGAAGAAATACTTCTGTAAAGTTTGTGCAAGATCAAATGGACTTATACTACAAATAAAACAAGCCTGCTTTTTTAGAAAAAAGCATTTGACGTTTACCAGTTAATATAAAATTCAGCACCCATTTGGAACTCAATGATGCATATACTTTTGACAGGCAAAAAATCTGGATAAAATTAAGAAAAAAATAATAAATACCAACTCATTTTAGATGCACGACTTCCACATCAAGGATTATGAATGTTTGCTGATAAGCACCTCTGTGGTGCCAAGATTCAAGGTTTCTCTTAGAAGCAAACTGTTGTGAAATCAAAGTCCAAAGTGGGGGATGGGGGACCAGAACTTGTTATAAAATAAGGAAGATTTGGTAGCTTATAAGACTGGGGAGCACACAGATACTTTGGACAAAAACAATTTTGAAGAACTGAAATTTGCAAAAGTCAAGGTATGTCTGTACATGTTTCACTGTAGCAAACTCCAGTTGATGTAGAGTTCCAGCTTCTATTTTACCTTATTTTCCCCCCACCCAAATAAATTTGGATGGAAGTTCTCAGTGTTTCATCTCAGCCAAAAAGCCAAACTGTATTTGGCAAGTTTCAGCAAAAATTATTTAAATACTGTGAGTTACAGAATCCAGGAGATGGTGGGAAGGAGGAGACTTTGCCACATTTCCCAGGTGACTTTTTGCTTAAGTGATTTATTTCATACTATCAAAGAAGGAGAAACAATTCAAGTTTGATTAAAGTTGGTTTTATTGTTTTAAAATGTTTAAATCTGTACAAACAAGGAGTCTGGTGGCATAATTTTATTTGGCATGAGCTTTTGTGGGAAAATATCCCACTTGGCATGCATTTTAGCTTTTTCCATCCATTTAAAGCAGGAACATGAAATGGAATTTTCCGTATCCCAAACAGCAACTCTAACCAGAAGGCTATTAGCCACTCTGGAAAAGGCATAAGCACCCTCAAAATTTTCTAATCAGAATGGAAACAAATAGTAAAAGCTTACAAATTCTGTTCTTCTGAAAACTGTGCATTTTAGCCAGCCCAATGGATTTGCAAAGCATTATCAAGGCCTGGAAATTTTAGTGACCCTCTGAATTGAGCCAAGAACCTAGCCTACTGGCCAGGATGAAAGATCTATGAAGTCAAGATCCTTTCAATTTAAAGTAATTAAATAACTATGCATCATTTCTGAGGTATTGCATTTAATGCTAATTGTCAAAATCTTTATTTAAAAATGTAATTTACTACATGTCTTATTGGTTATCCCTTTTTTCATTCTTTGCTCCACTGTTCCCTTCTTACCTGAAAGAGATCTTGGAATCTTTCCTCTTCATCTCTTAAGGGTCTGTTTCTTATCTTCCCCCGTCTCTTCTCTCCTGTTCCTGTATTACCTAATTCTGGCCCATCTTTTCCCTACTTGTTTCCAATTTAATAGTTAAACTTTGCTTTTTTAATTTCATATTACATGACCTCTCTTCCACCTGTCCCCTTCCATGCATTCACATTCACCTACTAATACATACTTATTGAATAACACTTTCAACAGCCAGAAGACTAGATCTGTTGGCCCCAGAGAGATGCAAAGTATTAGGATTTGTAGTCCTCTGCATCAGGCCCCAGGCAAGAAGCCAACTCACCTCCCCTCCATTCCCAGAACAGGAATTTAAACTCTCCCTACATACTAAGTGACTGACTGGGGAACTTGGGCTATTTCAAGTTGGTCTCATTCTCATCCCCTATCCTGGACCAGTGAACCTTCCTGAAACTTATGTTGATATTTGTACCTTTCAGTTTATAATCTCAATTTTCACCAATGACATCTGCTGACATGATATTATATTGCAAAATCCCAAATCTGTTTCACTTCTGAATTCCCAAAGGAAATTAAAACTAAGCCAAAACTCTGTAGCAATTTGATGATCTACAAGTCTTGATATCCAGCATTCACTAACCTGCATTTGACTAGACTCAGACCAAATTCAGCTACCTATGCATTCAATTCCCAGCTGAAAGAAGAGAACCAGAACCAGTAATATTAAATTCATAGCTCTGGAGTAGTACTAATAACTAAAACTAATACATGTCTCCAGCAGCAGCTAATAGTACTTCACCACAGTGCATTTCTAAGCTTAAAGCAGGGGTCTCAAGCTCAAATCACCTCAAGGGCCGCATGAGGACTAGGATATCGACCCGAGGGCCACACCACTGAAACCTTTTCATACAATGATGTGGAAGTACAGTAGAAAACAAAGAGTAATATAGTATACTAATAAAAGTCAATTTATTAACTTTTTTGAAACTGTAACATGAAGTCTGTGCTAATTTTGACAGTCTTTCCAAAGCCAAAACACACGTTTCCTTTTAGAATTACTTCCAATTCAAGATGGCAAAATCAAAAAGACAAATAGTAAACACACACACTTAAAATGTTACACAACAAATCCGTGGTTCCCAATCTTTTTTAGTTGGAGGGCAAAAAATATACTTTTTCAAACCCTGAAGGACCACCGGTTAATTTAATGAAAATTAAACTAAAATTTAATTTATTAAATTCAAATTGATGTTAAATTAATTGTGGCTTGATTTATTAAAATTGAATTAAATTTAACTGAAATTAAATTTTTATAAAGGTTTTAGTTTTTTAAATAAAATTAAATTGTTTTTAGAAGATTTTTGTTTAAAAAAGGGGGGGGGCTGCATGTATCCCCAAGCCAGGAGTGGAGGAGAGGGACGGGCTGCAAACAGGTTGGTCAGAGTCCTCCACAAGACTGTAAATAAGCAGCCCCCTGCCTGGCCCTGAGGGTAGCGCTGGGACCGGTGGTGGGGGAAACACCCTCACCACCACCTGCTCAAATTTGGCCACGCTGGGGTTGGTAGAGGAGGAAACACCCCCTGCCCGCCTGCCCACTCGAATTTGGCTGTGATGGGGCTGGCATAGGGGAAAACACTCCCCGCCCACCCGAATTTAGCCGCTCTGGGGTTGGCAGAAGGGGAAGCAACCCCCACCCACCTACCCGCTTGAATTTGGCTCAGTGGGGCAGGCAGAGGAGAAGACATCCTCTGCCTGCCAGAATTTAGCAGCACTGGGGCGGGCGGAAGAAAAAACACTACCCCACCCTCCTGGCGGGAAACACCTCCTGCCTGTGCCGGGACTGGCAGCAGGGAAAGCCCTGGGGGGCCGTGCTGTGGCTAATGGTGGGGCTTTCTGGTGTTCCCCCAGCATGGAGCCCCCTGTGAACCCTCCCCACAGGCTCATCACCCTCTTTTAAGGCCCCCTTGCCACCTGAGCCTTCTCTGGACAGCTCAGCCTGCTTCAGCTGATCAAGTGCTGCACGTGAATAGGGCAAACGTGGCTAAACTACGGCTCGTGAGCTGCATGCAGCTCTTTAAAGAAAAATTGCAGCTCCCAGGAGAGCGCAGGAGGGAAGGGTAACGTGGTGGGAGACAAGGTCAAGAAATTTGCAGTGGTCAGGGACAGGAGACAGGTGGCGGCAGGGTGAAAGCTGGCAGCGGAGAAGCAGCGCTGTCAGAACTGCAGGAAAAAGCAGCCTGGTCAGAGCTGGGAAGGGAGGGAAGGGGCAGCATTGTGAGAGCCTCCCCGGCAGAAAAAAGCAGTGTGATGAGAGCCAGGAGGGGAGGGGCAACATTGTGAGAGCCAGCAGGGAAAGACAGGCACTCAGAGCAAGTAACTGCCAGATTCTACAGTTTACAGTTTAATTCTATCCTCCTTGTCTGTGTGCATAATGATACAGCCTTTAATTACATCAGTGTGTGATTTTTTAAATACTTTTCTTTTTTGATATCTTTTCTGGGTAAATATCTTTAAAACTGGCAACATAAATTGATCAAGAACAAGTCTACAATGAACTACAGATAAGTGATAATTAGCAATTGAAACCTGAAAAGCAACTGTAAATTAATTTTTTTTTAAAAAATCACCTGGCATTTCCAGATATTGTAATACTATGCAAAATTATTTCTCTTGTATTTCTGTTTTGAGTATTAAATAAGAATAATCAGAAATGACTGAAAATTGACAAGTGTTGCATCCAAAACCACTGGCTACTGTCAAAAGGTTATTTTAAAAAAACCCTCTATTTAAAGAACGTTACATGTACTTATTATGGATCATGGTTCATTTTCAGCATGCAAAATGATTTAGATTTAGGATAGACCACCACTACAGAAAATTGGCTTTAGGGGAAAAAAAATGCCTTAAGTCCATTGAACAAGTGTGCCTGAGACATCAGTATGTCATCTGTTTGCAGAAGGAACTGCTAGTACATTTATTTTATCAGAAAATTTTAATTAATATAACTAAGTCAACAGCCAAGATAATTTACATTCACCGCAAAGTTCAATAGCAGCACTATACTTCTACTCATTAAATAGCATTCAACATGTATTAGTTCTTTTTTTGTTATATAGTCAAAATCTATTTATATTTCAGTGCAGTCTTCATGAATGACTCTATGGTTATCTGAGCCCATTAGACAAGAGTAATTGTTGTGAAGGGCTTAGGATGGAAAATTATGTTGTAAACTTCCTGAAAAAAAATCTCACTAATAAAGATTTTACTTTGTATTATAAAAAACAAATATTGATATTTAGAATTTATACAGGGCCTGACCCCAAACTGAATAAACTCAATGGGATCTTTTTCCATAGTATCTTCTGTGCATGGACTCCAAAGCACTTACTGAAACAGGCTCTAATCTTGCACTTTGTCCCCATAAATTCTCATTGATCTGTTGTGATTCTGAACAGTTGAAAAGGTGTCCCTGTGTGCATCTCTTCACAGGATTAAGATGAAAGCAGTATTTTCCCTTACTATTACTCTCATTTTAAAATTAATTGTGTCTGAGTCCTCAGACCTTTTGCCTTCACTGTCCATGAGTATTTTAGTGAACAAGTTTATTGGCAGAAATATTGGCAGGGAAGTGGGGGCATGGTAGGTGCCAGGATGGGGTGGGAGGCAGAAGTGTGGCATGGTTGGGGAGAGCAGAGAAGCAATAGTGTGGCAAAAGATGGCAGGGAAGCGGCAACGGCAGTGGGGGAGAGAAGCGTGACACGGCCAGTGAAGCCATAGCATGTTTAGATTTTCTCATAGGCCCTAATGCAGTGTACTCGTTCTTAAAATCATGTTTTACAAATCCTAAACATGATGTGGAATACTAGGAAATGAAAATACAAAGAAGAAAAGTATAAAACTGAACATAGATTACTTTCACTTTTTTGGCACAACTTACTGCTGTGAAGCATCATATGCCACAATGAAATTCAAAACATTGTGCAATACTTAGAGATCAGCATCTCAGAGCTTTTACCTGCTGCACTGACAAGTTACTGTCCAGATTTTTAAAAAAAGCTTGCCACAAGCCTGTAGTGTTCTACATCCAGCAACAGCTAAATTTTTACTGTATAGGCCTAGTTTCATGGTAATCTTATTAAAATCTGATATTAGTGGATCAATATTTGCCCTATTTTTACAATAAAATTAAAATGCACAATGAATTTTAAGCTTAGTAATTTTGGAGTAGGTAAAAATATGTGGTTATACGTCTCAGTGTGGCTCTCGAAGGTTTAATAATCAACTTGTGTGGCTCTTGAGTTCCGTAAGTTTGGCCACCTCTGAAATAGGGCAATCAACTGCTGCATGTGAATAGGGCAGCTCCCAGACAGCAGTTCAGCTCCTCCCTGTCAGTGGCTGATAACGCAGTGGGGAGGTGAAGCTGCTTGGTCTCCATCTAAAGAGGCTCCGCATTTGAAAACTCCAAGGTTGGAAAGGTGGGAGCCCCAGGATTCTGGGGGTTATCAGGGGCCACAGGAGGCAGCTCTGCAGGGTGCTTGGGGCCCGTGGCCCATGTGTTTGAGACCCCTAGTTTAAAAAAAAAATTCACACTATTTTTAAGTCAATAGGAATAGGGATTAGAGAATTTGAAAATGGCGAGGCTTTTCACTGTTAGAGTGACTTCTTTTTCAGCTAATTACTCAAAAATTGTTTAGTTTAGAATCCCCAAATGTGTTTTATTTGTCATCAATGAAAGCAAGCACCAGTTCAGAGTTTTTGGAAGACTGGAGGATTACATTCCGAGACAAAAGGAATATTCAAGACTTAAGAGAAGAGCACCAGAAAGCTTAAGGTTTATAAACAGTAACATGCCAAATATATATTAGAATCACAACTGTAAGCTTATAAAAAGATCAGAAAAAGACTCCAGAACCAGACTGGTCCATGAAGCTTACATACACAGACAGGAACAGAGCTATAGCAAGAGCCTGTTAGTATTTCTACAATACCATAAACATGCAAATATTTTAAAAACAAAAATTATAGCCCTGACCTGAGACATTTACAATCATAGAGGTCAACTGTGCTCACCCTTCTCTTGTAAGTAGTCTCAGTTAAGTCAACAAGAGAACCAACGTAAGTAAAACTAAGCAGGATTTGACCTTTACTAAGCAAGGGTGACATTTGCAACAAATCCTTCTTATGTTCCTGACAGGATTATCTTTGCTGCCCTATGACTGCATTCCCAGAGCAGAACTTCCTGCTAACCCCAACTCCAGCTTACTGCAATTGTGTGTTTATATAAAAGCACACATCATACATGCATGCACACAGCTCAACTTTTTGCTTATGTTTACATACACAAACTAATGGGAAGGAGGAACCATTTTTATAACATGGTCTATAAATATTTTAGTGTACAAGATAAGGAGAACATTACATATGGAATAAAAAATTACTTTTTTAAAAGTAAATGTGTATATTAGTTACAAATTTGCATGAGATTTAACATTTAAACCAGAAATTTTCTACTTACCACACTAAGTTAGAAATGAAAACTGAACATTCCTGAAGCTGCCTTAATTGTATACACTTGCTGATGTACAGAAAAATAATTGTATGAAGCTGTTGCTTAAAGGGAAAAAGGCAAACTGAATTGGATTACACCATTGAATTTTCTGCCTCTTCTATTACTTGCATTTCTCAGCTCAATCATTATCAGTAATAGGTAGATAACTGCAGTTACACTTAATGTAGCTTTCTGAAACAGGTGTGACCTGCACCAAGTACATCCCTTTCCTAGATCAGAAAGTTTGTATGTGACAGTGGGTCAAAGATGAGATTCTTCCTTAAAATATTTTTAATGATGCAGAAATGCTTTTTAGTGGTTTTTAAGATGTGACATGTAACCCAGCTATTGAAATAGACTGCATGACTTATTCTACTGCCCCAATGTATTTATTATTCACTTATAATACCTGAATGCAACAGGAATTATTTATGGAGGCAACACTATTGTTTCTCAGATCAAAATATACCAGCACAGAGGTGAGAGTATTTTCATCTGTTGTCTGACCGGCTATCTTTTATCCTGTCTCCAGCAAATCAACAAGCCCTTCTTTTTCTAGGCCAGGTTCATGGGGATCAAAAGAATACTGAAGGAGTTAGAAGGCCTGTGACAAGCAATTGGTTGATTGCCAGAGGCTGTCCAAGAAGTTGTCAGAGAGCTCAGGCAGCCACCTGTCCTGCAGAACCATAACAAGCCTGGGCCTTTTGCAGTTCCAGGGACATGTCTATCTGAGTACTCTAATAACCAGCTGGAAAGCCCCAGCAACTATGTGCTTACTTTCTAAGGTTTACAAAGAAGCAAGCATACATAGAGTTTTATTGTTTTAAAATGTTTTTCCTGAAGTACTTAATTCTAAGTAATACATTGCTTTAACAAGGATGGCTGATCACTAGTTACCACTGTCACTGCTGCCAAGGCAGATAAGTTTTAAGTGCTGGGCAAATGTCAGACCAGCTGAGATAATCTCATTTGATACCTAATGAAACTGCAACTCAGGACCCAGAGGGGGGGAAATCACATGTCCATCCTCATAAAGATAACCAGCAGCCTGAAGAGGTACAATTAACATGGAACTATGACAACTAATAATGCTAGAAATACAGACAAATAATGATAAACTTCAGTAATACCTATGCAAGAAAAATTTACAATGTTAATTTCAAAAGCCATACATCATTAAACCATTTCGAATCAATTCGGAAAAGGCTTCGTCAAATTGTCCTACATTCGAAATGCGATTCCACTTTCCATAATACTTCCTTTTGGCAAAGTGCTGAGACACTGAAGAGCATATCTGAGACAAGAAACTTGTGAACAATTTTACCATAAGAACTACAGTGCATAACACTAGACAGTCTATCATGCAAGTCATTCAGAGAACAGAAACTACAGCAGTAGTTCTCACCTGCTGTGGCAATTTCATGTCATGGCACTTCTGTGTTGCAGCACGTGGCAAAATGTGTCACCATTGTGTACCTCACTGGTGTGGAGTCATTCCCTGCAGGAGAGGTGAATTGCAGTGGGAGGAGGGTGAGCTCAGTTCAGCCACTGAAAGTGCCATTCTCGGTGGCTTTTTTCTGGAGCAGGGGCTCTGGGTGCTGTCCCTGACAGCAGAAATGCTGATAATGTTTTTTTTTTTTTTTCGGCAGCAGGAGTACACTGCTTCTGAAGTGCTGCCAAAAGTGCCACCCAGGCAAGCATTTTTATAGTAGTGGTGGGCTGGCTGTGTTTTATGATCCACTGCTGAATAAGCAGGCAGTAACAGTTTATTTCAGCGGGGGGGGGGGGCTTCTGTGTCACGAACAGTTGGCCCTGGTGCCAACTGTGTCATCACACAGAAAAGGTTAAGAACTCCTACACTAGAGAGACTGTATCTATAGAAAAAACAAATAAGGAGTCTGGTGGCAAATAAGTTTGTTGCTCTTAAGTATCGCATAAGCTTTTGTGGGAGAAAATCCCATTTCATCAGATGCCTGAAGATGGGAAACTAACAAAGTAGGATTTTCTCCTACGAAAGCAATTGCATCAGATAAATTTGTTAGTCTTTTAAGTGCTATAGGACTCCTCGTTTGTTTTGTTGAACTAACACGACTACCCCTTTGGAACCTGCTATCCATAGGAATCATCATAAACTCAACTTGAAATGACATTCCACTATAGGAATTAACTTGAATGTTTTAGACCTTGAAGTGAATCCAAATAAAGGAGAGTTTTCTATAAACGTAACAGCCTGCAAAAAGATGAACTCGGTCAACCAAGTTTAGGAGCTCTTTCATAAACATATTATTGCACCAATGAATTCCTCCAGGTGTCAAAACACTAACATTTCACTTCCCTGAAAAACGAATTCCAGAATGTCAAGACAGATTCTTAATATTAAAGAAGTGACTGAACAATACCTCCTTATTGCCATCTATGTCTCTTTTTCTGCTAAACCCATACTTAAATGATTACCTTCATCAAAAGGAAAGTACTCCCTTTTGGCAAGGGAACATATCAATTATTAAGATTACTAATGACAGCCCAAACTGAATGAAATCTGTTGTCACACCAAAAATTGTGAAATATATTGTATATCAACCTTGCAAAAACGTCACAAGGTCTCCTCATCCACCTTTTAGTACAGAAAAGAGACCAAGGAATTTTTTTAAAAAATGCTTTTCAGAAAAAAAGATTAAGATACTTGTGAGCAAACAAGTAAAATTTTGCAAGGATGCTGCACCTAACCTTGTTACAATTAAGACTGACCAACAATTTAACAGTTCCTTAAACTTACTATCTTTACTCAAAATAAGCAAGGAGTCCTATGGCCCTTAAAGACTAACATTTATTTACCTCATGAGCTTTCATGGGAGAAAAATCCCACTTCATCACATGCTGTGACTCATCAACAAAAGTATGCACTAAGTTAAGGTGCTCATGAAGCTGGCAGAATAGGCCTTTAGACAGGTAATTGCAGTGGGAACAATGATGCCCCCCCCCCAACATTTTGCTGGTTTGTCTTATTTTCCTTAAAAATGCATTCAGAACATTTTAGTATTATCTAAGATCCGAAGGGGTAGCCATGTTAGTTTAGTTCAGTTAAAAGAAAAAAAGGATTTTCTCCCACGAAAGTTCATGCAAAAAATAAATGTTAGTCTTTAGGTGCTATAGGACTCCTTGTTTGTTAGTATTATCCAACTTCTCTGAAGGTTTGCTGCTTGCAATAAAGCCATTCTATTTATGAACAAATGTATTATTACTGTATTAGCAATATTAATGCATCACATAATTATATTAATATTGAAGTATTTATTCACTACCTAAGCAATGATATACAAATATAAAAAGACGACAAGTCTCTGGCAAGTACTTTTCAATCTAAGGTGACATAAAACAAAGTGGTGGGACTACAAACACAATTTAACAGATTTTGGTACACCTTGGTAAGCACACAACATTCAAAGTAAGTGTTTTTATTTTTCTAAATCAGTCCTTGTCTGCCCCCAAAGATTTGCTATACCAGAAAGTGTGATAGGGCTCAGCTAAGGCAGAGCAAGGTCGGAGCTACAGGAGTCACTTTTATGTGGATACAGTAGATTCCTTGTAACTGGGGCAGACCAGCTATAAAAATAAGCTAAGACTAGCAAAAAGATTTCTTATAAAAAAATCACTTTATGCTTTCGTTGTAAATCTTAAAGCAACTTACAGAGGTGTAATCCCATTTCAGAGATGGAATTAGTAAACAGAAGTTAACTGATTTGCACAAACCCAACAAAAGAAGTCAAATTAGTATCTTATTCATAGGTTACAAAGCACTTCATGAAAATGGTACTAATAAGTAGTTCCATTTCACAGGTGAGAGGAAAAAAAAAAGAAGTGAACAGAAAAGTTAAGTGACTTGCCCAGGCTTGCATGCACATCATGAAGTGATATATCTCATATGTGCAACCAATGACATTTACTACACAGCTATGTTTGCTAACCCCACATGCACAACACAGCACATTTACACTCAAATGTGGGTTAGAAAGCCTGTTTGTTTCAAAGTACAGCAGCATAAGCATGGCTTATGACCATTAAAGGCCTACTGCCAAGTTTTTCAGAAGTTCAGTACAGACAGATTTAGGGGTTGATTGTGAAACTCCTAGTTATCTTGCCATAAAATCATTGGAACTTGTGCATCAAAATGACCTGGGAACTTTTTAATAAATAAATAAACAAACCCCACCTAAAAGCTTAACTTTAGACCTCTATTTTTGAAACTCTTGCCTTTATACCTGTTCCCCTCCCCTGACCCGGAAAACTGAGTTTATTACAGTTTGCATTTATACTGGATTTTTTTAATTGAGGATTTAAGAGCATCACAACAGTGTGCACACGAAGGAGTAACCACATCTTTCAGATACCAAAGCTAAAAAGAGAAATGCCATTTTTTCTTTCGATATATTGCAGCATAATAGAGGGATCTTGGATATACTGCATGAGAAATGCTTAGTTGTCGTCTCATTTCTGCCAAAAACTTCCTTTAACTATCCGTCATCACTTCAATACCTAGTTACTCATTTGCCAAGTGTAAATCACATTATGTTTGTGTTAGAGGTGTGAGACCTTGTTCAATAGGGGCTGTGAACCGAGAGCCTTACTAAGTCTAGTTACTAGAAAAGCATAGTTTCTAATTTCTGTCCTCCTGGCTCAAATCCCAGAACATCTTCCCTTAGACTGCTGAATCTTACCCCACACCATTTTGCCAGAGAAAGTAATTGCAGAAGAATCCTCAAGGTTTGTTCTTGACATTCTAACTTTCTTTTATCTAAGGGAAGAATGCAAGTTTCAAGTCTAGTGGTATCTCTTTCACTCAAAGAGAAATGCACAGCTCTGCCCATGAATTTCCTAAAAGTTGGTTCCGCACATGCATGCAAGCCCCAAGAACCTCAATGCCAACTACCAAAGGCCTTGGAGCAATCTGCTGCGCCTAGTACATATATTCAGGTTCACCAGAGAATTAGGTGGAATTTCTAACAAACCAGTGTGTCACTGGTTATTCATATTATTCTGAAATGTACATACAGGCACTAAATACACTCACTAAAAATGTTCTTAAGAGTTTCTTTCAAGATATTAGTCACCAGCAAATGTACCAAACGGGTTCCGTCAGACAAGAGATATCTATGCTTAATACTGTCTCATTCACAACTGAGCTCCCATCATCTCTAACCTGAACTGAAAGCAAATAACTTCAAACAAAAAAAGAAAGCAGGGGTTAAGGGTGTGACTGGTTTGCTTGACTATTGTTGAAAGAAAAGACAACATAGTGGCACCCTTCACTGGGATGCGGAAGAGATATCATACTTCAACTTCATGAGAAAGGGGTATCAACCAGTTCTGTTTGAAAACAATGACCACAACTTTGTGAGATATTACAAGTTACTCTTGCTTAAATTCATTCTCTAGAAAGAATGTTATAGGTTGTTTTATAAATAATCATTTGTTTTCAATACTCTTGCCCACTACTGTTTGAATCCCTATCTCTTGGATGATAAACATATTCTTGTTTTCCCTATAAATATACCTCAGTGCTCTGGTTGAAAGCAGAGTGCTGGTCCTGGGTCAAACAATCTTACACAAAGTCCCCTATATTGAAGAGAATTTCATCTTCAGGGGACGGTGGAGTTATTCATATTAATAATATCAGCATGACTGTCTTAGGCATGATAGTGAAGACAGTAATCGATGCCATTGGGATACAGCAATTTTTAATAATTTAAAAAATTTAAAAGCAAAACATTATCTTAATTTTATGATACTGCATTACAATTGTTTCAGTGGAAGCTACTGAAATTTTATTATATAATTAGCTTGCTCTCTTCAGTGACACTGGCCATCAGAAGGTTCTCCAATGTCGACAGGATCTGAATTTCTCTTGTAAAAACAACTTCAGTCTCAGAGATCTGAAAGCGATAAAAATGAAAAGCCAGTATCTTTGTTTGACAGTGACTGGGGACAAGAAGAAAGAGGAGCTTTGATTCTGACTTTTTCTGCCATGTTAAGTGCTGTGATAAAGTCAGGCCTGAAGGCTACCAGAGGGTTTATCAGTGCAGGTATGAGAGCCCTAGGTTTTTAAAAGCCCTTTTCCCTGCAGGCAAAGGGGAGGTTGCCACATGGCCATCAGGGGCACCTGGACCCAATTAAGGTTTCTCCACACCTATAAAAAGCCTGCCTCTGCTAGAGGGATGGGGAGAATCAGCCAGCACATTTGAGACTTCCCTGGGAGGAGACAGAACTCCTCAGCTAGGAGCAGAGATGGGGAACACAAGCCCCAGCCTGCAGGAAGGACTGACGCAGCCCCAGACCCTCCAGGGCAGTGCCACTACCTCCATGACCCTGTAAAAAGGCACCACTCTGAGCCCTGTGTTTAGTGAGGTGGACTAGAACCATAAACTCTCCCTAAGGTTTGAAGAGTGCCTCACAGAGGCTCAAAGCAAAGCCTGCTCCAGATGCCCCGAAAGATAGGGAGAGAGAGCGAAAGGAAAGGCCAGAACAATAGCCAGGCAGGATTTGCCTCAGGCCTCTATTGCCTGGGGAGACAGTCCCTGCCGGGCAAGCCTACTCCTCCCCCTAGGCAGACATTTTGCGAAAGTGTATTAATGTTAGAGACTGAATTGACTGATACTTAATTTCTAGCTTGTAGTATTTTTAATTAGTTGCAAATATAATCAGAGTTTGCGCTAGATGCATATTTCATAAACCCAAAACCCTACAACCACTTGACACACTAATGATACAGAAAGATGGAAAATTTCACAGAATGGAAAAGAGAACAGAGAAAATTCAGTGCATGAAAAAGTATAAAGTTTGCTTAGATAGGTACCAAACAAATGTCCATCTCAATTTAAAACTGCATGTAAAGTGAATGAAATAAGAATATATACTTAACTATATTTTATTTTTAATGCATAGTGAATGTAGTTTATGTTTTCTAAATCATGGCCACGTTAAGAGGTCCAAACACCCATGCCCTGTAGAACAATGATCTTACACTTACACAATGACTTATTATGATAGTTAAGTTATTTAGAAACTATACAGTGATTAATGCATCCACCATCAGAGACAAATACAGCAATAAATGGTAGGCTCTACAGCCTCCTTTAGAGCCTCACATTACAAATGTGACTGAGTGGCTGCAGCATCATGCCAAAGCAGAGCTGGCAGATTCGCACCAGGTTTTGCACGACACACAGGACCTCTTCATTAGGGAATTATGCTTTGGTACTTCCTACTTCGTGCATTGGATGTAGAACTGTAAGTTCATCAGTGACCACTGAACCTTGGGACTGACTGAGGGGTACTCATAGGTATGCAGGAGGTAACCAGTGGTGTAACTGTGCACATGAACTTGTTGAATTTACTCATAACCGATGAGGAAGGCAGACTGAACCACATGGTACTTTGCACTAAATAGGCGTTGGCATACAAAGCAACAAAACAAGGAGTCCTATTGCACTTTTTAAATAAAATGTGTTACTGTTTTCCTCTCATGAGGAGAAATACCATTTTCTAAGATGCTTGAAAATGGAAAACATACAGCATGGGAGGGAAAAAAAACACACTGAAATTTAAGTCACAAGATCAGGTCAGACTATTTCAACAAATCAAACAAGCTGTTTTGTTTCAAAAAGTGTGGAACAACTTTAGAAGCTTGGGGGGGTTGAAAGAGGTGAACATTCTTATGTTGTTCCACACTGTTTGAAATCAAAACAGCTTGTCTGATTTGCTGTAAAAATCTGACCTGATTGTGTGACTTAGACGTCACTGCATTTATTTTTCTCTCCCATGCTGTAAGTTTTCCATTTTCAAGCATCTGACAAAGTGGTATTTTTCCACAAAAGCTCTTGCCATGAACAAATTTGTTAGTCTTTTGAAAACTGACACAGGACTCCTTGTTTGCTCTGCTGAACCAGACTAGCACAGCTACTCTTTTGGAACTCTTCAACAGTCTGGAGAGGAAACAACCAGCCCCCCCCCCCCCCCCCAAAAAAATCAAAAAACAAAACCAAAACCACCCTGCTTGTCTAAAGATAATCAAAGACCTTGGCTAAGTGCTGTGGGTAAAGCTTTTTAAAGGTTCCTCAGGAAGTTAAGCACTTAGACACCTAAACCACTAGGTTACTTCTGACAATTTTACCCTGGAATTCATTAATAAGGTGAATCAAATTTTGGTAGGAAAAGGCACAAACTGAAAGCTATCCTGAACATAAATACTCAACTGTTCACCAGTTTCTAAATATTTGTCATTAGTACTCCAGTTCTACTGATCTGCTCCAACAGGGACAAAAAATGTCATTCACATCATATTTTTCTGGAGGGATGCTTAAAAAAAAAAAAAAGAGACAGCAGGATAATAGTATCCAAATCAAAGGAGGAAAAGAGCACAAAAAGTAAGCAGCTGTGGGGAAAATGATTACTGAAAAAAATCCCTCATTACAATTCCATTACGGTTGATGTCTCAATCCAATTACCTAACAGTGAACAGAGCAGAAAAAAGGAGACAAAGAGATGAAACAAAGAACGGGCGTAAGAGCACTGCTATGCACATAATGAGATTTTAGAATTATAAAGCATGTGAACCAACAGGACTGCAGTCTACAAGTTACCAATGGGAGAAGCGGAAAGACTGAGTAAAGAGTGACAATTAGCTGGCTGGCTCTTATGTCATATCCCCTAAGACAGTGGTTCCCAACTTGGGGTCCAAGGACCCCTGGGGGTCCGCAGATGTGTTGCAGGCGGTCTGCAGAGACTCTTCCTACCAGGGCCAGAATCCAGCTGCAGCCTCGATGCTCCCTGCCAGGGATGCCTCTCCCCACCTGTGGCTGGATCCAGGCAGGGGGGTGAGGCCGTGGTGGCTCCCCGGGAAGGGCAAGGGCGGGGGGGGGGGGGGATAGCTGCCACAGCTCAGTTCCCCAATGGCGTGGGCCATGGTGGCAGAGGTGTCACTTGCCGGATGTCCCAGTGGCACCACCAGAGTGGTGTGGGCCAGATTACATAATCTGCCACGGGGTAGCAGAGAATTTTTTTTTGTTAAAAAGGGGTCCCTAGCCTGAGAAAGGTTGGGAACTGCTGCCCTAAGGCAAGAATGACAAAATCCTATCCAGCACTTAGCTGCACAGAAGAAGTGAGAATGGAAAAAGTAGGTGCAGAGAGCAGTACCAATCACACATCCTAGGACAGCTATAGTTACTCAACTCTGTGATCTGCTGATGGTTTTTAGCTTGTAACTCCAAAGCCCCCCACCACACTTTGCAAATACAACCACTAAAACAGATGCATTTTTTTTTTTAAAGACATTTTAAAAATGTATTTTGGGCTTTTAGCCAAAATTCATAGAGAAAGCTTTGTTCTTTTAATATTTTCAGTCTTCAATATGTTTTTCTTACAAAGAAATAAAGCAAGGAAATGCTGAGCCAAAGCTTAACACAAAACAGTTTGTATTGAACTAAAAATTAGTATCAACATCAACTTAGTGTTTATTAAACTGAAAAAAAATCAAACTTTTTATAGGCAGTTCATGATCATTCCCTCCAAAGCAATTTAAGCATTATTATTACTATTGTTCAGTTTAAATAACTATTTCTCCCCACACTTCACTTAGAAAATATATTCTGGAATTAGAGTAAAAGGAAGAGTTGGGGGAGAAAACAACTCACTGAGTAAGGAGTGAAGGCACAAAGAGGGGGAGAAAAGAAATCTGTTTTGCTATTTGCACCCAGTGTGAGGGGTGGGGTGGGGTGGGGGAGCCCAAAACAAACCACCCGCCCATTGTACAGTCACGTTGATGATTGGATTTCGTAAGTCTAGCAATAAGGAATGAGAGACTCATAAAACCAAATGAGCTCCTGTTGAAGTATACCGCACATTAAAGCTGTGACCTAATTCAAGTTCAGTGTAGCCTACTTTTAAAAAGTATAGAAGTGAATATAAAATATTGCTATAATTACAAAATTATGTTACATTAACCTTTATAAAGTCATTTTCAGGTAATTTTTGTGAGCTTTGAAAAAATCTAAAATCTGTTTCACACATAAGAGCCCCACTGCTAAGGACAGTCATTCAAAAATATGAGCATCCTCATCATATTTTAAAAGCAGTATCAAAGGACATAAAACAAAAGTTAAGCAAAGCACCAGCACTTGTTCCTCCCATCAAACACGCATCATTCAATCAACTAAACTAATACAACTTCAGACTCCTACTACATAAATCATACTTTCAACTCCCACTGTCTGTTAATTCTGCCCAGAAGGTTATTTCCAGCCTTGAAGCAACGGACTATTCCAGAGGGCAGGGGCCCACATATAAACTGTTCTACCAGTAGCCTATTTATAATGATGATTAAGATGCAAGGCCTATGTTGAACATATGAATTGCCATACTGGGTCAAAGCAATGTTTCATTTAGCCAAGTATACCGTCTTCTCATAGTGGCCAATGCTGGAAGCTCTAGAGCAGTGGCCCCCAACCTTTTGCAGATCACGACACCCTTGGTTGCAGATCGCAACTCCACAGGACACACTAGCCTATCTCCCGAGCTCTCCACGACACACTTACCACTGTGCAGTGACACAGTAATGTGAGCCAACACAGAGGTGGAGAAACCCTGCTTTAGAGGGAATGAACAGAACAGGTCAATGATTGAAGTGAACCAGTTCAGACACCCAGGCCCACCATCTCATATTCCAAGAGTTAGGAAAACTCAGAGCACAGGGCTGCATCCCAAACAATCCTGGCTATTAGCCACTGATGAGTCTATCATCCACTTCTAACTTTATCTAATTCTTTTTTCAGTCCAGTTATAATATTGGGCTTCACAACACCCATTAGCACTGAGTTCCACGGGTTGACAGTACTCTGCGTAAAGTATTTCCTTTTGTTTGTTTTTAACCTGCTGTACATTAATTCATGGGAGTGACCCCCAGTACTTGTGTAAAAGACTTCTGGCAAAGTGCAGGTGGTATAAATGTTCCAGGACACTGCTGCAGTGTGATCATCCAAAGGTAGCTAGAGGTCCAACACTGTCCATAGGTTAAGCACCAAGTAACAAAAGGCATGTATGCCATCCACCAAAGGGAAAACTAGCACCTACCACACTGTGGGTGCGGAACAAATATTCCAAGCCCTATAGAAAAAAAAAAAACAAACCTGTCTGATCATAAGTATCTGAACTGATTTCTATGCAACCTCCACTGTATTTTGGACTGCAAACAATTCAGTAAAGCAGTGTTTCCCAACCGGTGTGCCAGCAGGTCTGAGCAAATATGCGACAACATTTTTTTGAAGAACTACTCAAAGAGCTCAGGATTGGATAATTGGTTCATGAATATTCATGAGTTCATTTGGAAACTATACAGTGGTGTGCCTCAAATTGATTAAAGGTAGCGAGGTGTGCCACGGCAGAGAAAATGCTGGGAACCACTGCAGTAGAGCAATGGTTCCCAACCTGTGGTCCAGGGATCCCTTGGGGATCCGTGGTATTACTGCAAATGGTCCATGAAGACATCTGGTCCCAGCTACTGCTGGCCAGCGATACATGTTGGAGAGAGCTCTAAATAAGCGGCTTCAAAACTCACAGCCCACGGAGCCAGATCCGGCCCACGGAGCTACCGCATGGGCTGGGCTTAGAAGCTCTCTGCAGCAGCGAACCGCAAAAAACAGGTTCCCAGCACAGCAAGGCTAGACGTGCTTCTGACTCACTCCCATGATCCGAGTCACAGCACAGAGGAAAAAAGGAAACCAATCCCAGCTCAGCTCTGCAGTGGTCTCAGTCACAGTAGGCTAATCCGGCTCCAGCGAGCCAACACATTGTCCCCCATCCCAACTGTTCACTGTCAGGTCAGTCAGCATGCTAATTTGATTGACAGTACATTGCACAAACCGCAAATAAAAAAAGAGTGGCTGGGGCCCATGTTGGGAACAAGCCAATCAAAGGCTAGCCAGGACTGAGCCAACCCAAGGCCAGCATTCTGAATCACTGACAGTGAGTGGGCTGGGAGAGGAAGCAGGAGCCCAGCCTGCCTGTGACTGAGACTGACTTTTTGCCTACCACCAGGAGGTAGGGGAAGGAGAGTAGGTCAGGGAGCCAGTGTAGGGAATGGGGACCCACAAAGCTGAAAAAGGGAAAGTGTGGGAGAAGCTGGAGGGTTGGGGAGAGGGAAGGAGAGTCCATGAATCTCTGAACATGGAGGAGGAAAGGGCTGGGGAGCCCATGTAGCCACATGACTCATGGCAGGTGTCCTGCCTTCCAATGTGGCCCCCACACTGACTGAGTCTGACACCTCTGCTCTAAATGAATTGTATTTGAGCAGCCTCACCTCGGACATGTTCCCACACCCTGGGAGGCTGCAGTCAGTCCCCAGTAACAACTACTGTCATTTGGGGCATCCATGATTTTTTTGATGCTAAAAAGGGGTCCCCACACTCAAAAAGGTTGGGAACCACTGCAGTTGAGTTTTGATCTGGTCTTGCAAGCTGGAAAGATAGGAAATGCACTAAAGGGAAGTGAAACTGTCTGGTTTACTTTTATTTACCGCTGAATTTGGATAACCAATGAGAGCTAGTTAAAATTATGTTTTATTATTGCACGACTAGGCACACAGATTAACCTTTTAACATTATGTTCCCTTAAACACAGGATTAAAAGCAACAAAAATAAGGAAGTTGTTGGGTAACGCTAAAACTTCAGGCCGAGTCTAACTCACTCTCATGAGCATTGCTCAGTCTCTGAGCTATAATTTAGGTGACATTAAATACAAGTCCCATGACTAGAGAGCAACACCACAATCAATTCACAAAGTGTTTGACTGTTTTGGGGGAGGAGAAGCAACACAGTAAGAACGAGCCACTTAACGTAGAAGCAATTGAACCACGTCCTTTGGAAATCTGGAGTCCTGTTTCCCAACTAGTGTGCCATCAACACTGAGCAGGTGTGGCACAAGATTTTTTGGAAACCTACTCAAAGAGCTCTGGATTGGCTCGTGAATATTCATGAGTTCATTTGGCCACTCTATAGTGGTGTGCCTCAAATTCCTTCAAGGTAGCAAGGTGTGCCAGAGCAGAGAAAATGCTGGGAACCGCTGACCTGGAGCATAAAGTCTCTGCATGAGGCGATCAAATGATATCCCCTAGCAAGTCCCTTCTTTTTTCACCAGAAGATAAGTGAAGGAAGGAAACACAACGTCACACCGCCTCACGTAGTCAGAAAGGAGGAATGGGGAAATTCCCCCACCCCTCTCATTTCCCTTCCACGTTTCCAAAGCCGGGCCGAGGCACAAACAAAATCCTTAGCTTGAGACTCAGTCGCCCGCGGATAAGCCTTTGTGGCGACGCCGGCCGGGGATTTAACTGTCCTGCGCACCCAAGTCCCGCGACCCCGTCCCCGTCCCCCGACTCTCCAAAATAAGGTCGCTAAGGAGGCGGCGGGGCAAGCTGGGCGGTGGCGACTCACTCCCTCGGGGCAGGTGGCTCAAGATGAGGCGCCGCGGGGCCGGACCCCGCGGAAGTGGGACGTTAACCGCCCACCCCGGGCCGGAGACAAGCCCAGCTCCAGAGACCCGGCGCAGGCCGCTCCCCGAGCCCCGGCACAGCCCCCCGCCGCCGCCGCCTCCAGGCCAGGGCGGCTCCGAGCCGCGCTCCCCGGCCAGGCCGCGAGGGTCACTCACCACTTGATAGCGGTTGGCGGGCTGGTGGTGATCCATGCCGGCCCCCTGCGCGCGCGCGCTCGCTGCCCTCGCGGCTGGCTCCCTGGCGCAGCGGCCGGGCCCTTCCTTCCTGCCCGCCCCTCCCCCGCCGGAAGCGGCCGCCTCGTGACGTCACCGCCGCGCCGCCTCGGCTCCGCTCGGAGCCGCCCGAGTTCCGCCCGGGGGCGGAGCCGCCCGCCCGGCCGCTGCTGAGTGACGTCATAAAGGCGGGCGGAGGCGCCACTCAGGCGCGTCGCGCTTTGGCAGGCCTGAGGCGGCGAGCGCCTTCCTGCTGCTTTGTGCCCCTCGCTTGTGTCACGTGCCTGCCCGCTGCCCTTCCCGCCATCTCACTCCTGTCTGCCTCACGTGCGCCCAGGGGTGCTCCCTTGCTTCAGGTGGCCAGTCACCGAGCCATTGTCTGCAGCTCCTGTCCCACATAGGCTAGAGAATAGAATTGAATCATAGGGGTGGAAGGGACATTGCTAAATCATCGAGTCCAACCCCCTGGGGCTTGAGATGTTAGCTGCTATGCCAGTGGCAGAGCCTTAATGTAGCAATCTGGCACCCGGTGTGTATTCCGATTGGACCGCGCTGCTCACCACTAGTGACGCTTGTGGCCGGCACCCCGAAACGTGGCCTTTAATCGAGCGGTTCCGTTGAACCGCTCTGGCATACCCAGGGAAAAGTCCTATTGGCCCCAAGTTATGGCCCTGGCCAGTGGTTTTCAAGCTTAGGGTTAGGATATAGCCCTGGGTCACGGACCCTCAGTGCCCCTTGCTGCTACCACCAAAAGACTAGAATGCATTGCTCAAAAGGTAGTTGTTGGGTTGCAGGCATAAATGATTTTGGTTTTCAGCTGGGTCCTGAAGAAAAAAGTTTGACAACCACTGCCCTATGCCTCTCTTGTCGCCCACCTGCCCCCTTCTCTGCCCTGCTCGCTTGTGCCATGGTGATAATGTGTCCAGCTTTTATAGCAGGCGTAGCCAGACTGTGGCTCAGGAGCCACATGTGGCTCTTGAATAAAAAAGTGTGGCTCAAATCAAATCAAATCATAGCGCTGGAAGGGACCTCGTGAGATCACTGAGTCCAACCCCCTGGGAATTGAACCCAGGACCTTCTGCATGTTAAGTAGAGGTGTTAGCCACAAAAGGTCAGCAAATCAATTTAGGAAAGCAGCCCCAGCCTAGGAGTTCAGGAGGGGGTCACGGTGGTAAGGAGAAGCAGTGGCACGGTCAGGGATGGCAGGAAGAAGTGTGGCATAGTTGGGGATGGCGGGGAAAAGTGAGGCATGGTTGGAAATTAAAAAAAAAAAAAACCTCTCCACTAGTCTGCAGTCTTCTACATCAAGCAGCAGTTAAGTTTTTACTGTATAGGCTAATTTCCATGGTAACCTTAAGTAATTATTCAAATCTGACATTAGTAGGATCAATATTTGCCCTCTTTTTATGATAAAATTAAAGTGTACAATGAATTTTAAACTTAATAATTTTGGAGTAGGTAAAAGTATATAGCTACATGCCTCAGTGTGGTTCTTGAAGGTGTAATAACCAGCTTGTGTGGCTCTTGAATTCCATAAGTTTGGCCACCCCTGTTTTATAGAAACAAACAATCCTCCTGGGTTTTCCCTAACATCCCTCCACCCCGCCCCCAAATTTCCCAACACCCCCCAGTTGTCAGCTAGTAACAATGTTTTACCATTTTAATGAGTGTACCTCAACTCCCCCCTCCCCATTTCAAGTCTTGGGGAAGCTGCTGGTTGAGACTTTTCCCTGTATTGGCACCTGTTAACCTCCTCCTTGTCCTGAATTTTCAAGCTTGTTATCTGGTCACCTTATTGTTACAAATTCCCCAGTCCCCCATGACCTGGATTGTGGATAGGGATACCAGATACTAAAGCATGGAAAGGAAGATAGAGAAGAGCGAAAAGGAGGACATTGGAGGATACATGGAGAAAATGTAGTATTAATTTAATATTCTTCTGTTTTTAGGGGCCCTGGAATGCTTCCCCCTAAAAATATGGTGTTCTGGGGCGTTCCAGCATACTTTAACCTCCGTAAGTAAAAAGCCAGACAAAATCATGCATTTTTAAAATGCCTGTCAGACAGAGAACATGATGGTGAAAAGGAGGATGTGCTCCTTTTGCCTGACATCTGGTAACCCTAATTGTGGGACTGTGTGTGTTTCCCCTTTTACTGTCTTGGTTATGGTCCTTCTCACCCTGCCCTGCTGAAGAATCTTTTGGGCCCTTCCCCTTTGTCATGCACACCGTCTGCCCTTTGGGCCTCACACCATGCCATGTGGGTCCACTCACGCACACACAGCAGTGGTCCCCAGGCTCCCTGGTCCTTTCTGGCTTTGCTCTCACGGCCATTAGTATCACGAATGTGTACACCCAAAGTTAACTGCAGGCTCTTCTCACCAGCAAATCCATCTAGCCTTACAGCCCAGAAATGTATGGTTTTACATAGCTTGAGATCTTCACAGGACAGGCCCCAACCTAACAGATACCCCAAACACTTTAGACAAACTCACTGGTAAAGATAAAACATAAAAATAAGTTTCTCAGGTACAGAAAGGTAGGGTTTAACTGATGATCGTGTTAGGCATAAGGTCAGAGTTGGTTATATAAGAAATGAAAGGCAAAATCATATAGTCTAAATTGTAAACTTTATCACAGTGAGCAAGATTTGGATCAAGCAGTTATGTTCACCCTCTTGTGGGATGCTGGGGATGCTGCATGCAGAATTTAGTTCACCATTCATACCAACTAGAAATCCTAAATAGGACCAGGCCTTCTCTCTAGTTCAAGACAGCTTTCTTTTCTCTACCAAACAATCTTACTTTCAGGGGTTGAGATGAAGGAGAAGAGAGGAGAAATTGTGATGTTCTTGCCCCATCTAGATGCTAGAACTATCCTTGCTGGGTCATGAGGGTTACAAAAGCTCATGCAAAAAATAAATCTGTTAGTCTTAAAGTGCCACACAACTGCTTGTTGTTTTTTTACTGGACTAGACTAACACGGCTGTCCCTTTGGAAACTCATGAGGGTTAGACAGCCCCCATTTTGTATATGCTCTGTCAGGAGTCTTCCAGAGGGGCCCACGGGGGGGTAGATTCTCCTTAATGGACCATCAGCATATGGTTGGCTGTGTGTAATCCTGATGTAAATCTGTCTTGGGGGTGTTATTTGCTCATTTGTTGCCACCAAAAAGCTAACTGTGGGTGTCTCCCACACTCACAACATATTTCAGTAAAAAACAGATGGCCAAAATTCATAACTTCACATAAAATGGTAATAAATATAATTCAACAGTACAGCAATCTTCAATGGATCATGACATCTCAAATGATACCTCAAAAGGCATACTTTGTACAAAATATCATAATCATACAACCCATGAATACGTGGGAGATGGTATCGTTTTGAGGTACAGCATGTTACTCTCCCAGCCTCTCTTATACATATCCATGCCTGTCCTGTCCTTTCATACACATAGCTGTGCCCCTCACACACAAACCCTGTCCCCCTATCAACCCCTTACAAACATCTGTGACATGTACACCCTTGTAACGAGTTCTGTGTATCGTTCCTGTTCACCCTTACAATGTTACTGTGTATGGTCTATGCCAGGGGTTCCTGACCTTTTTAAGGTCAGGGACCCCTTCCCACCTTCCAGATTTTTGCAAACCCCTCCCCCCCTGCTGCAGCTGTGAATTTTTTATCTTTTTGGTAAGTGTATGCGCTGCAGTGCAGTGGCAGGGCCGCAGTGGGGGGGGGGCACCATGTTGCGGGTGGTGTGGCAACCCTGCAAAATCCTGCCCTTGCTGTGGAGCAGAAGAGCTGCAGTGGTGGGGACACAACACCAGAGTTGTGCCTTCACCTCAAAGCAAAAGAGCTGTGGTGGGGCAGGCACCCTGGCAGAGTCCTGCCCCCTTCTGCAGAGCTATGGCGGGGGGATGGAAGGAGAATCAGGCTTCCGCTGCAGAGCAGAAGAGCCATGGTGGGGGAAGTACCCCGGCAGAATCCTGCCTCTACTGTGGAGCTACAGAGCTGCGGCGGGGGGGTGGGAGCAGAATCGTGCTCCCACCACAAAGCGGCGGCACCCGTGGTGAGGTTCAGGCCCAAGTGACAGCCCCCCCTGCCATCAGCTTCTCCTGCTGCCCCGGGCTGACCCCTTGCTCCCTAACCCCAACACCCTGCCCCCTTACCTTGCTGCTGGAGCTGGGAGTGGCCATGCCACAGGCTTGTTCACTCCCTGAGAAAACTCAGGGCCACTCAGGAGTTTTTAAAACTCCCAGCCTATAGCAGAGCAACTCTCTCCTGGCATTATTAGGCCCCAGCTCCCAGCCTGTCCGCGGATCCCCTGAAGTAGATCTGCGGCCCCCTAGGGGTCTGCAGACCGCAGGTTGGAAACCACTGGTCTATGCAAAGCGCACCATATTCAGTGTTTGTGGAATACTAATGGCATGTTCTACACTACTGTAATGGTAGCATGTTTGCTGAAACATCATACCCATGTACAGATATGAAACTCTGCCTGGTCATGTTCCCAAATGTATCTCACATGCAGTGCCAGAACAACGTATTTTGGTGCCCGGGGCGCGCCTGGAGGAAGCAGCATGGAATGTGTGCCCTTAAATCATGCGGTGAATGAAGCCGCCCAGTACGTGCCTGGGGCTTTGCCCTGGTTGCCTTGCCCCAGTTACAGCCCTGCTCACGTGCCTCAAGGAGAAGCAGACAAAGGGACACTGAGCTGTGTGAAGCTCTTCCCATGGATTCCATCTTCTAAGCACTGATGCCTACCCACAGGGCAGATTCTGGCTAAAAACTATTAGTGGCCAAACCTGTGAGTAAGCTTAAGATGACTGAAACAGTGATCTTAGTTCAGAATGCAACTTTTATTTGATTGTGGTTATCTCCTTGACTGATTAACTATCTGGTTTCATAGTGATTTGACTCAATTTCACTAAAAATCATATTGTAATCAATAAACTTGTGTTTATTTTCTTGAAAGCAATACAATGGTAAATAAGAGTAAGGCCTGGCTGAGAGCAAAAGCTGGTGCATATCAATTTCTCTGTTAAATTGACAGAGAAGTTTAAATGAGCTTTCAAGGCCCAGCAGGGGTGCACGGAACCTTGCAAGATGGAAGTTCCCTGGATTGCATCCGGGACTGGGGGGTTTTTGCTGGGAGGACCATCCCATTAGTGGCTGGTAAGAGTGTTCTTCCACTGAGTGAGGCTCTGGCTACATGCAGGAGACTGGGTATGAGCTAACCCAGAACTGTGGTGGCACAGTGGCACACAAGCCCAGACTGCATGAAGGGAATGTCACATCATCCACACACACCCTCCTTTGGGCCCCCAGCCACCTCCCCATGCACATCTGTTCACGCATATGTAGTCCTCTGTGCCCCTCACTGAAGCCAGGCCCCTATACACAGATTCATATGTCAGTGCCCCTCACAGCCCAGCCCTTTACACACATACACATATCTGTGACCTTCATATCTATAGGGACACCAGCTCCCTACAGATGCATTTGTGCCCCACAGCCCAGTTCCCTAAACCCACACACATCTGTACCCCTCCCGCAGACCAGCACCTGTGTTTTTCATAGTCTTGGCCCCCCTCAATATACACACTTGCCTTGTGGGTTCTGAGCCTTTGGTTTATACAGGAGTAGATTAATGTTTTTCCCTGCAATCATAAGGGCTACAACCAGGGGTCCGATCCAGCTGCTGCAGGAGGCGCGGAGCTGGAGATGGTCCCTGCCACTTTTCACAAGCAGCAGGAGAAGTCTCTGACTGGCAGCTGCTAGGAGATGGCTACTGCCACTTGTGAGAAGCTGCAAGAACCGTCTCCCTCTTTGACCCTCTTGCAAGAGGCTGGGAGCTGGGTACAGTCTCTGTTGCTTTTCACAAGCAGCAGAAGCAGTCTCCAAGCAGCTGCCACTTGGAGAGTACTTCTGCCACTTTCTGGCAGCAGCAGGGGCCTAATCCAGCTTCAAGCTTCCTGCAAGAGGGTTGAAACTAGTGATGGTCTGTGCTGATTTTTACAAACAGCAGGAGCAGTCTCTGAGTGGCAGCTTCTCAGAGACAGCTTCTGCTGCTTGTGAAAAGCCCCTGCTGCTACCAGCAAGTGGCAGGAGCCATCTCTGAGCCTCTGCCGCTTGCAGGAAGTAGCCCAGAGCTGGATTGGGCTCCTTCCAGCTGTGCTGCTGGTCAGAGCCCATGCCCTGCTGGCGCCAGTGCAGTGACGCCCCTGGCTCCATCTATGCTATTTTAAAAAAAAAAAAATGAAATCTTAGATTTCACTTGTTCATGATACTATAGGAACTGAGGCTTTAAGAAAGACACTAATCATCATGAGAGTCATGATAAAAATTGCTAGAGCTGACAAGGTTGCAAGCACACGTGCTGCATTGGGAGTCATGGGAGTTGGCATGCTGAGACTTACCCTGTGGCCAGTCACCCTTATCCCTTACAGTACAGTCAGACACATCTGGCAGTGCCTTCTTAACTAGACATAATTTTTCAGGTTTTCCAAGGCTTATTCCTATTTTTGAGGTAATGTCCTGTGAATATGTAAGGGTACTCAGTATCACTGTTCCCTCTGCCCCCGCGCATGGGGCAGTTCAGGGTGGCAGCGTGGCCGAGGGGAGATGCGCCGGAGTGCTGTGTCCGGGCACAAGCCTCAGCCCAGCCCCTCGGCCAGAGGAAGGGAGGGTCTGGGGGCTCGGGTCAGCCCTGCCACTCCTCCCTCCCCTCCCCGGAGCCTGTGGAGGCTCCACCTGTTCCAGTCAGGGTCTGGCCGTTCGCATGGCCAGCCCCAGCCTCCAGCCCGGGCTCCTCCATGCCGGCCAGCACCGAGACCTCCTGCCCCCTGCCCGGCTCTTTGGCCAGTAAAGAGGGCTGGGGGGAGGGGTTGGGTTGGTCAGGCAGCTGGCACGGAAAGCGTGGGGGCAGGGAGGGTGTATGGGGAGGGTGGAGAAGGGGTCAGGATGGTGGGCTTGGGGGGGGCTGAAAGAGAAGATGGGGAGCTGGGGGTGGGGTTTAGGAGGGCTGGAATGGGGGCAGGGAGCTTAGGGAGTCGGAATTGGGGCAATTCTTCAGCTTTTTAAACAAGAGGCATGGCAAAGAGTAAGTGCCATTCATCTCCTGAAGTTTGAAACTCCTCAAGTGGGAAACTGGGAGTGCATAGTGCCAAAATGTCCCTTCTGTAACTAGATAAAGCTGTGGAGGTGAAAAATCTAAAAATCAGTTGTATATTTCCTGAAAGCTAGTGTGGATGTTACTTAAGTGGAGTGACTGAACAGTGAGAGTGTTTGAGATGCTAACCCCCTGCTTTCAAAGAACCTGGAAGATGTTTTCTCCAGAATCCTGTAACTCACAACAATTCATTACAAAACAAACAAGGAGTCTTGTGGTACTTAAAGACTAACAAATATATTGATTGCATGAGCTTTCATGGGAGAAAACCCCATTTCATCAGACGCTTTGAAGAACAATTCACAGAAATCTTAGAGATGTAATGGAGATATCAGATAAGTACTTGTTTTAAATATAGTAACAGCCAAAAGACTGGGAATCAAAGGAGCCATGAGATTATTCTCTTCACTATGCACCCTAATCTGTCCATCAGAAGAAACCATAATGCATTAAAGAGGTGTGGTATTTTGGTAGAGATTTTCTCTTAAGTTGAAATATAGCCCCAAAATGATGGGGCAGGTAAAGATACAAGGGACTGAAAATAGGCTTTTAAGAAATACTGTAGCCTTATCTTAAAGCAGCTAGAAGCCCATTGTTTTGATTTCAGCTGTGTTTAGCATCCTTCTTGTAGCAGCACTTTCCTGAAAAGAGATGCCTGGAATCTTTTTTTGATTTTTAAAATTTCAACAGAATTTACCCCTCTGGGACCATCAAGACATCTTAAATGCTGCCAATTTCCAAAGGGGTAGCCATGTTAGTCCATTCCAGGAAAACAAAACAAGGAGTCTCCCACGAAAGCTCATGCGAAAAATAAATCTTAGTCTTTAAGTGCCACACAACTCCTTGTGTATCTTAAATGCTGTCAGTGATAATTAGCTGGCTTCCATGTGAACTGTAACTCTGCATGTAGAACACAGGAGATGAGGGTATTAGGCAGAATTGTGACACCTAGGATCCTGATTGAATATAACTTTGGTCTTGGGTTGTTTGAAAGCCATGGATTAGTTTCTTTTGATTGTATAGCAATTTGGGTAAATTTTAAATAAATTGGGTGATTTTAGTAATAAAAAACTTTAAATAGTTTATATTAATTTTTCATTGGTCTAGATTTTTCAATAATTTTTGTTGCACGAGTTTGCACACAAATTTTATTCAGAAAAAGTTTTGCACACGGGTTGAAAATTTTGCACACAAGCCGCCAAACCTTAGAGGGAACATTGCTCAGTATATGCCAGCTGTCCAGTTTTTTTTTAGGTTCAAGAACAGTCTGTATATCCTAGTACAGTGGTTCTCAAACTTTTTGATGCCAGGGACTAGCTTCCCATACTGTGTCAGGAAAATCTCAGGTATTGCTTCTGGTTATTGAGAAACACCGTCCTCATATTTTTGTTCCTCAGAGGTGGCAACCTTACTTTAAACAGGATTTGTATTTCCTGACAGCGATGTTTGGCTTCATATAGGTTTGCCAGGTTACCACCACCAGCTAAGCACTTGATGCTGAACAGAGTGAGAAGGGGTTGGCTGGAAAGTGTTTTACATCCCTGTCTTTCATGTAGATGGGGTCCTGGGCCTTGGGGAGTCATTCACACCTATATGCCACCATCCTAACAGAACTGTCCATTCACATATACGCAACATCTCAGTGTCTTGGGGCATTCCACCTGTTCAGTCAGCTGAAAAGGGGGCATTATTTGCATGGACTTTGTATTTGCATGAGTAGAGTTAAGTACTTAGCATAATTTCACTGTAGATGGATAAACCCACCCAGGTGCTGTGACAGGAAATCATTAGGATGGTGTAATGTTGTTCTTTGATTGTAACAACTGTATTTAGCCTGATCTGATGAAAAAATTCCATCTCACCTAAACAGAGCTCAAAAGAGTGGTGGACAGATGCTCCAGCAAGAAGGGGCTGAAGGGTTTCCTTGATGAGGTTACCCAGCATGATAAAGAGCTAGCATCAGGCAGGGATTAACCCTTTCCTCCCACTGTTAAAAGACAGAGCTAATGAGCCCTTTTGAGGTCTTCTTTTCTGAAGCAGGGATATTGCTCCTGGCTCAGGAGAAAGGTTTTCCTATGAGCTGTAATCCTCTGAGACCTGAACTCTTTAGAGAAGCTGGGGAACTTTGATTTGGCAGCCAGCAGAAATGAGACAGCAGTGGTTGGCGCCGGCATATGGTGAGAGCCACAATTTAGCGGTCTGTGCCTCCAAGGAGTCAGCAGACAGCAGGAGCCATGAGCAAAGGATCGGTGCTAGCAGACGGTTGGAGGAGCCATGAGCAATACGCAGGACCTGATAGGAGGAAACTGACTGACACCACCCTCCCCACTGAGAGGGGGACACTGCAACAATGACACTTAGTATGGGGAGAAGGGAGAAGGAGGACACACCTCACATACCCTGGTGTGGGGTGGGTTCTTCTTATTGGGTTTATGAATTCTGCATTACAGTGTTTTTCTCAAACCAGTGCTGTTTCAATATTTCTCTCTTTTTATTAAAAGATTTATCTTTCTGCACTCAGACTCTGTGCTTGTGAGAGGGAAACTATTGCCTATTAGGGTGCCCAGGCCAGGGGATAATGAGTGATTTTCCAGGAAACTGAGTGGGAGCTTGAGTCAGTTGGTGTTGTATCATTGATAGGAATCGTGAGATACAGGACCAGCCCTTTGCTGGTTCTGGCTTTGCCTGGCAGAAGTGTTACACATACTACAACGTTTGCACAGCTTTAGTACACATGTTAATGTTTTTAGAGGGAGATTTTCAAAGTCACATAGGACAGGTGAATGCAGAGAAATGTAAGTCATAGGATAGATAAGGTCAGGCTGTTACAGCAAATCACTGCAGTAGTTTAGATTCAAACGCTGGGGAACAGCATATAGAGGAAGGTGAGATCAAATCACAACTTATAATTCCTTGCATTTATTTTCCTCCCTTTCTGTAAGTTCCCAATCTTTAAAGTGTCTGATGAAGTGGGATTTTCTCCCCGAAAACTCATGCAATAAATAAATTTGTTAGTCTTTAAAAGTGCCACAGGACTCCTTGTTTTTTTGCTGAACTAGACTAACTCAGCCACCCCTTTGGAACTGTCTGATAATGGACAGCTAAAGACTTTGTCTCCAGTCTAGTTGACTGAGAAGGAACTGAGGTTGGTTAGTTTGCATGATGCAACACGAGGAGAGAGAGCACATGGTCAGGCCCAATGAACATGGTTAACGATGTTCTCCAATCAGCAGTGCAGGAATGCAGAATACCTACAGTGGAGCATCCACAGGGATATTACTCTAAATAAAGGAGAATGATACACAACTCAAAAAGCCAAATTAACCTACGGTGTAACTCCACTATATTAAAAATTAAAGATGAAACAGGAGGAAATTACTATCATAGGGAACTGACTCAAATAAACTATTGTAATTTAATTTTTGATATATTGTATTTTAGACTATTTATTATAGTATCAGAAGAGGAAGAAACTATCGTCAAAAAGAGGAGGAAGATGTACACCATAAATACATGACTCACATAAACAGCTCATCCATTGAGTCAACAAACCCTTTTCCATATATACATTTTTTATCTTGCTTAACTACTAAATAACTAAACTTACTACATACCTAGTCAGATGTTTAATAGTGATTGAATTACATGGACTAAGGAAAATCTATAAGGAGTCCTGTGTCACTTTTAAAGACTAACCAATTTATTTGTTTGTCTCCAACAGTGCCACAAGAGTCCTTTGTTGCTTTGCTGAACTAGACTAACGTGGCTACTCCTTTGGAACTTGTCAATCAGCTAAGGAGTAACTCCAGTGAAGTACATTGAGTTATAGTAGGGATTAATTTGACGTATTAAAGTTTATACTCTGCTTAATGTTTACTGTGTGATTTTTCTTCTTTGTTCTACTGCATGCCAAAAAAACCCCAAACACATGCGTTGTTCCTCTTAAAGATAACTAAATTTGGACATGATGGCTTATGACAGCCTTATCCTTCAAGTATCTCGGAAGGAAGGAAATTGCACCTAAACCTCAGAGATGGCTGAGTCAAGAGTATGTACAAGTCATGGTTTGAGCTAATAAGTGGGGGAAGGATGACAAAAAACAAAACAAAAAATGCGGATTGCAATCCCCTTTCTGTATGATGCTGTGAAGATGGTAAGGAGCAAGACTGTCACATTAGGCTGCAATGTTTAGTTATTTTTTATGGGAGCTATGCATAGCGCAGTCCAAAAGATATTGCACTCTTCCTAATTGGATCCAGATTGTAGAAAGCATTTGGTGCTCATAGAAACCAAACAAACAGACAATTGAGAATTATTACAGAGCATTTATGTTCTCAAAGTAGTATCCCTTGAAGCTTTTTAATTAAGGGTCTGTCACTATTTGTATTAGCAGCTGTGTTTTTCAGGTGACATAATTGTCTGAAAAAATTCTATCTTTAATACGGAAAGGTTTTTAATGTGAGACTCTTGTTTGTTTGTTTGTTTGTTTGTTTGTTTGTTTTAAAATTATTCCAGTTGTTTTAAGTTCAGCAACAAAAGCAAGAAAGATTCAGAATCAAAGCTTAATTATGCCAGAGAAGAGCAACACGAACGATTAGAGGTCTGGAACACTTGACTTATGGGGGAAGATTGAAAGAGCTGGGTTTGTTTAGTCTAGAAAAGAGGAGACTGAGAAGAGACATAATAACAGTTTTTAAGTATCTCAGAGATTGTGACAAGAAGGAAGGAGAAAAACTGTTCCCCTTAATTGGCAATGATAGGACAAGAAACAATGGACTTAAATTACAGCAAGGGAAGTTTAGGTTGGATGTTAGGAAAAAATTCCTAACTGTCAGAGTGATTAACCACTGGAATAAGCTGCCTAGGCAGGTTGTGGAATCTCCATCATTGGAACTGTTTAAGAGCAGATTAGACAAGCAACTGTCAGGGATGGTTTAAGAGGATACTCGGTCCTGCGATGAGTGCAGAGGACTGGACTTGATGATCTCTCATGATCCCTTCCAGTTTCTATAATTCTATGATTTTAAGATTCCAAGCTCCAGCCTGTCCTTGCTAAGTCTACCCTTTGTACTTAACCACTATAATGCATACTGTGTGGGTGTTTCTACATTGCAAGAAGCAAGTTGTAAAGATATACATTAAATAGTCTTTCAATGCATTGTCCTTTAATGTTTTGGCAGATCCACAGAGCAATTTCTCCCTTTCCTCCCCCAGAATGATTCTGTTGCTTCTGTATACAGTATTTCTTACATGGTTCTACTGGTGCATTCTGAGACTCCTGACACAGCTATGTCATAGCATCTAAGAGTGTTGCTTGGAGAAAGGATTTTTTCAAAAAATTGTAGGAGAAGAGGACTGAATTATGGGATGGACCCAGCCAGAACCACCTCTGGAATCATTAAAGCTGCACTGCTGATGTTTTCTAACCCCACTGAGAAGTCATCATAGATTACAATGGTTCAAGAAGTTCAGCCAGATCTTTGTCTAATGTAAATCAATGTAGTTCAATGGTTCCCATCTGTGGTTTGTGGACCACTGGTGGAAAGAAAGATAATGTAATATCTCATGTACCTCTTATGTACCATATTCAATGTTACATTATTATTTACAGTGTAATTTGCTTCATAAACCGTTGTGTAATATAACAGTATCTGAATTTAAATAGTGGTGCTTTTGTGTGACGCAGAGGTGTCAAACTCATTCAATGCAGGAGGCCACACTGGAGGGCAGGACATTTGGCACGGGTTATGTGGCCACTTGGGCTCCCCAACCCTTTCCCCAGCCACGTTAAGAGCGGCATGGGCTCCCCTTTCCCCTCCACTCCCCTACAGGCTCTGACACCTTCCCTTTCCCCTGCTAGGTTGCTCCTGGACCATCGTTCCCCTTCCCATTCCATTTCCCCTGCCATGTAGTGGCAGGCAATCAGTCTCACTCACAGCCAAAGACAGATTGGGCTCCTGACTCCCCCCTCACCACCCACTCACTGTCAGTTATTCAATATGCTGGCCTGTGGTTGGCTCATTCACACATGGACTCCAGACACTTTTTTCTTTTTTATATGTGATTTGTGCAATGTGCTGTCAATCAAATTAGCATTCTGACTGACTGACAATGAACAGCCAGGGTGAGGGATGGTGCAGTGGTTCTCTGGGATCCCGGCCTACCTTGCTGTAACTGAGACTCTGATTGGTTAGCAGACCACAGCAGAGCTGAGCCAGGATTGGCTGGAGTGCTTCCTTTGTTCCCCTGTGCTGTGACTTGAATTATGTGATATGAGCGAGTCAGAAGCATGCCTAGCCCTGCAGTGTTGGAAGCAGTCTGTCTTTGCTGTTCACTGCTCTCTCTTCTGCAGAGAGCTCCCAGGCACAGTATGGACAGCAGTCCTGTGGGCTGGATCAGCTCTCTTGGCTGGCTGGATCTGGCCCACAGGCTGTATGTTTGACATCCCTGGAATGATGTCAGTGTGAATCAACACTCTTTGCACATTTGACCATTAGAACATGGTCCACAAAAACTTCCAATAATGATGTAGTCGTCCACCTAAAGGAAAATGTTGGGATCTGGTGTGTCGTTGCATTAGAGTTAATGCTGCTACAGATATTTATACCAGCTGAAGATTCGGTCCTTGTACCCAGGTACTGCAGCAGACCAGAAGAATTAATTCTCAAAAACGTCTCCAAGTACTGATGTGGGTAGATGTAAAGTGTTGCACAAGTGTTCCAATACATAAGATTTCTGAACATAATCCTAGTGAAATTACTTGCCAGATTAAGACAGATAATTCATAGTTTTGTTCATTAGCAATAGCACTGTGTTTAGGGACTGATCCTTAAATGCTGCCCTGTGCTTTTAAAGACTTCCAGACTCTTGGGCCTGGTCTACTCCTGACAGTTAAGTCTGTTTAAATCAAGTGTCAGATGTCTGAAACAGCCAAAAGCCCTTAGCAGTATAATTAAGATGAGTTAAGTTCCCATGTAGACATTACTAAATTGACAGAAGAATCTGTCCATTGAGCTAGCTACCACCTCTCAGGGAGCTAGAACCCCTGCTGTTGGCCTATAATCTATGTAGCGTCAACAGTGCAACAGCACAGCTGTGTAGCTGATGCTGGCCTCAGTTGCATACCCCTGAACGTTGCCATCCCCCATGGGCACCAGGACGAGTGCTGCACGAAGTGTGGTTATGCCAACAAGACCCTGCCCCACATCCTCTGCAGTGGTATGCTCCATTCCAGAGCCTGGCAACTGAGACACAATGCAATCCAGACCTAACTGGTGAAAGAAATCCCACCTCACCTCGGGGAGGTCTCAGTCAACTCTGTCATCCCCAGTATTGACAGCCTGGTGAGATCTGATGTGATAATCACAGAAGAGGACAAGACAAAGATCATTATCACTGATCTCCTGGTCCCTTTCAAAAAAACAGCTCCTGGCCTTTCTTGAAGCCTGGGCCTGAGAAGAGTAAAAATACGCTCCCCTAGCAGACTCCCTGAGAACAAAGAACTACAGGGTCCAATTTCACGCCATAATTGTCGGCACCCTGGGTGCCTGGGACCCCACCAATGAATGGGTGACGCAGGCCTGTAGTGTCAGACAGTGTTATGCCCAGGTGATTGCACTGCTTCATAGTGTCCAACATCATCAGATGGTCCTGGGACATCTACATTGAACACATCATTGGGCACAGACAGTACTGGAAGGCATAAGCAGGACCATCTGTGCAATCATCAGCAGGGCTTTCTGCAGACACCCCTCTTTTGTACAGGAACATATTTCTTAATGGATTCTTGACCCACACTACTGAAACACACTCCAGAATAACTCACTTTCAATAACATATGTACTTCCCTTATATCATACTCTGTATCCCTTCCACAATGCTTATTGAGCTGCTTATCCCAAATCTCCTAACTCTTGTACCTAGACTAGATTCATAGACTATGTTTACATTAGGAAAAGTTAGTTCAAATTTGTTAATTTGAACTAATAAGTTCAAGGTTAGTTTGAACTAAACTCAAACTTATTTGAATTAACAACATGGACTAATTTGAACTAATGTTAGTTTGAGTTAGTCTACTTTGTTAATTTGTACTAACTGCCCTAATAAGTTCGAACTAAAGGTTAATCCTAGTCTTCACTGTCCTTAGTTTGAACTAACAATTGAACTAAGGGCTTAGTTCAAACTAACCAGCAGGTCCTACTAGTTCAAACTAAGCGTTCATTCGTTTGAATTAAGGAATTCCTTAGTTTGAACTAATAAAATCTAGTGTAGAGAGGTGATACTGGTAAGGTAGTTTGAATTAAGACTCCTTAATTTGAACTAACTTGCAAGTGTAGAGGTACCCATAGAGTCTTGACTTCCCCCATTCAGGATGTTGTAGTTCATGCACTGGCTGTACTTGCCATTTATATCATAACCTGTTCCTTCCCAAATGATCTGTACTCTGTACCTGGAAGCACAGTAACTCTACTTATATAACACCATGATTGTCTGTTCCTTTTTAAGGTAAAGAAGTCTCTAAAAACAGAAAACCAAAAATCTTGGTTGTCAGCCCTCAGTCCCTCTAGCATACTGAGCCTTCATTTTAGAGCTGTGCAGCTCGCTAGCCTTACAAGTGCACTCATAACCTAATGCCTAAAAGGAAGTGTCATGTGATTCTACCAAGTTACTTTCTATTTTCAAAATACAATTATCCCCATCTATCACCAGCACTGTCTGGTTTATTGTTCCTATGTGCTTTTGCCTTTACAGCCATCATAGTTTAGTCCCCTGATAAGCCTTGTCAGGCCCTTAGCACAGACTTCAGGTTTCCTTCAGTACCACCATGGTTTACATTGCTATTGCAGAAGGTCTCCACTTATAATGCTTTTTATAAGTCTGTCCTCCCCACATTTTCTCATATGTGAGGGGTATGATCCACCACAGCTTCCACCTGTATGCTGACTCTTAATGGCCTCCTTCCAGGTTTCCTTCCTCTGAGTTTATCTATTTTCAGCTGCTGAGGCTGGTTCCCCCTCTAACTAGTCCTTCAGCTGTAGCTCTACTTGTTAAATGGTCTGCCAGTAAATCCAAATTACCCTCTTTTGGTGAGGATTTGAGTGAGGACAGAACGAGGAGCAATGGTCTCAAGTTGCGGTTAGGGAGGTCTAGGCTGGATATTGGAAAAAACTTTTTTACCAGGAGAGTGGTGAAGTCTTGGAATGAGCTGCCAAGGGAGGTGGTGGAGTCTCCATCTTTGGAGGTGTTTAAGGCCCGGCTGGACAAAACCATGACTGGGATGGTTTAGTGGGAGTGGTCCTGCCTCTGGCAGGGGGTTGGACTAGATGACCTATGAGGTCCCTTCCAACCCTATGATTCTATGATTCTATGATAAGGTACAGAGTCCCACAGTAACGTTAGGGCTAGAGTTGGTTGAAAAGTGTTCATCTAAAGTGCATCAGCTTGTGCATACAACCGTTAAGTGCTAATGGTTACAATGTATATTTAGTTGAGGTCATTTGAAAGCGAGAGGACTAGCATGCTTCAATTCTTAAATGAAATAGTTGTTAGTGCTTTGTTTTTACTCTCCTGAAATAGCTTATTACTGTTGGTCAATTTTTTAAGAGTCACTGGGTTTTCAAGACTTAAGTATTTCTGTGTGGCCTAATATGCCAGATGCCTCAAGCAAAATAGATTCATTTTACCAAACCATGCTAATTCATAAACCTGATGCATCTTAGTCAAACAACTGCAAAGGACATCAGCAGAGTAAGTTATCTGTATTGATTTTCCCATATTCCAACACAATATGATGTTGCAATTGAATTTTTTTTTTTTACTGTGTTAAATAGACAAAAATAGCTAGATCTAGGAATGGATCATGTTTTGTGACTGATCAATGAAGTGATGTGCTTTAACTGGCTGCTATTATGGTTAGGTCATTCTGAGAAATGATTGTTACCAGCATGAGTTACCTTTGTCTTCTTGATTATATTAGTGATTTGTTCACTCTTACTAGACCCTTGGTTTTGTTTAGCATTAAATCCAAACAATATCATATGTCAACAATACATTTTAATTAAAGTTATGTTATAGTCCTTCAGAAGATAATAATGAGATTTTAATTTTGCTTATTGCTGACAAGGATACTTTTTTTTTTTTAATTTAGGTCTTACTCATATTTTGGCATGTTTTTGATGTCTCATGATAATCATTGCTGTTGACAATTCAATATTACTGTTAAGAGGGGTGTGTGTTTGAAATGCAGCTGACTTTAGGGACACCATCCTGATGCGTTGGATATTGCTGTAGCAACAGAAATAGACAGTGGAAACTTTTATATGTGCTGTTACTGATTCTTCAGAAAAACTAGACTGTAACAGGAAGTAGGCTATAGAAAGAATTACAAGAATGAATTGACCTTGTGATTTACACTTCTCTGCATGCATACGTATACCTAACATGCTGCAGCTTTTATTTCATGCATCTGATGAAGTGGGTTTATTCCCACGAAAGATCATGTGGTAAAATAAATTGTTAGCTTTTAAATGTGCCATGGGATTCCTTGTTTGTTTAGCTGAAATAGACTTATACAGCTACCTGTCTGAATGTAAAAAGAATTGTTCTTTGCAGATTGGAAGTGCACTGAAGCAGTCTGGGACCCTCATTCTATTTCACTGTTACATTAAAAAACCCAGCAACAAGAAGCCCACTTATATTAAAAGAAAGTTGTAGTACTGAAGGGAAGCAATCAGAAGTTAGGAAATTCCGTAATTAAGGTTGCCTGGCAACCTTAATTCACCCCCTTTGTGCAAATATAGTATGATACTATTTTTAAATTCATGATCACGCATTGTTTTTCCCCCAACAACAGCATTGTCAATGATCACTACTTCAATGTCAATGGTGCATAAACAGAGTATGGCCTTAATGCTATGCTTCCTTGTCTGTTTAAGTTTAATTAAGATCTCTAATTTTATTTTGTCACAGCTCTTTTGAGATGACTGGAGTCTGGAGGGCAGGATTAAGACAGTTCTCTCTTTTAATAAACTTAAAGAGGTTACTACATTTTCATTACCATCTTAGTGTAAGTACCTAGAAAGGGCAATAGCAGCATATAGTTTCTCCATCCCCAAACACTGATTGACCACAAAAACAAATATGAAAAATTCCATTGTTCACAGCTTCATTTTGCAAACTATGTAATGTTGCTATTCAGACCTATTGTACAAAAACATAATATGACTAAGAAATAAGTAAATGTTTTTCTAGATTTAACTAGTTTATCCATGGAATGTTTGAAAGCAGATCATGATTTCCCTGAAAGTTCTTGTTAATTAATTTTACTTTTAAAAATATTTTTAATTTGACATTTGAGCAGTGGTGGCTACTTGCCATTGCTAATATAAGTCTTCTATTGGTTTTGGTGTTTGATTCAATCAACATTAACTACTGTCATCAGGATGGGGATTGAAAAAGGCAACTGTGGCTCTAAATTTCTCAGGAAGAGATAACAGATAAACAAAACTAAACTACTGTAGAAAGTAGTGTACTTCTTTTCCCCCTAGGCCATACAAACCTTGCCAGAGCCAAGGCCATTATTCCTAAGAAACTGGACTACTGTTGATTAAGTTTTGATTTAATTTCTCACCATGTACATGTGTGAGGGTCAGATCATTGTCAGATATTTGGGGACTCCTATCTCCTGCTCTGTCAAATTGTGTCTTATATAAATTCTACTATCTTAACTCATCATCAGCATGCAATTTAAAAAAATCATCACTGAAGAACAGGAAGGAGAAATATGTCTGCCAATAGATAAGGATAGGTTTCAGGAAGATGCAAGGAGCCATTCTGCATTAGCACCCGTATAGCTACGCACCACAGTCTGGCATTTCTGTAAGAAACAGCATAGCAAGCTACCACAGGGAATTTGATCTCTTGTCAGGGACTAGACATCTTTTTTTTTTTTTGAGTTCATAAGATGTGGTCTAGTTTATCTTAGAACTCTGAGGCAGATAATATCAATTGCCTCCAGACAAGAGGGTTCATCTGAGGAGGGCATATTTCAGGATTATTGTACTTGAAAAGGAAGAGCAAGAGTCTGTTGATGCAAAATATCACAGAATGTTCTAGAAGCAGACAAGAAAAAGAGCTTAGTAGTAGTACAATGTCCAATATCTTGCTTCATCAGTGCTGAAAATGAAGTATGCATATCATTGCAGAGATGGCAAAAGTTAATAATGAACCAGTTGCCTCTGCAGATACATATAAATAGATAGGCAAATTTAAACCTGGCCATCTGTGAGACTAACATGTGAGTCTGAAATGTCTTTCTGCAAGCACTTATTCCAGTAATATGCAATTGCTCATATTTTTTGTCAAGCACATACAAAACGAGCAGAAGCATGGACAATCTGAATAAATGTGTGGAACATTTTTGCAGTGTTTTTATAGCTGTAGAAAGGGAATTAAAAAATGCCTATGTCAAAAACTAAACCCTCTACCTCCCCAGCATGCAACATTATGGGTATGTCTACACTTCCACTTTAAATCAAAATAATGATGATTATTTTGATTTAAAGTAGTGCGTGTCTATACTAGGTTTCCTTATTTGAAATGAGGAGCTTCCTCAGCTGCTACTCACTATGGTGTGTGTGTACGAAGGACAGAGCTGCTGCTAACTGCAAGAGAGTTCCTTCTTGCTGTAACTCTGAAAGAGAGGGGAAGGAGGATGCATCATTAATGGACATGTGCAACACATCTTGAAGAGCAACCATTAGTTAGTTACAATTAGTTAGGTTAGTAACAATATTTTCTTTCAGTGATTGCACATGTGCATTTCACTCTTGCTGACTCACAAGTTGTAAGACTGGATGCAAAACTGGAATCTTTTTCACTGAAGATTGGCAAAAAATCTCATCCCAAGCTAACTTGGAATCTTGAGCAATAATATAGTGAAAGGCAAATATGTGGACCAGGTTGCTTCTCTACAAATGCCTGCAACTGGGACTTGTACCAGAAAGGCTATCAAGGTTGATTGTGACTTCAGTGAATGACCTGTAACTTGGTTGGATGGAGCAATATAAACCAAGTCATAGCACATGCATGTGCAAGATGAAATCCAGGAAGAAATTCTCTAGGGGGAGATTGATTGATCTTTTTTCTGTTTGTCATGGCTGTAAACAGCTGGGAGGATTTATAAAAGTGACTGGTCTGTCAATATAAAACCTGAAGGCTTTTCTGATGTCCAAGGTATGCAAATACTCTTCCTTCTTGGCTGTGTGTGTCTTTTTCTAGAATATGAGCAAACAATTGGCTAGTTGATGTAGAAAGAGGAAAACAGCTTTTGGACAAACTTCAGATAAGGACACAGGTAAACCTTATTTTTAAAGCAGATCTTGTACAGAGATCCCAGCATTAATGCCCACAGCTCCTTTACTCTTCTGGCTGAGGTAATGGACACTGAAAATGGCACTTTCACTACCAGATTCAGTGGTGAGCAAACAGAAAATGGTTCAAATGGGGGACCCATAAGTCTTGGCAATACTATGTTTAGTTCCCACAGTGGAATGGGGTCTTGCACTTGAGAGTATAATGTGACTAAGCCCTTTAAAAGTCTTATGGACTTGTCACTGGAGAAAATGGAGTGATTGTTTTAGGATGGGACACTGAAATAGCAGCCAGATATACTCTGATGGGGCTAACATCCATGCCATAGTGTTTCAGGTATAAAAAGTTGTTAAAAAATGCTGAATTGAAGAACCTATACTGGTAATACCAGGTGGAGAAATGTTTCCTTTCAAAGTAAGGAGCTGTCATAGAACACGTTTTTTACTGTTTAGCATGACCGCTTGAATGTCTTTCAATCAAGCCTGTTCTCTAGTGTCTGCCCATGGAACATCTATGCAATTAAGCAAAGGAATTGTAGGCTTGGGAGGAGTGGGTGACTATAATTGTGGGAGATCAGGTATGAGTCTAGTGGAAATAAAATTGGAGGTTTCACCAACAGTGCCAAGGAAGTGGAGAATTAGTGCTGATGGGCCCTTGCTGGGGCTATAAGTATGTTTCTGGTCTTCTTCTGTCTCATCTTTCAAAATGTCTTGTAAATGAGTGGGACTGGTAAAAAACAGAGGATCTTGTTTGGCCATGTCAGCACAAAGGTATTGGTTTTTGAATAAGGGCTATGACCCTGTAGGGAGCAGAACTGCTGATACTTTGTTGGACTTAATTGCAAATAGGTCCACTTGGGAAACCGCCCACCTTGGAAAATGTATCTGGCCACATCTGACCAAGAAGACTACTGATGGTGACTTGGAAATGATCTGCTCAGATGCTCTATTATGTCATTCCATGCACATGGCAGCTCAGATACTTCTAGATCTATTGAGTTGGTAATACAGACTTCCCAGAGTAGTTGAAAATGAGACTTTCAGACATAGAGCCTAGTATAATAGACCAGGTTTGAGGTCAAGCCCTGCTGTTATAAAGCAAAGTTAGAGGAAGTTAGGCTATGAATGCTGGCACATTCACAGTAGCTATCAAGAACAGAGAAGATATTGTAAACACACACTTTTTAAAAGAAGCACTAGGTACCAAACATTCATGCAAACCCATTTCAGAAAGGTACCAGAACATCCCAATGCCCTAAAGGTAACAAGGGCTGACTAACTCCTCAGAATTGCAATGTGGCATTTAGGGATGTCTTAATATGATGAACAGAGATGTTTTGACTGAATCATCCAGCACAAGGTAAAAGATGGTATCTTACCATGTCAGAGGGTGGCAAGTATACACATCAGAGAGCAGTATGTAGCCTGTTAATGTGTAAAAGATGGTCTCAAAAGGAGTGTCTTTGGAAGTGGCTGAGTAACAAACGGGAAGGCCCTCTGCTTATTGAGGCAGTACCATTGTCACTGGCATACATATCTATTTGTAGCACATATGGGATACTTTTTACTGTGCTTTATTGGCAATAAATCTGGCCTGGTGCCTTCATTACTGAAATGGACCTCTAGTCTTATTGGATAATCCAGTTGTGATTTGGTGTCTTGGTTATATGCGCAAAGCAGGGACAGCATACACACTGGGAGAACACACACACAGCCAACAACTGACAACACCCAGAACAGAGTTGCTTCTTGACAAAGTGAAGAAGAGCACAATTCCCTCTGCTTAGTGAGGCAAAACATTGCCAGCGGTTGTTGATGATGATTAGCTGTCTGCTTTCAATGTATAAAGCTAAATCTTCTGAGGACCCTAGACCCTGTATTTGTAGAGAACCCTGGTGGCTTCCCCATTTCAGAATTGCAGTGTCTGTCAATAGCATGAGAGTTGGCTGTGAGTGGGCAAACAAGCCTCCTACACACATTAGCTGGAGAGGACCTGGGGCCGGGGGGGGGTGTGAGGCCATGGCAGGGCACTCTAATTGCTGAGAATAACTGATGCAGAGTTCTAGGGTGCTGTCTGTGCTTGTGAACAACACAGGTGTAAGAGGCCATGTGACCTATAAGCCTCAAACAGTTGTGTGCTGTTGTGACTAGGTGGGCCTTCAAATCTATAATAATTAAATGAATAGCCAATGTTAAGTTGTTCTACAGTGGCTTGAGAGCATGGAAACCAACCTCAGAGCAGACTGTTAATAAGCAGGGAACAGATCCCAAATGGGCTGTGAATTCTACAGTTAGATTTCACCAACTTAGTATCAAGTCTGAATTCCTCAGGCATTTTAATAGTCTATACATAGAGTCACAGCTAATTTCCTTCAGTACTCTGAAGGCACCTAGACAAGCTTCCCTTTGTGACAGATGGCCCCTTACACCAAAAGTCAGAACTATGTGCAGGTCACACTCAGTTGTAAAGAACAGGTCATTTATCCAGGTCAGTTGGGCAACAGATATCACATCAGACAATTCTTGTAGCCAATCCTATAATAATAAATCTTTAGATAATTTAATGAAATAATGTAAACAAGTTAATTACAAGGTTGGAGCAGGTAAGCTATATGCACACACACAACAGGCCAATTCTTAAGTTTCTAAAGGTACAGTACTAAAAGCTTCTATAATAAACAAACTCTATATACCCTTTAGTGATAATGCAGGCCAAACACTAGTGATATTTTGCTTATTCTTAGTCATCCTTACCCCTCAGAGTCCAGGCAACATAAAAGATAGCCTTAACAAGGAGAAACTCTTTTTTTCTTCCCCTATTCTGCTTCAAGTTGCAAATTGAACTCTTGAGATGTAAAACCGAATTCCTCCCCTTTTCATGGGGGAGTGGAGAAGGAAGACCATCAGTGATGTCTCTTGCCTTCTGATGTTCCAAGATGGTTTGTCTACTGTTGATCAGCCTTCTTTGATTGGGCAGGAAATAACAACTTCTGTGTCAATTTACTGTTTCACACTTCATAACGCTTCTCTCTTGATTGGTGATTAGGAGTTATAGAACAAATACTTAACTATTACCTTATAACATGGGATATATACATTATACATGAGATTAATGCACACAGCAAATTTACATTGAGAGGTCTCAGAAATTATAGGCATAAGCTTCCTGATGCCATTAAGTCTAGACTAGCTTCAGTTATGCATTTGTCAGTGTTCAGCTGGGTCATATGGCCTTGGCATGAGCTGGTACCTGCTCTGCCAGTATCATCACATAGCACCTGGAATATGGAAGAAAGGGCCTGGCTTGAGATGCATCCCATATAGCCCCCATAATCTCTAGCTTCTTGATTTGCGACAGGAGAGATTTTTCTGTGTTGATTAAAAGTCCCAGAGCATTGAATTTTGACTGGATCAGGAAGGGGCGTTGCTGGCACTGGGCACCAAGGGCACGTGCCCCAAATCCCAGCACCTGTGCCCCGGATCTGGCAGAGGCTGCTCCTGGCCCTGTCCCCAGCTGGGGATCTGGGGCCCAGCTGCCCATGGCCACTTCTCGTCCATCCCCGGCTGGGGATGCGGGCCCAGCCACCCGCAGCGGCTTCTGGCTCTGTCCCCGGCCAGGGGGCATTGCCTGCAGCCAGGGAGTGGGGCCTGTGGGCCAGGGTGGGGCCTGGAGCCGTGGCCCGGATCCCTCCCCGGGGCCGCAATGCCCCTGGGATCAGTGCTGTATTGGTCTGCACTTGCCATTTGTATGGGCCCTTGAGAAGTGAGTTGTCTAGATAGAAATAAACCTGTGCTTCTCATTTTTTGGAGGAATGTAGCTACTATTGCTATGACCTTTGTAAAGACCCTGAGATCTGCTGACAGAACAAAAATTAGTACTATATAGATTGGTAATTATTTTGATGTAGCATAAATTGAAGGTGTTTTCTGTGATCTTGATTGCCACATCAAAGTAGACAGCATATCAGTCCCCAGGATACAGGGAAGGGATAATAAAAGGTAGACTGGCCATGCAAAATGTTGTCCTTTTAAAAAATTTGTTGAAATGGAAAAGATCTAAAACTGATCAGAAATCCCCTTTTGTATTTGGAATTACAAAATATCAGGAAAAATTCTTTCCTTTTGAGTTCATATGGAACCTTCTTTATGGCTCCTGACCAAGGAAAAATTGACCTACCTGGACAAGGAGTTTCCCATGAGAGTGGTCCTTGAAGGGGGCTGGAAATGAAAGAGTAGAAACAAAAAGGAGAGTATATCCCACCTACACAGGGCTCAAGAAGGACCTACTGAACCAAAGCAATCCTGGACTAAGCACAGCAGAAGTGGGACACAGGGGTGTTGCTGGCACTGGGCACCCGGTGCCCCGGATCTGGCGGGGCCACCTCCTCCTGATCTCCAGCCCAATCAGGCCAAAGATCCGGGGCCCAGCCGCCGGCTGCCGCAGCGGCCCCATCCCCAGCCGGGGATCTGGGGCGTGGCCGCGGCGGGGAATCCAGGGCCTGGTCACCCGCGGCAGTGGCAGCCCCGTCCCCAGCCAGGGATGTGGGACGCAGCCACCTGCAGCCGCTTCTGGCCCCGTCCCCAGCCGGGGGTGCGGGGCCTAGCCGCCCGCGGTGGCATGGTGGCTTCCAGCCTTGTCCCTGACCAGGGGGTGGGGCCTGCGGCCAGCGGGCAGGGCTGCTGCGGGCAGGGGTGGGGGCGGGGCCAGTGCCTGTGCCCCGGGTCCCTCCCTGGGGCAGCGACGCCTCTGTTGGGACACATGGCTTGTGAGGGTGAGGAGGTTTGGTTTTGTAGACTGGCATGTACACTTCAGTTCTCCTGTCAAAATCCCTGGTGGTTCCTTGGACTCTGTGAGGGGTCCAGTGACAGAGCTGAAGTAACAGGAGATCCATGCCTATAATCGCTGGGTATGTCTACACTGGAGGCTCTGTTAAGTCAACTTAACAAGGTCACCTTTAAGTCAATTTAAAGTTGACCTTGTTAAGTTGACTTAGAAAGTCCACACTGAAAACTACTGTTGATTGCCTGTGTCCACACTGGCAGGTGGTAGGTCAATCCTTCTTGGTAGCCAGGAACTCTGGGATGGAGCCCAGAGGCCAATTAGGTTATTTTAAGGGCTTTTCCCAATCTAGATGGGATTAAGTCAATTTAATAAGGTCAATTTAAGCATTAAATTGACCTTAAGAGGTGATGTTATTAAGTTGACTTAAGGAAATACTTATGTCAACTTAAAAAAGCCCAGTGTGGCAACAGGGGTCTGTAGGTCAACTTAACCTTCCTTAAGTTGACCTAAGGCTCCAGTGTAGACATACCCCTGCGACCTCTTTTTTTGACAGGTCCTTCTGAGGAGCAGGAGAGAGAGATTTGCATGTCTGGTGTGGCTAATAGTGCTTCCAGACTGCGGCAGGTGTGTACAGAAAATGGCAGATGAAATTCAGTGATGATAAATGCATAGTAGTGCACATTAGAAAACAATTCCAACTATATATACAAAAAGATGGGGTCTGAGTTAGCTATTGTCAGGAAAGATCTTGGAGTCAAGGCGGATAATTCTCTGAAAACAGCAACTCAATGTGCAGCAGCACTCAAGAAAGTTAACAGGACAGTACAAATCATTGGGAAAGGCATGTATAATAAAACAGGAAATATCATAGTGGCACTACATAAATCCATGGTATCCCATGCATTCCAGACCTTATGGAATACAGGGTGTGGAGAGTCTGCCACGAGCTCTTGTAAAGTAATGGATTAGTAGAGATTAGCATGTTACTGGGCTCAAATGGTTGTCTCATTAAACCCAGTAGGACTACATTAGGTTCCAGGAAAGAGGCAACTTCCTGACTGGGGGCAAAAAAAGTTTAAGATCTTTTAAAAACTTATCCACAGTCAGGTGGTTGTGGGGGGAAATATAGCCTCAGGAAGCCAGACGAGATAGCATCAGTGGCATGCTTATCTGGCTGCCATGTGAACTTGAACTGAGCTAATATGCAGTCCTGAGTTCTTTCATGTCAACAGATAGTCCAGGATAGGTGGAATTTGGGGGTCAGTATTGCTCAGCCCAAATAGCAAATTGTGTTGCTCAGCCCAAGTAACAAATATCTTACACTTGGCAGCATGTCCTTCTTATTCTGAATAAAAATGTTCTATGTGTGCAGAGACAGCAGGATGTTTCTATGTGTGTCATCCAGCCTCTTTACCCATACTGTCAGATATACATATGCTGGGTCCAGATGTTGCCGTTGTCTTGAGATACTAAGGGGTAAGAGTTCTGGAATACAAGCTGCCAAGACCATCAGATCAGGATACCAAAACTGTCTTGGCCAGGCATGTGATATCATGATGATGGCCATCAAATCCTGTCTTATCTTAATCAGCACCTCCAGAATCAGAGGGATGGGATGGTAGGTGTACCTCATCCCGGGAGACCATGGAAGAAGGAATGCATTTGATAAGGATCCTTCCCTCAAGCAAAACCAGAGGTATTTCTTGATAGTGTTTGTTGCAAAAAGGCTTATTAATAGTTATCTCCATTCCTGAAAGATGTTTTGGATAACAGAATCCTTGACTGACTACCTGTAGTCCATAGAGAATTGCCTGCTGAAATGATCTTCTAGGCCTAGGACACTTTGCAGCCCTGTGTAGCATTATGAGGGAGACTTCTTGACCGATGCGCCAATTCCAGAATTAAACTGCCTCCTGGCAGAGGGGTTAGGGAAGGGAGGAGACTGGATTCCTTCCAGTTTTTTATATAAAACGTGACCATTATGTTGTCAGTTGTGGTTTGTTTGGTCAGAGCTTGAATCACTGGTAGAAATCCAGTGCCATGAACAGCCCTAATACATTTATGTGCTTTGAATTTGCCATTCCCCACATCTGAGGCAGTTTTAGACAATTGGGGGCCCTAGGCAAAGGCCCACTGTGGATCCCCCTGTAAACCCCCACTGCTGCCTTCCCCATGGCCCTGGTCCCCCTGCAGCCCTAACTGCTCTGCCCCCAGACTCCTTGTTTGTTTTGCTGAACCAGACTAACATGACTATCCCTCTGGAACTCGTATATTATTCTTGGGTATGATATTTTTAAAGAGCTTTCCATAATGAAGCTTGTAAGTTGATCATCTTTCACTTAACATAAATGAGCTAAAGCTAAGCTACAAACTTAAAATGAACATTTAAAAAAATGTATTTTATGTGCATTAACTAACAAATAAAAAGTGGTAAAATCAATGATGGCTCAAAAATACCTAAAATACCATATTTAAAAATTTGGGCAGTCAAATCTTACAAATTTTTCACATAGGCCTGGGTTTACGTGCACTAGAAGTTTAATACAAATAATTATAATAAATAAAAAGAATGAAAAGAAGATTTCTAGTCTGTAGCTACAAATTAAAAACATCAAATTTCAATGAAATTATTTGAAGCACTCAAAACTCTGGCCTCCCTCAAAAATATTAAATAGTAAGTACAAAAGAAACTAAAGAAGGACATACAGCACAGACATCACACACAGCTCTAAAGGTTGCTCGAAGGCAGCACTGTATTTATATGTAGCAGCCAATGTTCCCTGTAAGCTGTGCTGGTGGGCAGGGGCGCAGTGGCCCCCACTCACCAGTGCAAGCAGCACGTGTGACAGTGCAGGGCAGGCAGCCTTGCCTCTCCCCAGCCTGGAGGAGCCCTGTGTGTCAGTCAGAGGCTGCCTGCTGGAGCAGTGAGAGCTGATGGCCCCTCCCCTCTGCCCTGGCTGCAGGCAAAGGAAGCCATAGCCAGGCTGGAGCTGGAGGAGGGTACTTAGGTCGAAAGACCTAAGCAAAACTGTATTGAGCCGTTTAGCATCTCTATCAAGGGTGAATGCTTTGCTTTTCACTTGCTAAAAGGCTTGAATATACAAAAGCTCCTGAAAGAAAAGAGATTCTTTAAAATAAGCAAAAACAAGTTGGGTTTATTTCAGATTCATTTTCTTTTCTGTGAGAGATTCTAATGCAATCAGTTTGTCAAGGTGGGGCTTTAGAATGTAACTTTGTATAGACTCCTGTGGTGGAAGGAAACAAATCCCAATGATTAGGAAAATGAAATGAAAAACTGAAAGAATAAAAGGTCATTTAAGGCAGAAGGAAACAAATATTGCCATTGGTGCAATAATTTAAAAAAAAAAGCCTTCGTATTTCTATTACTCCAAGAATTTGTTAGAAAAATAATCATTTTCTTTCACAAATCCATATATACTCTTGCTTCTTGCAGCTTTGATTAGGTTTGCTTTAACCACCAAAATTAAAATTATTAAACTACCATTATTATATTGTACTACCAGACACACAGATCTCAATTGTACCTTATTTAGCTTATTTTAGTCCTGAGATTATTTACATTCCAGGCATACTAATTATAGCCTCCCTTTTATTGTTGAAAATGATTTGGATAAAAAAAAAAAACAACATAAACTCCAAAACTGAGATGTCAGACACACTTTATATTAAAGGAAGATACTCACAATGTTTAAAGTTTCCTGTATGCCTAATTAATTTTTTGGCATTCACTTAGGGGATTGTTGTCCCATATTTAGCTTTTGAGAGGTATGATTGGGCATGATAATGTAACACACTCTAACCAGCTCTGTTTGATGCAAATTCTTTAGGCACAAAAAATGGCCCTGGTTACAGAGATGTGATGCTGTGAGAAACTGTCTTGAAACATGTTTTCTGCCATTGCCACCTTTAAAAGTTTTGAATTTCTCAGATAACTTTACTTAAGGTGTTGCCCCGAGGGAATCTGGGAAGCGGTTGCTACCTAGTGATTGTGATTTGCAACGCATGGTAACTTAATATGTTTACTGAGGGCAGAATAGGTGTATTTTTAAGGTTGGTAGCTAGATATTAAATACAATCCCCTCAACCTATGTTCCCTCTAAGCTGCGCTGGCACGCTGCAGCGCAGCCCGCTACAGCCGCCAGCGCAGCGAAAGCTACCGGCAGCGCACTGCCGGCAGCCGGAGTCCCTCCACAGAACTCCTCTGGGGCTGGGAGCTTTGAAAACTCCCGCCCAGAGAAGCTCCAACAGAGCATGCCCAGAAAATCTGGGCATGCTCTGTAGAGCTCCTCTGGCCCGGGAGTTATGGCTGGGCCCTCTGGCTCCAGTCCAGCCCCAAGGTAAGTTGGGGGGGGGCGGGGGGGGGGGGGGGGCAAGCGGGGGGCTGTAAGGAGGTGGGGCTAGCAGGAGGAGCGGGGGGAGAGCGGGAGCGGGGGGGCTGTCAGGAGGGGGGGCAAGCGGGAGGGGGGGCTGTCAGGAGCAGCGGGGGTGGCAAGCAGGTGCGGGGGGGCTGCCAGGAGGGGGGGCCGAGCGGGAGCGGGGGGCTGAGCGGGAGCAGCGGGGAGGGCTGTCAGGAGCGGGGGGAGGGGCTGCACAGCAGGCCCCGCGGGGGGGGGAGCGCAGCGAGCAACCGGAGTTGCTCAGCTGCCCTCTCCCCTTAGAGGGAACATTGCCCTCAACATGTCAGTCTCATGATTGAATCTGAAACTACCTGCTTAACTTCAATCTACGTTTTGGACATTTAGGGCCTGATCCACTTTGAACCCCTTTTACCCCAGTGGGGCAGCATAACAGGGACTTAAATTCCAAAGGGGCAGCCATATTAGTTTAGTAAAACAAGGAGTCTTGTGGCACTTAAAAACTAACAGATTTATTTAACACATGAGCTTTTGTGGGAGAATATCCCACTTCATCAGACGCTTTGAAGAGGGAGAATTTACAGAATAGGATGAAAATAAGTGCAGGGAAGTGTAAGACATGGGATCAGGTCATACTGCAACAGCAGATCAGACAAGACTTAAATGAAATGCATTTTAGGGCCCTTTTGCACTGTCAGAGTGTTAAAAGAAGCTTCAGTGGAATTAAGAATCTAGCCCTCCATTTGTGTTTTCTCTTAGTTTATTATACCCCATCCATTTAAAGGGGCTTGATCATTGATTCCAGAAATGTGAGACTAAATTTTAAGCTAAAGGCTGATTCACTACAAATTTTCTTAAACATTGTCACTTATACACTGACAGATGATAAGTTCACATTCCTGGCCCAGTTGGTTGATGTATGTGGTACATTTCAAGCATCTAGTACAGATGTTAAGTGAGGCTTCAGTCTAATGAGTAATATAAAGACACAGTCTTGTAACAGGTTGGAAGTTTCTCATCAAGACATGATAATGCACATTAAATCATATCTAACTACTGGATTCAGGGTTAACCTTGACTCTATATATGTGAAAACAAGGAATCAGGTGGCACTTAGACTAACAGAATTATTTTTTGCATGAGCTTTTGTGGGAGAAAATCCCACTTCATCTATATATGTATTCTGGAAATCTGACAAAGACAGGCAACAAAAATTGAGCGGTGCAGATGATGGTAGAGGCTAGATAGGCAGCAAGTGTCATTGTCTCACATTTGTTTAGTAAATTAATAAAAACTAGAGTACTTCAATATAACATTTTTATTGAAGTTTGAATGAAAAGACATCTATAAATTTCTTTTGAATTAAGGCACTTAGGCATGCTGATACTTTGAGCACCAAAAAACTGTTGCCCAGGCCTAATAAATTGCTGCTCAGCAAGTACCGTAACTTGCCCAGCTGCATCATCAGCTTAGAGGGAACATTGGTAGCAGCCTATATGGACCTACCTGGTGACCTGAGCTAACCAAAGCCAAAGGAAAAATTGTCACAAAGGCAAAGGAAAAGGCAAAAGAACAAGTAAAAAAGAAAAGGAAAAGGCAAAATTTCACAAGTGGGATTTAAAAATAGCAGAATAAAAGGCCACACTGAAGAATAAAAGATGAGACCATTGGAAAAGTACCTATGATTGTGCTGTCTGTTGTTGTCAACAGAGTTTGCTCCTGCTTTTTTAGCATGTCAGTATGAAGGTGATGGGCAGATAATGGTGAAATATGAAATTCAGATGAAGCACAAATCCTAGTGATAGTTTGCCTTCATGAGCCAAGACTGAAAAGTGCTGAGGCTTCCAGCCCTACTGGCTCTGCTAGATGGGAACAATTTCTATATATTTCTGTATTTTCATTTCTCTCCACCAAACTGAGGACGGGACCCCTTATTGCTCCAGGCCCTAGGCGACCGCCTGCTTCACCTACCTCTAAAGCCACCACTGCCCCCATCATAATAAGAAGGGTGTATCTGTCACTAACATCGCTAACATCTTTCTAGGAAGATGTTAGAATGATTCATCTCTGTGCACTTGATTGGGAGCCTTCCACCAATTCAATGATGACAACAGATCCTCGGAAGGATCTTGCACTAAAATGCTTATATGATGTTTGTTTGTCATGTATACAGACTTCAGCCAGGCCTCCATGCAGTGAAGGTGAAGTTGGGCTTGCTATGTGATGTATATGCAGCAGCAGACTCAGACATGTTCTTTTTGTGGTGTGACATTGTTTCTATAAGGATGGTCATGGCATTGATTGCGGGCAGCAGATATAAGAGGATCAGGGAGGCTCCTGCTGGCCTCTGTCCTGTAATCCAAGACCCACACTGCTCCTCTTCCCATTCAGCCTCTTTCCCAAAATCCCTCCTGCCTACGACTTGCTCCTCTCACCCCCCTACCTGCTCACTCCTTTCAGCTCCATTCTCCAAGGCCCCCCTCTCTTGTTTCTCTCCCGCCTCCATCACTGGCCATAGCTAAGTTGCTCCAGTATGAGCAGCATGCACAGCAGTAGGAGTAGTCACTCAGTTGGGCCAACCAGTGAGAGACAGAATTTCAGAACCACATTTAAAAGTGTGTGGCAGGTGCGGGGAGGGGCTTGGGGAAGGAGGTGGAAAAGCACAAGAAATGGGAAAGGAGTGTTAGGGGAAGCAGAGTACTGGCCAGCAGGGATGGGAGAGATGGAATTACAGAGGCAAGAATTATTCTGAACTCAAAGCAGTAGATAAAAGTACCGAGGCCCTCCCACAGTCCAGAATTAAGCAGCATCTCCCCCTTTGTTTCAGGGTTAGGAAATAATAGGAATAAAATACCTTCTCACAGGGCTAGAATGGAACAACACAATTATCCTGATGTGACAGAAGGCCAGAAAGAAGAAAGAGACCAATATGGCTCCATCAGGAGCTTTTTAGTGACCTGAAAAATTAAAAGGAATCCTTCAAAGTTGAAATATAGACAAAGTACTAAGTGTGAGTATAAAAGAACAGCACAAGCATGTAGGGACATAATTAGAGATTCGAAGGCACAACATGAGTTTCATCTAGCCAGGGCCATACCCATACAAGACAATAAGAACAGATTTTCTTAACACGATGCAACAGAAAGATAATAGAAAGTATAGGTCTACTCAGTGGGGAAAGAGAGCTATTAAAGGATAACATCAAGAAGCATGAGGTTTCTGAAGCCTGTTTTGTTCAGGTCCTCACTAAAAAGGCTACTTAACACAATTCATATTAAAATAAAGGGGGAAATAACTCAAGCCCACATAGTGAAAAAACAGGTTAAAGAATAGTTAAAGTGTATTAAGCACCATTTTATTCTGTAACAATAATTACAGGTTTTTTCAATTGTGATGCATAAAAATCAGGCTTATCAAGACATACAGAAAGTCCTAAATAAAGATATCTGATTTCTAGAGTGCAAATTACAAGCAAATCTCATTAACTTAAGTAAGAACTATTATAGTTATTTCTGTCTTGAAGATTCTAGAGAAGTCACAAATACATAGGAATGAACTTTTCCTCAAGCCCTATTTTTTTCTTCTGAATTTCTATAGAATGTCAGCAGATTTCCTGCAAAGCTTGCATCAACCTCAGTTGAAGGAAAAACATATGGATCCTTAATTACAAAGATGATAAAAAACAAAACAAAACAAAACAAAAACCCAATAATGTCATTTTAAAGCTCCTTGAAGAGGCTATTTTCCCTGGCTTCTCACAGAGCTATCGCAATGTGGCACTGTCCTTGAATGTCCTCCTGAAGCAATGTCCTTGTCTACCTACAGATTGGACTGGATAGATTCCATTTCACTTTTGATCAGAAAGAGGCACAAAATTGCTAAGTACATCTTAGTATTTGATCTTCCCACCCCAAGAACCAATATTCATGACTGTGTATTTTCGATTAAACCATCTTTGTATTGTTCAGCATATCCATGTTACACTTTCCAGGGGATCAAAATGCAATCTGCCTCCACTACCAAAATCTAGCTTCTGGCCTCCAACCTCAACAGAGGGTGGGACCTCAGGGTGAGAGAGGAGGGGGTTGGTGGAGCAGCACCAAGGACTGTCCCACTCTGGCTAAGGCATTGCAGTTTGTTGGGGTGGCGGGCAACATCTTTTGTATCACCTTCCAACTCTGCCGAGGGTTGGGGCTTCTGCCCCATGGGGTGTCAAGGCTCACAGACCCCCTAAAATGGACTTGTGGACCCACAAGGGGACCAGACCCCCAGTTCAGACCTGCTTCCTCAGCAGATCACCAACTCAGAACCACTAACCAACATCCAGAGTAACATAATGATATGAATAATTACATGAGGTTATCCAACTGATACAATAACTGCATGACATTTTTTATATTAAAGCATTCTGAAGATTTAAGAATGCTTCATTTTATTACATAAGCCCAAATTTCTGCTCAGCCAACACCTATTCAAATCAGTAGACATTGTATCTAAGTATCAAAGAGCAAAGTTTAGCCTACATTGTTTACCAGCTAGAAATAGATGAAATGGAGGGGAAAAAAAAAATAATTGATTGTAGACTGAGACCTAATGTTTCATCAGATAAAGTTTTATATATATAGACTCTTCAAAAAAAAAGTGTTGTGCAGCACAGTAGACAACTGTAAGCAGAATGTTGCTGTATTAGTCAAAATGCATTAATTATGTAATGATGACCAAAAGGAAGAGCATTTCCTGGAACTAAATGATTAGCTGAAGATGAAAAGTGATCTCAAGAGCTTTTAACCCCACAAGTCTTAAACTGCCTTTGAATAGGAGTAGGATACACCATCAGCTATCATGTGCTACAATTAGTAATAGATGACTGTGTTAGCTAGATGAGGACTGGTCAGATACCCTAGTCAGCAGACACCCCACTGCATACAAGGGTGGGAGTAGATCTCCCTGGCTAGTGTTTTCTCAAAGCAAATGTTTTCAAAACTAAGAACCTAAAGTTAGGCATTGAATCTGTACTTTGTCTCCTAAGTAAGGGGCCAGATTTTGGAAGTGCTGAACACCCAGAAATTTCCACTGAGCTTGTCACAGGGCAGAACTTCTCCTCATCTTTCAAGCACACTCTTGTCACATGCAGTCTCCTTTAAGAAGATCTATTGTGTAAACATAAGCAAATAAAAATAAACATAAACAGTCCCTCAGCTCAGTATTTGTCCTTAGGTTTTATGGCCTCCCCAGCCAGAAGTCACTAATAATCCTGCTTCTTGCAGTTTCTCAGTCCCATTCAGCTGTTTCTTTCCTGGAACACCAACCCAGGGTTACCTTCCCGGATCCTTGGCTACTTCCTCCAGGGACTCTACATGGGAGGCAGGCGAGCGCTATTCCTCTGTTGTTTAACTCCCCAGGCACAGCCTGTCCCAACAACTCATGCCCTCTGACAGGTCTTTACAGCTTCAGTTGGAGCCCTGACTCCTTCAATTAGTTCTTTAGCAGAAAAAGAGAGCCTGGAGCACAGGACCAGGTACAAGGCCCGAGGTCTGACCCAAATTATTAATATTAAATAAATATTAGTTATTAATATTAATATTAAAGCAAAAGCCTATTAGTTCAATGTCTGGTACGTGAACATGGCACAGTTAACATTGCTAAAACACATTGACTATGTAAACACACTCCAGCAGAGAAGCACAAGTACACCTGACCTAACTCAAGATAAGGCAGTTTGACGGAAGTGATGGATAGTGATATTTTGTCTGAAACATCAGGAATAAAGCACAAAGATTGGTGGTGAGTAGGAATGTCTGGTCTGAAACAATAGGAGAAAGGTACAAAGAGAGGTAACAGACATATCACGAAACATGTAAGGTGATACGTAAGTTGTTTATCCCAGATGGTTTGTCTCATTTTATAAATGTTGGGATACTTTCCCTTATTCCTTTGTCCAGCTTAGGGGGCAGTAGAAAGTTCCCCTGGTGACTGAGCAGGTTCATTATTATGAGCATATATGTGTTTGGCCTGGTGTACACTGCTGGCAAAATTCAGTGGCAGTTGACGGAAGTTACACAAGCTACATGGAGAATCTTGTGTGATTTCCATCGACTTTGTAACTTGCCTTTGGCATGCTATCTTTTTGTGCATATTTAAGAGGTGGTTTTATTAGCCTGACTTCTGGAATCCTTGAGTGTATCTTCACTGCCACTTGACTGAACAAGAAAAATCGATCTGACAGTGGTGAATTTCCCAGTGTCAGTGTAGATGTAGCCTTAGTGTACCTGTAACCATTGAAAAACAGAACTAGGACCATGTTCTGTTGACAATAAACCTGGCAGAGAGTATGAATCACTGAACTGAGTCTATGGTCTTCCTGGGCAGTTCTGTTGAGATCTGCTGAGTATTTCTTTTATCTTTTTTTTACAGTGCAAATATTTATAGTAAAAATAATAATATAAAGTGAGCACTGTGCATTTTGTATTCTGTGCTGAAACTGAAATCAATACATTTGAAAATGTAGAAATATATCCAAAAATATTTAAAATACATTTAAATTAGTATTCTGTTATTTTTTAATACTGCAATTAAAACTGAGTTTAATCATGACTAATCTTTCAATCTAGTTAATTTGTTTTGCATTAGTCACATGCATTAACTGTGATTAATTGACAATTCTACTTATTAATAACTGTCCTAGTTCAGATTTGGACTGCTTGACCATTCTGTGGTGGAAGAGCTTTCATTAGATTCAAGAAAGAAAGAGGGCAGGAGAGCCTGGCATAGCACTATTAGCTATGATGTCATTTAAGGACAAGAATATCCATTTACATGAGCACTTCCAGCATCAGCACTATATGAAAGGGCAACTCAGTAAAGTGAATGCTCCAGGCTCTAGTACAGTACTTCAGGTGACAGTGGACACCTGGATAGTAGTCTTATTTATTCAAATGTGTCTTTTAAAGACATGTAATCTGTTTTAAAAATAATAAGAAAAGCAAATTCATTCAGACTTCATATTAGTTAAAGGTTGTATCTGTAACTAGCTTCAATATTAAGACCATCTGAGATGAGGACAGTAATTTATCTGTACCCGAGTTTGCAGTTGTATGGTCCTCTGAAGAGGCTGGAGAAGATCAGGTAAAATTTAAGTTACATCCACATAAATGCTAGTTTATACAGCCACTCAAGGAGGTAGCTTTTTTTATGCTGACAGGAGAGGGCTGTACACACTAACACTTATGTGGGTGTAACTTATGTCACTCCTGATGGAATATTCACACTCCTGGGCATCATAAGTTTCACCATCATAAGTTGTTGTGTAGACATACCCTAAGACTTTTGCACAATCTTCCTCATTACGTGAGAATGTAACATGACTCAGGAATCTTGCTGACCAACAAAAAAAAAAAAAAAAAAAAAAAAAAAACAACTAACAGCTTTAAGGAGAAGCTTTCAAGCATCTGGTACAATTATTAGAGTGGCCATTTGCAGTGCTTACATCTGACTATCCCTAAATGCTTTACTGTATCAACTATGCAAAATGGCTTAAATAAGACGGTAAACATATTATGTATTTTTCATTCTCTACTTTGCTGAAGTTAATATTTTACCTAACACGATATGTATTGCTAAATTCCTTCCTTGTATTACTTGTTCTAGAAATTCATTTTGCCCACAATGTCTAAGCTGAGGTAGTGTCTGGAAGCCCCATACAAGTAAATGAGACTACATGTATGAATACAGAGCTCTTACGAGAGTTAGAACTGGTGAAAACTAGCTCCTATATGCAATGTCCCAAAAAGGTTTCACTAGATGCAGAAGGTTTCACTAGATGTAAAAGGTTAAAAACATTCATCCTGAAACCTCATTTCAATTAATGTTTGAGACCAATAATAATTAGTAATAATATAATCAACAACACTTGGTTTAAGAGGGAACCATCATAAATTGATCCAAAGAATTCTCACGTGCATGTATCCATTTGGGTTTTTTTTTTTTACCAGCAAAATCCAAGGCTTGTAATCTCCAGAATAAATTCTTAATATCAATCTTTACCATTTGGGTGAGTCATAGCTGCAAATATATCCACAAAGGTAATGATATCATTTAGAGAACAGAACAGCCACAGAATTCGATAGTTGGAGATACTGGGTCAAATTCATTCATGTAGTAAGTGCAATGATTACCATTCTAGCATTACATTGGTGAATTGATCTCTGCAATCTTGCAATATGGTGACAATGCTGTTTTTGTCATGTAAGATAACAATCACAATTGAAGTGGGGCACACATTAGCTGAAACTTGTCGACTAATTCACTGCGGTGAAGACTGTTATAAATTTTGACAATTTTCCATTGACTATTTATTTTGAATAAATTTTTCAATTATTCAATAAGTCTAACAGAAAGAACTTTGAAATGATGAAATTTGTTGAATCCTACATCTGTACTAATAATGCAAACCTCAAAGGATGAGAGCACACAGGATATTAAAAACCATTCAAAATCATTGCTCACTTACAGTGAGTACTACAGAGTAATATTCTAGACATTAGAACAGTACACCTAACATAAATCCACTGACTGATAAATAGGACTCCTGCAAAGAACATATGTGGCAGGCTGGCGACTGTGTTCAACAGCAAGCAACAGAGAAATATTTGAAGCATGTCAGTGCAGAATGAGTTACTTGTCTGAACCAAAAAAAAAAAAAAAACCCCAACAAAAAAAACCTAATAATTACAGCAAATCCCAGGGATGAAGGTCTAAGAGAAAATGTTATCAAATAATAAAAGATTAGGGATGGAAGGGCCTTGAGCAGTCAAGTCCAATCCCTCCACCCCTGCTTACAGTAGGACCAACATCAAATAAATTATCCCAGCCAGATCTTTGTCAAGCCACACCTTTAAAAACTCTAAGGATGAAGAGTCCACCACCTCCCTAGGTAACCCATTTCAGTGCTTCCCCACTCTCCCAGGGAAAAAGCTTTTCTTAATATCCAGGGTAGACCTCCCCTGATGTACCTTGAAACCATTGTTCCTTGATCTGCATCTGCCACCACTGGGAATCGCCTAGCTCTGTTCTCTCTGGAACTCCCCTTTAGCTAGTTTACAGCTGCTATCAAATCCTTCTCCACTCCTCTTTTCCATGGAACAAACAAGCCTAGTTCCCACAGCCTCTTTTCATAAATTATGTGCTCCAGCCCCCCCTAATAATTTTTTTTGTCCTCCAGGGGTGTCGCTGGCTGGGGGAAGGACCCGGAGCATGGGCCCTGTCCCCACCCCCTGGCCGGGGACAGGGACAGGTGTCACTGCCACGGCCGGCAGCGGCCAGGCCCCGGATCTCTGGCCCAATTGGGCCGGAGATCTGGGGCACTGGTACTGGGGTTCGGGGCATGTGCCCCAGAGTGCCCAGCACCAGCAACGCCCCTGTTGTCCTCTGTTGTACTCTCTTCAATTTGCCCACATCCTTCCTGTAATGGGGAGCCCAAAACTGGATACAATACTGCAAATGTGGCCTCACCAGTGCTGAGCAGAGGGGAATAATCACATCCTTGATCTTCTGGTAATGCTCCGACTAATTCAACACAATATTTTGTTAGCCATCTTGGCAACAAGGGCACACTGTTGACTCATATCTAGCTTCTTGTCCACTGTAACCCCCAAGTGCTTCTTGCTCATTATAACCCTGAGGTAGCAGTGCACGGGATTCTTTCACCCTAAGTGCAACCTCACCATTTTTCTTTCGGCACAATCTTCCAATTTGTCTAGGTCACTCTGCTGCATAATTCTGACCATCCTTTAAACTAGAGTTGTCAGGCACAGTCTAGTACAGACCTCATCTGTCAACATGTAATGAGTCTACAGTAAACATGGAAATGCTTTGTATATGTCTGTGGATTAGATGCAGAACGATGGTAATCAGTCCTTATTTCAGTGCTCAGAAATCTTATCAGTGTATAAAACTTTAAGAAAGTTTTCAGAAAATTTTGAATCGCATTTGCTTTGTTCTGTAAGTAAATTAAATAATACATTTTTGGCATATGATAACACCTGTGTACAGTTAACAGTGTTGCAGGGAAAAAATTGCTTGTAGAAAAGGACTCATGTTCTTTCAAGATTACTCAGCAAGGCACCAATCTTGGAAAGATTTATACATGTTTGATTTTTCACACTGAGATTAATCCTATTGGTGTTGCTGAGGTTACTCACAGTGTGTAAAGTTAAGCATATTCAAAAGTCTTTGTAAGATTGGGGCTCAAAAGTGGGGAACAGACAACTTTTTGAAGAAAGTTTTTTTCTCATTGTGAAAAAAAGAACAGATTCTCCAGGTGAAGATTGGGACAAATACTCTCCTCTGATCAGTCTTTAAGCTTACCTTTCTTATATTTCCTTTTTTTTTTTTTAGCCTGTTATTTCATGATACCATCTTTCTGCTTCTGCCCTCTCCTGTTTATTCAAATAGGAATGGGCCCACACCAAAAACCAAGACTCACACACTCCCTAACTTTGGATACTTACTTACCTAGATATAAATAACAGTCCTGAGCACCCCCAGCAAAGTCCCAAGCACCTTCAATTTTCATTGACTTCAGTGACATTACTAATGCTTATAAAATGCATTTAAAAATTAAGCACATAAGGTTTTAGGGCCTCAGTATATGCAAACATGTTGTTTTAGTGGCAAATAAGTTGTTCTTCTGGCTTTATTATTTATAAGGTGGTTTTCTTATAACAGAAAAACTAAACAGATGCATAACCCTGACCACATTGTAAACTGGAGTTGTCAGGCACAGTCTAGTACAGACTTCATCTGTCAACATGCAATGACTCTACAGTGTATAATAAACATGGAAATGGTTTGTACATGTCTGTGGGTTAGATGCAGAAAATAAATGATAGTAATCAGTCCCTGTTTCAGTGCTCAGAAATCTTCATTTTGCACCCTGTAGTGAATTAGAAATGCAAACAAACTTCAAAAGACACTATACATTCCATCAGCTAAGACATATGCCTGCCTGGGGGTGATAATGTTTGAAGACTAAATACACCATGTAGTAGCAGGAAGTATGTAAAAAATCCTACATTTTTGAAGGCAATATCAGATTCCTGCAGTTAATTGTTAATACAAACAACGTTATTGCTTGGAATACAAAGGAGAACAATAATTATATTTAAAGTAACTTAGAAGACAGCCAAGGAGCATCATTAGATAATGTGAGTGAAATTCCATATCGTAGGTAGGAGACCCGTGGCTGCAGCCGGGCTCCAGGCTGTGTGCTGAGACCTGGCAGGAGGCTCTTGGAACAGAGAGCAGGCCATTGTAAAAAGCCCCGCAGGCCAATTTTGGCCCATGGGTCAAGGTGGGAATCCCTGACCTAAAGGAATATTCAAAAGAAAAACAAAAATGTACCATCCTTTTTACCAATTATTGCTTTATATAATTTTATTGTTTGTTTTCCCACATATTAGTAACATACATAAACAAACATGAAGGCATTTCTATATAGTAGAAATAGATGTTGATTATATAGATATAAAATGAGAGAAGGTTGGTAAGGGTTGACCTGATGAAGAGCTCTGTGTGAGCTTGAAAGCATTTCTTTCTCATCAGCGGAAGATGATCCAATAAAAGACATAACTTCATTCATCTTGTCTCTCTGTTATCCTGGGGCTAACATGGCTAAAACAACAACACTGCATACATAAACCATCAGTTATTGTTACATGAAACGTATAAGAAACATCATTACTATTACAATGGAAATAACAAATATAGCTTCAGTCTACTTACAAATTATATAAAGACCAAATTTTAACTGTTTAAAACCAATGTTCCCTCTAAGTTGCGCTGGCGCGCTGCAGCGCAGCCCGCCACAGCCGCCAGCGCAGGGAAAGCTGCCGGCAGCGCACAACCGGCAGCCGGAGTTCTTCAATAGAGCTCCTGTGGAGCAGGGAGTTTTGAAAACTCCCGCCCAGAGAAGCTCTAACGGAGCATGCCCAGAAATTCTGGGCATGCTCCGTAGAGCTTCTCTGCCTCAGGAGCTGTGGCTGGGCCGTCGGGCTCCAGCCACGAGGTAAGTTTGTGGGAGCGGTGGGGAGCGGGCCCGTGGGGGGGGGTGGCCAGGAGCGGGAGGGCCACCGGGGAGCAGGCCCGCGGGGGGGGCGGCTGCTGGGAATGGGGGTGGGGGAGCCGCCGGGAGTGGGCCTGCGGGGGCAGGGGGGCTGCCGGGGGCAGGGAGTGGGGGAGGCAGCCGGGCGGCTGGGAGCGGGCCCGTGGGGGCCGCTAGGAGCGGGGGGCAGCCGGGAGCAGGCCTGTGGGGGCGTGGGGGCCACCGGGAGTGGGCCTGTGGGGGGGGGGGTCGCCGGGAGTGGGAGGGCCACTGGGGGCGGGGAGCGTAGGGGGCAGCTAGGAGCAGGCCCGTGAAGGCTGCTGGGTGCAGGGAGGTGGTCGGGAGCAGGCCCGCAGGGGTGGGGGGGCAGCTGGGGGTGGCCAGAAGCGGGCGCGTGGGGGGGCACCGCAGCAAGCCCGCGGGGGGAGGGGCCAGCTCAGGGAGCAACATGAGTTGCTCAGCTGCCAGCGTCTCTTAGAGGGAACATTGTTTAAAACTCAAACCCACCACATTTACTCTGGCTACCAATGGAACAGGAACACCTAAATAGGAACTCCTAAACTGAGCTTTTTAATTTTGTTGGTAGTCAGGCAAACTGGTAACATGCATATAAGCAATCATCTGCTGTAGCAGGAGTGTGTGGCCTTTCTTGGAGATGGACAGGGAGAAACTTTTGCTCTCTCCTGGTGGACAAAACCAAGACACTTGCACCTGCCCCACTGCAAGCAGGGTGGTGGGACAGAAAGAATAATTATAAGAGGTGGGTCCTTCAGCTCAGTTGAACTGGAAGTGCTGGAGAAGGACCTGGAGGAGCTGCCAGAGCTGCCTGTTGCCTGGGAGCAGGAACTTCTGAGCTGTCACTTATTGTTTACCCCAGGGAGACAGACAATGACCCTGATATGACCCGGGCCTCCTGGGATAACTACCTTGAAAATACAAAGATCAGGGCAGGCTGGGGGTGGCGGGGTGGGAAAGAGCAAATTCTCCTAGTACTGGTGGATTACCTGAATGTAAACTTCCCCAACCAATCTCAAACAATGTTTCTAATCCCCTACACTGGTTATCAAGAAGCCACCACAAAATGTACTCAGCTCCCCTTACTGCATTTCAGCCACTGGTTCCCAAATAACCAGTGGGTCTAGTAAAGATGTATGTTACTTAAAACTCCAAATTCTTTACCAAAAAAGGTTCTCCTGACCCCAAAAGGCCAGCTACATTACACAGAACAATACACGTTTGTACCTTACCTAAATGTTGTGCCTTACCCGAATTGCCACATTGTAGCCAATTCTTTAGTAACTAAAACTAAAGGTTTATTATACAAGCAAAAAACAAACGATGAGAAATGCTAAAGGATTAAAGTGAATTACCTATATGCAATGATTAAAAGTCCATGTAATGCAAGTCCTTGGTAGAATTTGAAGTTTGCAGGCTTGAGCAGTTCCTCTGGTGTACATCCAGTGTCTGGATGGGTCTCAGTCTATAGTTTCACAGCTTTAGTTGCAGATGAATAGATCCAAAGGCAGTTTTTTGCTGAAAGCTCAGACTGAAGATGACTGAAGACAAAATGGAGGTGATACTGCTGTCCTTTTTGTCACCACTAGCCTTCCCCATGCTGTGTGGAATTTTTACCAAAAAAAAAATTGAGACTAAAATCACATGGGCAAGCTTTAGTGGCTCAGCTGGTTTCTCCCTGGGCTCACTATACCTGTGAGTTTCCTTAATGGGGCATTGAGGAAACAATGGCTGCAGAGATGGCTGTCTGGGTTGCTTCCCAGAAGCACATTACAAGCTGAAATACAGAGGTAAAAAGTTCCAAAGCGGTAGCCATGTTAGTTTAGTTCAGCAAAATGAACAAGGAATCCTGTGGCACTTTTAAAGACTAACAAATTTAATTATCACATGAGGCTTTGTGGGAGAAAACCCCATTTTGTCAGAAGACAGGGAATATATAGAATGGGAGAAAATGATCCACTGCTAATGGTTATCAGAAATGGGTCCTTTCTGGTGTATCTCCTGAAACTGATGCTGAGAACAAACTGCTGCAAAACTATGTTCAGCATCATTATAGAAAGCATGAATAAGAGAGATTTAGGCTTGGTCTACCCAAACAGTCAGGGCCATCCCCAGGGGGGTGCAGGGCCCAGGGCCAACTGGCCTGTGTGGAGCCCCCCCTCCCCATGCTGGGGGGGGGGACTGCAGGCTAGTCCCGCACTCCCACCCCTTCCCTAACTCTGGGGACAGAGTGAGCCAGTCTGGTGGCTGGGCTTTGCTCTGCTCCCCCACCTCTGGGCTGGCCCTCCCCACCCCTAGGCTGGAACAGCTGGCCTGGAGAGGGGTGAGAGAGAGAAGCTCAGCCTCTGGGCTGGCTTTTCCTGCCCCCAGAGCCATCCTGGAACTGAGGCTGGTCCTGTGCTCCACACTCTCCCCTTCTCCGCTGCCTATAATAAAGCTGACCTAACCCCTGGTGTACACAGTGCTAGATCAACAGAATTCTTCTGTCAACCTACCTACCACCTACGGGAGGGGGACGTATTACCAGTCATGACCAGAGAACCCCTCTCGTCAGTGTAGATAATGTTTACACTGTGGCATTTCAAGTGTAGACAAGCCTTTAGGGATAAATTCTCCCAAACACATTTTATCTATTTGTGTTGAAAATGGTTTGATTCATCTACACTAGCAGTTAAACAGGCAGCAATAAGCCCTTTTCTTAACATAGATGGGAGTCTAAGAGTGCATCCCTTTAGGTGAGGGATATCACTGAAGTTCTTTCTACTTGAGCTGGTGAAAAATAGAGATCCTCTGCCACTTTTCAATGAGAGTATAGGGAAAACTGCAGTGCATTGACCAAAGTACCCTCTCCCAGTAAAAAGAAGTCCATATGTAAGACTCCAATTCAGCAAACATTCATTTTCAGGACTATACTTAAGTATGTGTTTACGTGCTTGCCTAAAAATGAGCCTAAGAATGTGTTAAATGTATGACTGCTCCACTTGCCCCCAGTTACTGCTCTGACGTGTAATTCATCAGGCACCCTGAAATATCTAGAATATGAGAATATATAAAACTAGTGTACAGGTATATGCTCATAAGATCATATTACTCAGTTGTTTTTAAATTGTTTCCTCTTTCCACTCAAGTTTCAGAGTTATTTAGACTACACTTTCATAGTTTTATATTTGTATACTGACTGTTTACCTGCAAGATAATGGTGCTCTAAGAACCCATCTGCTAGACTTGCCTTTATTTTAAATCTTTTTTTTTCCAAACAGTTTCTCAATATATCACTCTACTTAGGGTTCCCAGAGATGTTTTCTTAAAAGGATTACATCTGTAATGTTCCTACAGTCTTTGAATGAACAGCAGATATGGTGTACACATAGGCTTGGAAGAATTCAATTTATTTTATTTTATTTTGATGACAATAACAGTGTTAATTTTTTTTTAGGTTTTTTCAGTTTAAACTTTTAAAGTTGTGCAAAAGAGAAAGTTACTCATCCTCTGCAGCAAGTGAGGTTCTTTGAGTTGTGTCCTGTGGATGCTCTATTTAGGTATTGACATGTCCTCTCATCATTAATTAGAGATTTTTATCAGCAATGCTCCTCTGGATTGCACATGTGTTGTATCCATCTTGTAGTGCCAATGATGCCTTGCTTAGCACAGATGTCACCAGACCCCAACTGTTCCTTTTCTACCAGAAAGTCCTTACTTTGAACTCTGAAGTAGAGAGGAAGAGGGTAAATAGTGCAACACAGTGCATTACCTAAGCCCATGTTTAAAAATCTTTCCTCCTCACTGAGCTTGGTGGCAATTAGTGCATGAGAAGTATGGCCTATGCATCTGATAGGCCTCACATGCAGTATTGCATGCACAAAGGTTGAGTGCCTGGTGCAAATGTTAGGTGCTATGAGCACAAAATTAGAGGGTCTGATGAGCAAAGTTGAGCACCATGTGGAAAAACACTGCAGTACTCTGTGCAGACAAAATAGCGAAGTGCAAAGGTGCGAAGCAGAAGCACTCTGGGTAGCTGAACTGATTACACTTATGATCTTTGTAACCTTGGATGGGTTCTGTCATCGCAGGGGGGAGTCCTCAGACAACTGTGTTTGTTCTTGTAACATCCACAGCTTAGATCTGTTGCTTCTTCATCGTGATTCCAGCCCAGTTCCATTGTGTCTTCCTGAGTTCCTGTGTTACAATCTTCAGTTCATGTTCATCTTCTATACTGTGATCTTTGTGTACTTACTTTATCTGCCTCAGAGAACTGGAAGGCATGAGTTAAAGACTGTTTAGTTTATCTTACGATTACACAGAATTGCAAACCTTTGAGTCCTTAATGCTCTGTGTACATATCCCTGGTTCTTTGTTTGATAAGTTGTTTACAATTTACTTTATCTGTGTTGTCTACTTCTGAGGAAAATCCTGATTAATCCGGAGGAGATAAGTACCAGTGAGAGTCCTTAATATAAATTTTGGATCAGTTGTTTGATTTGGGAGGAAGGGTTACAGGACCATCAGGGAGGATGCTGGGATGTTTTCTTTCTACTCTTATCTTATTTCACACCACAAGTATGCACATCTCAAAGAACCTCACTTACTGCACAGGGTGAGTAACCTCTTCTTTTTTTCCACTTTAAAGCAGTGCGCCTCACTGGACAAAAGGAACTTAAGAGTTACATGGGTAAATAGATGACAGAACAGTTAGACATTGATGCATCTGAACTAGAAACCTGATTAATAATATAATATCTTGTGAAAGATGTGTCAATGCTTGAGTAGCTGCTTTATATTTGTCTCTGATTGGTGTGTTACTGAGCAATGCTATAGATGTAGTGCTCTGGTGAAATGCGTTTTGATCCCTTTGGGGGCTTGCACTTTCTTTTGTTGGTAGCATAAATGAATGCATTCGGAGAGCCATTTAGATAATTTCTGTGTGGAAATGGTTGTACATTTGGGTCATTCCATGGTGGATACAAAGGGTTTAGGGTATTTTCTGAAGGGTTTTGTTCAGTTTAGATAAAAAGAGAGTGCATGTCTAATGTATGTAATAGTGTATCTTGTATGTTATCTTGAGGTTTTGGGAAGAATGTAGGTAATTGGATTGACCAATTTCTGTGGAAAAACTAAGGTTATTTTTGGTATAAATTTTGGATGAGGTTTCAGAATGACCCCGTCCTTGTGAAAAACAGTGTAAGGTGGATATGCCATGGGTGTCCCAGTTTCTCCCATACAATGGACTGATGTAGTGGTCACTAAGAATGCCACCTTCATGGACATGTGTATAAGTAAACAAGTGGCTAAGGGCTCGACTGGTGACCTCACAGAACTAGGTTCAGATTCCATAGCATTGTGGGTGCACATATGACAGAATATACAATCTGAATACCTGTGATAAAGCATTTAACTGTTGTGTGTGTGTGTGCAGTAAGAACAGAGTGGTGTCATTGATTTTATGGTGGAATGTGGTGATGGCTGCAAAGTGAACTTTGATTGACCTTATTGAAAGGACCTGATTTCTTTAGTTCTAGGATGTATTCACGTATGATTGGGATCAGTGCAGATGCAGCGGTAATGTGTTTGTCTTGCACCACATGTTGAGTCTACACCATTTTTTAAGGTAAGTCTTTCATGTTATAAGTTTTCTACTCTTTTGTAGAATCATAAAATTATAGAACATTACTGCTGGAAGGGACCTCATGTGGTTATCTAGTCCAATCCCCTGCTGCAAGCAGGACTATTCCCACTAAATCATCCCAGCCAGTGTTTTTTCCAACTGGGTCTTAAAAGTTTCCAAAGATGGAGATTCCATCACCTTTCCTGACAACCCATTCCGGTGAATACCACTCTCCTACTGAGAAAGTTTTTCCTCATATCCAGCATAGACCTCCCCAGCTTCAACTTGAAACCATTGCTCCTTGTTCTGTCCTCTGTCACCAACAGGGGCATCGCTGGTGCCTGGCACACAGGGCTCGTGCCCCAAATCCCAGCGCCAGTGTCCCAAGTCCTGGAGCAGCCCTTGCCTCTCCTGGTCTCTGACTGGAGATCTGGGGCCTGGCTGCCCGCAGTGGTTGCTTCTGGCTCCGTCCGAGGCTGGGCCACCCGCAACCATGGCTGCTGCTTTCTGCCCTGGCCCTGGCCAGGGATCCAGGGCCAGACTGGTGGCAGCAGGCACCCGAGGCCGGGTCAGGCCCGAGCGCACAATTGGGGTGGGGGTGTAGCCTGTGGCCAGGGGTGTGGCCTGGGCTGATGCCCCGGGTCCTTCCCTAGGGCAGTGATACTCCTGGTCACCACTGAGAATAGCGTAGCTCCCTTCTTTTTGGAGCATCCCTTTAAGTAGCATGTGCTGAACTTGTTCTGAACAATTTAGTTCCTTGGGATGGAATCGTCAGGCTTTCAGATGAAGCTTCCCAACTACTGTCTTGGAATAGAAGGACACTGCACAGTGGAAGAGTGATTGGTGTACATATTGTGATATATCAAGGCCAGATGGCAATAAGAGAGTCAAAGCATTCTTATTGGCAAATTAAGGAAGTATGGGTTGGATAGGTGGACTATAAGGTGGATAGAAAACTGGCTAGATCAATGGTTTCAGTGTGTAGGAATCAATGGTTCCATGTCTATCTGGCAGCCAGTCACGAGTGTTGTGCCCCAGGGGTCGGTCCTGGGGCCGGTTCTGTTCAACATTTTCATCAAGGATCTGGATGATGGAATAGACTGCATTCTCAGTAAGTTGGCAGATGACACCAAGCTGGGGGGACCAGCAGACACGTTGGAGGGCAAGGACAGGATTCAGGGAGACCTAGATAAATTGGAACAGTGGGCCAATAGAAATCTTATGAGCTTCAGTAAGGACAAGTGTAAAATCCTGCATGTGGGACGAAAAAACCCCATGTACTGCTACAGGCTGGGAAACATTCAGCTAAGTAGCAGCAGTGTAGAAAAGGACCTGGGGGTCATGGTGGATGGGAAGCTAGATATGAGTCAGCAGTGTGCTCTTGCTGCCAAAAAGGCGAATGGCAGACTGGGCTGCATCAAAAGAAGTATTACCAGCAGATCAAGGGATGTGATCATTCCCCTCTATTCTGCACTGGTAAGACCACATCTAGAATACTGTGTTCAGTTTTGGGCTCCCCACTACAAAAAGGACAGGGACATGCTCGAGAGAGTTCAGAGGAGGGCAACCAAAATGATTAAAGGGCTGGAGCACAAGCCCTATGAGGAAAGACTGAAAGCATTAGGCTTATTTAGTCTGCAGAAGAGAAGATTGAGGGGGGGATTTGATAGCAACCTTCAACTACTTGAAGGGATGCTCTAAGGAAGATGGAGCTCGACTGTTCTCGGTAATAACAGAGGACAGAACAAGGAGCAATGGTCTCAAGTTGTGGTTAGGGAGGTCGAGGCTGGATATTAGAAAAAACTTTTTTACTAGGAGAGTGGTGAAGCCTTGGAATGAGCTGCCTAGGGAAGTGGTGGAGTCTCCATCTTTGGTGGTGTTTAAGGCCTGGCTGGACAAAATCATGACTGGGATGGTTTAGTGGGAGTGCTCCTGCCTCTGGCAGGGGGTTGGACTAGATGACCTATGAGGTCCCTTCCAACCCTATGATTCTATGATCCTATGAAAGAAGGGAAATAGATAAACCCCAGTATGCTCTGGTGCTGTTCCTGCAAATTAGCTGGAATTAGTGGAGGATAATTAGGAGTGGCTGAGGCCAATCAGGCTTAGCCAGGTGCCTGATTAAAAACCCCTGCTCCAGACAAACAGGGCACAAGCTGGAGGAAGAGGAGAAGTGCTGAGTGGAGTAAAGGAGTGAAGTGCTGTGTGAAGAAACTGAGAAGAGGTGAAGGTACAGGCCCCTGGAGGGAGAAGCTGTAAGGCTGAGGGCTAAGTAGCCTAGGGGAGAGAGAGAGTTGCGGTGCTAGATACAGTCAAGCAGCACAGGGCTGCTATGAAGGGTCCCTTGGCCGGAACCCAGAGTAGTGGGTGGGCCCAGGTCCTTTTCCACTCCCCTTCCCACAGGATATTATTAGAGGGTTCTCCCCCTTTCGAGATGGGCAACTGAGGGTGCCCTGACTCACTATCTGTGGGAAGAGTGTGAGATGCACCAGAGGAGAGCTGGCAGTTTGCCACAATACCAACATCTGGAGTAGGTTAGAATACCAGGTTTATCTGAGCAAGCTGGGTGCTTATCAGCATTATGCTTGCTCTATCAATGTATATTTTGTGGATGACTTTGAGTATCACTGGAATGCATAAAGAGGTCTATTTTCCAACTGAGCAGAAATGCATTCCTCATTGACCTGATTCCCAGACCTGCCCTTGAGAAGATGTTCAGAAATTTGTGGTTTTGTGATATTGCAAAGAAGTTGATGATCTGATGACCCCATGATTGAAAAATGAAAAATGTTGCAGGACTGTGTCATTTAGTTCCTATTTGTCATTTCAACCAAACTATGTGCTGCAAATATCTGCTGTCATGTTCTGGCATCCTGGTAAGTAGAGTCCTGCGCAGATACAAATAAGTGGATTCGTATCCAACCTGTATCCACAAGAAATGGTCTGCGGATATCCGTGTTGTATCTGCAGATGTGGATATAAGGCAGATATCCGCAGATATCTGCATATTTGCAGGGCTCTAGCTCTGTGCAGATAAAAATATGTGGATCTGTATCCGATCTGCATCTGCAAGAAATGGTCCACGGATATCTGTGCTGTATCCGCGGATGTGGATATAAGGCGAATATCTGTGGATTTGCAGGGCTCTACTGTTAAGTATGGGATTGATTTATTGAAGTTGTGGTGAATGCACCAATTTCATAGTTTCCTTGCTTCAATGCATAATGATGATATTGGGCTCCTTCCTGAGATTTATATAAAACATGCATTAAATGTTGTCTGTCATTACTTTTAAGAGTATACTTACAAAAGTTTGCGGATGATACCAAGCTAGCAGCGGTTGCACGTGCTGTAGCAGATGTAGCTTAGATCATTATAACCCTTTTTTTTTTTTTTAAATGAGTGGGAGGAAATGAACACATGCATTGCGTACTGCACAGAGTTTTAACAAGTTTATGTGGAGGTATGGTTTAGTTGGGACCACTGCCCTGGATTGTACGATTCCATATGTATGCCTCCCAATCTTATTAAGGATGTATCTACGTTAATCATAACCAAAGGTGATTTCTGTGAGAATAGAATTCCTATCCGCATGTTGGTGAGTTGTGTCCAACTTTGTAAAGTCTTTGACTCTATTCAGCATTGTGAATTTTTTGTTTAGGTTGTGTTTGTGTGCCTTGAAGACATTCAAGAGCTACCCCTGTAGGCAGCATGTGTGCAGGTGCACATGATGCACTACAAATGTAGTAGCCGCCATGTGTCCTAACAGTTGGAGACATGTGCATGTTGTTATGCTTGGAGTGTTTTTCACCAATGATATTAAATTGATTATGGTAAGAAACTTGATTTCCAGTAGTGGTGCTGTGGCAGTTAGTGAGCCCAGGTCTGTCCCTATGAATTTAAATTGTTGTATTGGATTTGAAGGGGAGTTTTATTTATTTTTAGTCCTATATCTTGAAACAACAACACTGTTTAGGAGTATCTTGAATAGGTTATGCTTGTGTGCTTTTATCAGGTAGTGGTCTAAATATAGGAATATTATTACCCCTCGCCTGCTGATATGTGCTGCCACAATAGCAAGCATCTTCAAAAAAAACCCTACGTGCAGTGGAAAGGCACAAGGGTAATATCTTATATTGGTAATGTTTTTCTTTCAGCATGAATCTGAGGCATATTCTGTTTGCTGGGTGACTTGTTACAGGGAAATATGCATCTTGTGAGCTGAGGGCTGAATACTAGTTCCCCTCTTCCAGAGCTTGTATTATAGTAGGTAGCATGACCATTCTGAATAATTGTACTTCTATAAAAAAAACTAACTGAGGCCCCTCAGATCCACGAGTGCAGATGATGAAGTTGTCATCATTGTAGTATAACTAGAGAAGTGGCACTTGGGGAAGAAAGGAGGGGAAACTGTGTTCTAAGTCAGCCATAAAAATGTTGGCATATTGTGGAACAATATGGATACCCATAGCAGTGCTGCTGACTTGAAGATATAGAATCATTGAATCATAGAAACTGGAAGGGACCATAAGAGGTCATTGAGTCCATTCCTCTGCACTCATGGCAGGACCAAGTACCATTTTCCACCCCCTGACAGGAGTTCGTCTAACCTGCTCTTGAATAAATTTTTCTCTTTTCTGCTTGAAACAGCCTTTTAGCTACTTGAAAACTGTTATCACGGCCCTCCCTCAGACTCTTCTTTTCCAGACTAAACAAACCCAATGCTTTCAGTCTTCTCTTATAAGTCAAGTGTTCCAGACCTTTAATCTTTCATGTTGCTGTTCTCTGGACTTTCCCCAATTCCTCCACTTCTTTCCTGAAATGAGGCAATGAGAACTGGACACACTATTACAGCTGAGACCTAGTCAGGGACAAGTAGAGTGGAATAATCACTTCTTGTGCCTTACTTACAATACTCCTGTTAATACATCCCAGAATGGTGTTTGCTTTTTTTTGCAACAGTGTTAACACTGTTGACTCATATTTAGCTTGTGGTTCACTATGACACCAAGATCCCTTTCACAATACTCCTTCCTAGGCAGTTATTGCCCATTTTGTATGTGTACAATGGACTGTTCTTTGATAAGTGGAGTACTTTGCACTTGTGTTTATTGAATTTCATTCTGTTTACCTTAAACCATTTCACCAGTTTGTCCAAATCATTTTGAATTGTGATCCTATCTGCTACAGCACGTGCAACCGCTGCTAGCTTGGTATCATCTGCAAACTTTTGTAAGTGTACTCTTAAAACCATTATCTAAATCAGTGTTTCCCAGCCAGTGTGCCATGGCAGACAGGTGTGCCCTCATACCTAAGCAGGTGTGCCACAGAATTTTTAGAAAAACTACTCAGACTTGTGAATTGGCTCATCAATATTCATGAGTTCATGTGGAGACTATATGGTGATGTGTATCAAAATAATTAAAAGTATCAAGGTGTGCCACAGCAGAGGAAAGGTTGGGAACACTGATCTAAATTATTGATGAAAATATTGAACAGAACCTGACCCAGAACTGATCCATGTATTACTCCACTCATTATGCCTTTTCAGCATGACGGCGTATCATTGATAACTACTCTCTGGGAGTGGTTATCCAATCAGTTTAGCACCCATCTATAGCAGCTTGGGTTTATTAATGAGAAGGTGATGTGAGACCATATCAAAAGCCTTACTAAAGTCTAGATATACCACATCTACCACTTCCCCTCTTTCCACAAGGTTTGTTACCCTGTCACAGAAAGCTATCAGGGTAGTTTAACAACATTTGTTCTTGACAAATCCATGCTGACTATCACTTAATTAACACCTTCTTTTCTTCTAGATGTTTGGTTATTGATTCCTTAATTATTTGCTCCATAATTTTGCCTGCTATAAAAGTTAAGCTGACTGTTCTGTAATTCCTTGGGTTGCCCTTATTTCCCTTTTTATAGATGGGCACTATATTTGCTCTATTCCAGTCTTTTAGGATCTCTCCAGTCTTCCACTATTTTTCAGGGAAAATAGCCAATGGATCAGATATCTCCTGTAAAAGCTCCTTGCATATTCTAGGGTGCATATCCTCAGGTGTGATGACTTGAAGACATCTAAGTTGTCTGAGTAATTTTAAACTTGCTCTTTCCGTATTTTATACAAATCATCTACAAATCTGAAATGGTTATGCATGAGTACAAGTCATAAAGTTTAGTTACTCGGTGTTCTGTGACATCATCTGGCTCAGTATTTAAACCACATAAGTGCAAAAGGATGATCTTGTGGGTAAGATACTCAACTAGGATTCAGGGGATTTCAATTCAATAGCCACTTTTGTCACCATCTTCCTGTGTGAATTGAAGCATATAATTTAATCTGTTAGCTCCTTGCTGTAAAATGGGTTTAATATTACTTTCTCTGTGTAGATTGTGAGGTCTTCAGGATCAGGATTGTCTCTTACTCTGTGTCTGCACAGTGAACAGGGCAGTGAGGCCTCTGATTCTGCTGAGGACTCTAAGCACCAGTGAAATAAAAATAATTAAGAGAAAAGGATGATGGCAATATATAGCCAATTCCAAGAATGACACTAATCTACATCAGTGGTTCTCAACCTTTTGTGGGTTGCAACTTGCCTGGAAGCATGCATGACTTTACAGGACACACCAGCTCCCTGCTGCCTAAACCAACTCCCCTGCCACTGAAACCAGCACCCCCATTGCAGATTACAACCCCACTCCCTCCGTCCCTCCATCTGGGAAGTTACCTTAGTTTAACTCTGGCAGGCAGTTGCTGGTTCTCCACGACACATTTATTATTGTATTATGACACAGTAATGTGTTACAGCACAGTGGCTGAGAACTGCTGATCTACAGAATTGTAGATGAAAATATTCTCAGTGACAAAGAAGTCTGAATAGATCAATATTGTTACCCTGAATGACTGGAAATACACATTTCTAAGCCCATTTTATCCAACAAGGAGTGACAGACAATTGCATATTTATAAAACAGGCACCATCTACAATTGCATTATTGGTATGGCACATGTTTCCATAACAAATGTTACTGTCTATTACTTTGGAACTCCATCTCACTTACAGCACATGCAATGATATCTCTCTCTCCCACTCTGCATTGAAATCTCTTCTTAAAATACATTTTTCCCTCTCAAACCTTTCAGAGGTGACCTTTCTTTACCACTTCATGCACATGCCATCACTCAGAATAAAACAGTCTGGTCTTTGCTTAAGCTAAACTTTAAACTCTCTGGGAAAGGGCCACATTATCTTTTATCTGTACAGACCAAGCACAGAGTCAAGGCTCAATAAATAATAATAGTGTGAGCACTGGCTTGAAGGCAATACCAAATTCACAGTGACAAAAGCCTAACAATTTAGTGGACTTATATTTTTGGCTTAGTGACTTTTTACTGTTCCACAATTGCTTATTCCTTATTTCTTTTTTCAGATCTTTGATTTTTGGTGAAGTATCACTCTCAAAATAATTCAATATGGGTCACATCTTTGAGAATAGCTAGGAAATGTTCATACATTAATCTAATGGATGCTATTGCCTTTATGATATTTCTCAAAGTGGTGGATTTAAAAAAAAAAAGACACCATATGATGTTGGTTTATCATACATTGGTTGGCTGTAACTCCTTATTAAGTCAAGATACATTATGCCTTCCAAGGTTGTACTGTACTCTTGGATAAGAATGCCAGCTGGCTCTGAAGACTGACTGGCTTTAATGGGTTACACTTTAACTAGCACAGCCCATTTAAAGCTGGCTGGCCTTCAAACTCAGCTGCTGTTCTCACTGCACGCCAAAGTTGAGAACCCTGAGTGCAATCATTTAAGCTTTCCTACTGGACCCCTCATCATCTGAAACTCCACTTATCCAAAGGTTTTGGACATTCAGTAAAACTTTTGAATAAATAAGGCTGTAGAGTATTTTAGAGCCCTGCATGGATATGAATACATGGATCCATATCTGAACTGCATCTGCAAGAAATATTCCACGGATATCCATGTTGTATCCGCGTATGTGGATATAATGTGGATATCCATGGATAACCATATATTTGCAGGGCTCTAGCTCTGTGCAGATAAAAATATGTGGATCCATATCTGATCTGCATCCACAAGAAATGGTCTGCAGATATCTGTGTTGTATCCACGAATGTGGATATAATGCGGATATCCATGGATATCTGCAGATTTGCAGGGCTCTAGAGTACTTCAGACACTTAGATCCAAAGAGGTAGCCGTGTTAGTCTAGCTCAGTAAAACAAATGAACAAGGAGTCTTGTGGCACTTAAAGACTAAAAAATTTATAAATTTGTTAGTCTTTAAGTGCCACTGGACTCCTCAGATCCTAAAGTCATTGTAACTGGTATGGTAGGAGTCAAATTTGGTACTTAAACAGTTGACTGTTTCCCCTCACTTTTTTTTGTTCACCTAAATGATCCCTCTTGTACATTGGGTGCTTCTTGAACAAGTCCCAGGATTCTTTTCTACATTTGCTTCTCTGTAATTTATGCTTCATAGATGAAGAATTCAGTGGTAATATGTTTAAAGCTTCTGACATATTCATTTTTTTCATATTTTGAAACTTTTCAGATTGTTCTGATTGTGAAAATGCTTGTTTTTCAAATTTTGATTGTTTCATACAAAGCTACTATACCCACGTCACACCATTTCTGATTACCTTCTCTCCCCAATACATTTTTATAGAGTCATGAAGAGAGCTGAAAAAAATTTAGCAATATATATATACACACACACACAACTTTTCTTTTCATTGAAGCTCTTTGCCTTAATAATGATTGTTTTATTACTTCAGACATCATGATCGTTGTATTGATTTATCTATTTGATTGAGGGATTTTCTTCAAAAAAATAAATATTCCCCTCCCAAAGTATTTGTGACCCCATTTACTCATTTACTATATATATTTTATACACATATTTCTGTATGCAAGAATGTTTGCAGGAGTGGAAGTGTCATTAGCAGAAGAGTACATATTCATGGGAATGTATATTGGCATGGATATTCATACTGAAAATTTGCTTGGCCTTCTTGAAATGTCTTTATTGGTTTACAGGTGGGAAGGTCATGCAGTTAAGGAAAAGAACAATGCAAAGCACCAGTAAGTTAAATGACCAAGTAGATGACTGGCAAATATTGAATCTTCATGGTGCAGAGTTCATGAGCAATCAACAGGCTTTAATTTATATGGAAGATTTGCCAAAATGTTGCACATAGCAAATGCATTTATAAAAAATATTTTTCTGTGTTCAGAAACTGGAAACTTGAAAAGGACAATTAATGTTTATTGTAAATCGTTCACCCAACTCTGACTATATAGCCTATATTTTCAAAAAAGACTAGCAATGTTGGGTGCCCTGGGTTTTGGGTGCCCAGCTTGAGATGCTTTAAAGGTATCTGGAAAATACTGCAATCGGAAAATACTGCAATCAGAAAATCCTAAGCACCCAAATATCACCAGTACGAAGCACCCAAATATCAGTCCTCTTAAAGGTGTCTCCAGAAGGGTAATTAACAACTGGAAAACCCAAAATCACTGGTCAGTTTTTGAAAATGTAAGGCAGTAAGGGTGAAATCCAGACCTATTAAAGTTAATGCAAAACTACCATAGACTTCAGTGTGAACTAGGATTTCATCCACTCTTTAATGGATAAATTTTATAAAACTGCTAGTGGAAACTCAAAGATTACATCTCTTTCTCAAATGTAATATTTTAACTGGCACCTTAGCTTTCTTGTGACATATCAGCATGTTCCACTACCATTCATTCAGAGCTCTGTTTTTTTGATTGCACATCATCTTCATAAGATTAAAGTAAACCATGTGTATCATAGTATATTTTAAGGCAATAAATGGAAAACCTCATGGAAACCCTTCACTGAGATAGGTAATTTCCATTTTTAGTTGCAGTATTTACTGAGCTATAGTACAAGTGTTTGGGTTGCAGATTTGCAACAGTATACTTCAAAGTACCACCAACTTTCTAAGTATGTCACTGAATGACAAAAAAAATAGCATTTACTTCATTGTATATTAGCTTGTTTCACTTCTCTGTGTACTATTTTTTTGTTTTATACTAAACAAACAGCACAAAAAAAGAGTCCATATTCTTCAGAAAGAAAGTAATACCAGTCTAATGACTCAAGCCTTCTTGCCTCAAGCCAAAGCCCTAGAAAAAAAGACTCTATTCTGTTATGTTCAGGTTCTTCAACTATGCCCATCATTCTCGTATCTGAGTGCCTTCCAGATATGCATTAACTGATGTGACTAGAAGATGTCACATGTGCTTCTTTTTTATTCCCTTCCTCTCCCTAGGAAGAAAATTACAATTTTTTAAGTTTGTTTTTTTTTTCTTTTTTTTTTTTAATTTGGTGTCTTATGTGTTACATGTGTTATTGTTGAAGACACAGATACAGAAGGGAATTTGAAGTATAAGTGAAATGCAACAACATTTTTGGTGTTTCTTCATTCCTGTGGGAAATTCTCTTTCGGACCAGCCTTGTCTAAGCTCTGTCTCCTGCATAGATAATCTTTATCATTCACTGAGCTCTACTATGCTTGAGAAGTGAAGTTATTGATCATGGTTATCATCCTTGAACTTTAGACATTCTTTTAGTTAACTTGGGTTTGGGTCATTGACAGCATAGAAGATAAAGACTGAGGCCTTGAATTTTACTTGATAGTCTTTGGGAAGTGAATGCAGGTTTGATGTGCTCCTAGTAACCCATACTGCAAAATTATACACTACTTGGTATTTTCTAAGGACTGAGGGCTTCACCACCAGGTAGCTAATATTTTTGGGAGGTGATGAAAACATGTATAATTTAGGCCAAGTCACTATCCACAGGATGGAACTAAGTTTATAGGCTATGTCTACACTAGGGGCTTATACCGTGGCTAGAGCTGGGCAGGGGATGCTTTTCCCTGTGCAGGGCTCAGAGGGCTGGAGCCTGGCGGGGGATTGGGTGGTGGCATGGCCTTTCTAGGGAGCCATGTTGCCACACCTCCCATGGTGCCCCTCTTGCAATTCGATATAGCAAGTCCTGTCCATGGACATGCTAGTTCGAATTGGTTTTCCTAGTGTGGCCATGTTAGTTCCAATTGACTGAATTCGAACTAATCATTATTAGTTCGACTTGATTAGTTCGAATTCAGGTAATTCGAACTAAGGTTCTAAGTGTAGACATAGCCAATGACACTTGAGAGGCAAGTACTATTTCTTCCTTTATGTGGGTTCCTCCCCCACCATGGCTAGGGTGTGAAACAAGGACAAATTCATCCCTAGTGTAATTCCATTGCCTACAGAAGAGCTACAGCAGGGATGAAAAGACTCAAAGAACAAATTTATCTTTGATGTAACTCCACTGGCTGCAGTGGAATTACACCAAGGATGAATTTGGACCAGTGAATTTAACAAAGGTAAGTAAACAGTTTGTGAACATGTCCCTTTTTCAGTCTCTCAGAACTATTACTGTGAATACATCAGTAAATACCATACACAGAATACAGTTCAAGGAATAAGTCCTTGAGGAACGGTGGGTTACTTGCCAGTAACCGTTCTATTTTGAGATGGGCTGCTCGGATTTATTCAGTATTAGGTGTCTACGTGCCACAGGACACGATTGGCTGGAACTAGCCTGTCAGGTCAGGGCTGGCAGCCACCGCCCCCTAGCCACATATATGGCCCCAGCCCTGCTCCTCCCCAGTTCCCATTAATCGCTAACTCCGAGTAGCAGGGATGGCGGGAGGGGTCTGAATGAATCCAAGCAGCCCATCTTGAAGAAGGATGGTTACTGGCAAGTAACCCACCATCCTTCAAGCGCTGCTTGGATACCTTCAGAATTAGATGACTGTTAGCTGTACTGTGAAAGGTGAGTGGAGTTAGAACTTTATCCACTGTCAGCACAGCTACCCACAAATTGCACAGCACGCAAAATTGGGTGAAGAAGCAGTGGACTGCCAGGCGAATGCCTACAGACATGCCACCAACTGCAAGATCCTCAAGAGAAGGCATGCATGAGAGTGCCAAAGGGTCATTTGCCACTCTGTCAGGAGACTATAACTCCAACAGGGGAATTTGCTATATCATAATAGCAAAGAACATCCTTGTCACCAGCAAGACTATCTAGTGTAGGAGGGTTGGCCCTTCCTAGAAGAATCGACTCCTGAGAAAGGCAGTTGTGATCCAGGGCAACGGACTCCTACAGCTGCAGGCGAAGGACAAGGGTGGAATAATTGCTGCCCTTGCCACCTCAACCCCAAAAGGGGAAGGTGAATTGGGTTAAGTTACTAACCAAGACTGGGGCGGGGAACACATCACCTCTTGGCCAAATGGGAGATAGTCAAGAGGCCTTTCCCCATTGGCATACCAGCAGGAGATGCCATGGGTGGGATTGATAAGCCCTAAACTGAGGCGTCTCACCTCCGTATGGAAGCTAACGCAGGCAGAAGGATAACGAGGAAGGAGTGGGTGGGGACCTCTACCCATCCATCCTTTGACGCATGGGAATGGAAGGCCTGGAAGGAGAGTCCCAGAAAAAGGCCTAGATGCTTGGCAGACCCATCTCTGGGGCCCAGAAGCATCAGAGACACTCCTTCAGGGAGGTCATCATAAAGAGAGAAGTGGACATCTCAGAAGGGCCCTTCTTTAGCGGTAACCTTTGAGCAGGTTATTGTGGTAACAAAGGGGCACCTTTAGGTACACCCATCCTAGTATAAGGAGAGAAACTAGGAGAAAAGAGAGAGAATTCCCCATGTTAGGTTGTCCCCAACCAAAAAAGGGGGGGAATGACCTGAGGTAGGGGTGGTGTGAAACCATCGCGGGGTTCTGGGGGGGGAGGGCTTACACAACTTCAGAGCTATGTGCGCATTTCTGTCCCCTGCCCCTGTACTCTACTCTCCCAGTACATGGACTCACATAGGGAGAGGTGTGCTGAATCGAGGGAAGGGGTATCTGGCCATCTCTGTAGACAGGACAGGCCCACCTCAAGAGTTGTGCCTCCAAATTCCAGAATCGGAGTGTTTGGAGCCGGACACGTGGCTCATAAGATATTCTCACCTCTCACTTCTAGGGAGAAGCAGTCAACCTTCATAACATAGCTAGATGACTCATTCTAGTGGCGGGTGCAGGTATTGGGTGCCGGCTATAATGGGCCAACTACAAGGGATCTTGCATAGATCCTGACGAGGAGAAAAGACAACACCTTAGGCAAGACACAAGTTAGACGTGGTCTATAATGCCTGCTCTGAGAGGAAGGAGTGTTATTGGTGCACCACCCCACGTAGTGGAAGGGTTAAGGCTTGGGCAGGTCCCGGGGGGGGGGGGGGAGGAGGGAAGAGGGAAAGATCCCGGGAAGAAGAAGAGAGCATAAGGCAACCCCTACTTAGGGAAAAACAAGGAAGAACTGCTGTGTCCTTTAAGGAACACAGAGGGGCAAGAGGGGACATTATGAAAACATCACCCATAAGGCGTCAGGCTTTCCAGTCTATTATGGTCTGTAAGTTTCCCTGGGCCAGAGTTCTGCAGGGGAACTACCCTGAGCTGAAGACCACAGGTTCTCAGACAGCTCACTCAGGTGTATGGATACTGATGGTGGTTAGGAGTTCTATCCCCTACTATATCCCTTCATAGCAATTCTAGGGAGGAGAGAGGTGAAATAGAAAGATCAAGGCAGCTCCTAGACGGCTGTCTAGTGTTTTCAGAGGAAGCGACCCTTGCCTGCTTAGAGGGAGGCACCAGAGCAGAGGAGGTTCCAGTCGAGGGCTAAACTGAGGTCTCCTCATGGGCAGAAGGAGCAGTGTAAAGTGGTGAAGGTCCTTGGGGAGGAGGGGTAGGGGCTGAAAAGGCAAAAATCCCTATGGTGAGACTTGAGGATCTCTCAGGCAAAAGCCTAATACGAGTCTGAAGACCATGGCCCCGATATTAAAGGGGGCACTGCCTGGGAGGGCAAGGCAGGAGAAGATAGAGGACAAAAGGGTATGAGCTTGCCCTCTTACCCATCACCTAGGGGGCAGGGTGCATCATCCCACGATAGTTCCCCCCTCGATCCATTGTAGGCTGACACGGATAAGGAGTGCTCTCAGGATAGCAACATGGGAGTGTACCCTTTCGGTGTGCCCGACTGGGAAGGAGTTGGCCAAGGAATAGGCATCCTGCCCCTGACCCAGTGGGCTATAGTGGTTTTTTTTTTTTTGGCGGGGCATTATGTGCCCACTTGGCATACCTCTATGACCTTCGGGTTCCCACCAAGGCTCCGAGGGCATATGCAACTGGAACCAAGTGCATGTGGGGAGAATTCTCTGGTGGCCAGGCCCTTACTTGACCCGAAGGGTATTGGAAGGGAAGAGGGAGCGCATTGTTACTGGAGAGGAACCGAACAAGTGTCCCGAAGCTGATTGTGAGGAGGCACTTAGCAAAAGCATTTAGGGTTCCGCTCTGATATTCAAGAGTTTTGATGGAGGGAGAAACGACTCTGTTGGAGTTGATCACCTATGCTGAGGGAAGGGGACCGTCATTCCGCGGTCCAAAGGCTCGTAAAACATAGCCATTTTAGTTGTGTGTGTATGGGGGAGGAGGAATGCAAGAACCCCTCCTCCATGCATTCAAGGGGTCGCAGTGGACTGGGAACATTGAGGCACCTGAGGAGTAAGCATACCCAGGGCTCTGAGGACCAACCGATGGACACAGTTACCACAGATCAGGGAGTCTGTGGGCAGGTAAAGAGAGAGACTGTCTCTCTAAAGGGAAGTCTAATATGACATACTGTAAGTCCTGGGAGAGGTCAAGATCCTGAAGCCAGGCTGCTCAGCGCATAACCACGGCCATAGCAATGCCACAGCTGGCCATGTTCGAGGCATCGAAGCCACTGTAAAGGCATGGTGAGAGGCCAAGGCACCTTCTTTGACAAAGGCATTCAAATCTTCCAAGTGTTCTTCTGGGAGAAAGCTGCTGAAACTGTTCATAGCATGCCACAGGTCTAGGGAATATTTTTAACCAAGGCCTGATGGCCAGGATCCTTCAGCTGAAAAGCTGAAAACTGAATAGGCTTTTACTATTATTGTTATTATTATTATTATTATTACTATCCAAGAGGTCAAACCTTCTGGGACTCCTAGAGGCCAGGATGAATCAGGGCGGCTCGGGCCAGTGTGTCCCGGCAATGTCAAGGACACGAGTTTGAGGGGCGGAGAATCATAATGGTGACCAGAGGGGTTTCGAACTCCAGGTTGAATAGGGATTCCTGGTCTCCCTCGAGGGGTGTGACCCTCACCCAGGTAAGTAGTGGCCTGGTGAAGGGGTTCAAGTGTGGTAGAGTCTTCTCTGTAAGACCCTGGTCCCTGTTCATGGCTGTAGTAGGAAGAAGGGACAACCCCAGTACTGGGATGCCCTCACTGGGGCCCTGGCACCAAGTAGGGAATCCCCTTCTGGGCCCTCAGTAGGAGGTAGCCGGTTTTGAGTGCAGTGCTGGGAAGAACCCGGTGCCACGGACCCTTCAGTAAGAGGCCACGCCTGAGGAATGCACTCTCAGATCTCTTGAGGTGCCGAGGCAAGGGTGTCGGTGCCATAGGGATTAGAGCACATAGTTTTGCAGTGGCATGGGCCCAAGTAGTGAGTGGCTCCCCCTAGTGCTTGGTAAAGTGGAGGAAGAGAGAAAGATGGACTTACCATTTGTTTCAGTGGCCTGTGGCGTATTCAGGAGCCGAAAGGCTTCTGCCACTTCAAAGGCCTCTGGTGTGGGTGGCACCATGATAGGCCCCAGGCATTCACCCCGAAGGGGAGGGCCAGGCACGGCGCGGGCACTTCGGTGCCAGAGTTGGCCACAAGCACGCTTACCTGAGCCCTGCTGGGGAGTGGTGTTGAGAGATCCTTGGTGCTGACTGGCAAGTGGAACTGCTGCCAAGGCATGGAGGTTAGATGCTCTGGACCTTTCTGTGCCAAGTAGGATGCCGATTGCGGCTCTTTATTCACAGCTGGAGAGCGGTGCCAAGAGGGCTCCCATGCCAACCCAGCATGCGGTGCTGCATTAGAGGCTGATCGCAACTTTTGTTCATAGCCAGAGAGCAGCACCGGGAGAGCTCTGGTGCCAACCAAGCACGCGGTGTCAAATTAGAGGCTGATCATGGCTTTCATTCATAGCCGTAGAGCGGTGCCAACGGGGCTCCGGTGCCCACCAAGCCCACTCTGCCAAGTTACAGGCAGATTGCGGCCTTTATTCATAGCCAGAGAGTGGCACCGAGAGGGTTCCGGTACCGACTGAGCACACGGTGCCAGGTTAGAGGCTGATTGCGGCTGTATTCATAGCCAGAGAGTGGTGCTGAGAGGGCTCTGGTGCTGACCGAGCACACGATGCCGAGTTGGAGGCCGATTGCAGCTGTATTCATAGCCGGAGAGCAGTGCCAAGAGGGCTCTGGTGCCAACCAAGCACGTGGTGCCGAGTTAGAGGCTGGTCACAGCTTTTCTTCGGAGCCAGAAATCGATGAGCGGAGCCGGCAAATCCCTGAGCATCAGGTGCAGAGCCTGTTCCTGGGTGCGATATGCAGCCTTCGCTCACTGTCTTCCCGAGTCCTTGGTTAAAGACCTATAAATAGATCATAATACACCCAGTGAAGCTCACACAGGCATTAAGAAACCTTCCATCATTCTTGGGTTTCTGTTGGAAGGATGGGGAAGGAGCGCTGGTGAAGTCCACAAACAGATCTTCCAGTAAAAAATACACAAAAAATAGAGCAAAGAGACAGACCCTTGCATAAAGCAAGAACAGGCTGTTCTGTAACCATCGCTGAGGGTGGAAAAAAAGGAAATGGGGAGGAGCAGGGCTGGGGCCATATATCTGGCCAGGGGGCAGTGGCTGCCAGTCCTGTACTGACAGGGTAAGGCTAAAAGAAGTTCCAGCCAATCGTGCGCTGTGGCATGTAGACACCTAATATTGAATGTATCAGAGCAGCGTTCGAAGAAGAACTTCCTTTCTAACAGTCCCTTTGATATGAAACAAAAATCATCTTTCAAACTGTTATTATTTATAGAGTATCTGGGCCACTGCCTTGACTAGCTTACTCTCTAGCTAAAAAAAGATACATGATATTAACTTCAAAGACCAGTAAAGAGTATGGAGACATTAGTGACTGTATCAGTTGTAGAAAATACTTCACAAAATTGACTTCTAAAATGCATTTAACAGAGTAAGCCCAGACATTTTTCAAGCTGTAGAGTTGACATGAAAGAAGGCACAAACCCAAACGTGAGGGAAGAAAAAAATTGTGTAAATCCTTGCTCTAATGAAGTCAATGGCAAAAACTTCATTGACTTTAATGGGCCAGGATTTCACGCATAGGGAATAGTAAGGAGTAAGAGATGGAGACATTAAAAGAACAAGAGAAGTAGTTAATTCTGATTATCCTAGGACAAGACAAGGATCATAATACCAAACATTATTTTCAAATATTCAATTTTGGAAAGTGTAGGTGATAGATGATTTTGGGGCCATTCCTGCAACCTTCACTCTGGTGTCTTTGGGCTGCAGGAACAAGCCTTGGTGTGCTGTTTATTGTCCTGTCCTTCTTTTGTATAATGTACAGAACTGAAAATCTTTATAGATCTGTACCTTAGGAGAAGATTCTGCTGCCTAACCAACATAGAATAGCTTTTTACTTCATGACTATTTTCACTGAAGTTGATGGAGCTTGTGACCCAGGCTACCTGGGATAACCTTCTGAATGTGCCAAAATCAGGGCAGGCTGCAGAACCAGGGGCCAAACCCCTAAACCACTGATGGGTGGTACTTAAACCAGTCTCCCAATCAGTAACAAAACATGCTTCTGATTCTCCACTCTGGTCATCACCAAGCATAACAAAATAGAAACAGCCCCCTTTATGCACATCAGCTCCTATGGTCCCCCCTTGCCACTGGGTGTCTTAAAGAAATAGGTTCTCCTGACCCCAAAGGGCCAGCCACATCACCCAGAACAATATAGGCTTGGATCTTACCCAAAATATCACGCTGCCAGCCAATTACTAACTACAGCTAAAGGTTTAATATAAAGGGAAAACTAACAAAATATGGGAGATGTTAAGGAGTCAAAGTAACCGCTATGGGGCTTTAAGGAGCGTGGTTTCTTTAAATCTTTGCCTTGTGGGAGAGGAACTAAGGTGTGGAGCTGAGGAAGGGGGCTGCAGCCGGAGGCCTGGGAAGGAAGCAGAGGGAGAGGCCCTGCTGGAAGCCAGGGAAGACAGAGCGGCTGACCTGGGATGCCAGGCCAGCACCCACAGAAGGACACTGTGCTGGGGAGAGTCGCCCAAGGACAGAGCAGGATCCAGTGACTGGCCGTCTGGAGCTGTGGGGCTGTGAGTACAGAACCTGGGACTCAGGGGGGAGGTTGTAGTTAGTTAAGTGGGGAGGGTGTCGCTCTGGGTTCGCAGAGAGCGGCAGAAGAGGCATCAGAGGGTTTTCTTTTGCTTGGAAAGTGCTGGCACCGAAGACTAGGAGTTGCTGGACTGAACACTGGACTGGAGCTGTGCTGGGACTCCTGAACTCATGGTGCAGATACAGAGCTCACGTCTGCCTCCAGCCTGCTGCACTGTTGAGACTTAGAGGGCCCTGTGTTACTGCTTTCCCATCTCCCCTGTTGGTTTCCCCTTTGCACCTCTGTAAATAAACCTTCCCCATTCCCATAATCCCTGCGCTATCCCACTGTGTGTGTGGTCACTCTGGGGGTTTGGAACAGGTGCCCCTGGAGCAAAGGGGCTCTCCTTGCTGTGTCCCCGTGCACACCCTTCTCTGGCCAGAGCCACCTGCAAGACAGACTCTATCTGGCCACGGGGGTGTTACACTTGGTGGCCCGTATGGAGAATCAAACCCCAGTCTCCCACCTGACAGGTGGGGATACTTACCACTATACTAGCAAGGAGAGCCCCTTTGCCCCAGGGGCACCTGTTCCAAAGCCCCAGAGTGACCACACACACACTGGGATAGCACAGGGATTATAGGAATGGGGAAGGTTTACTTACAGAGGTGCAAAGGGGAAACCAACAGGGGAGATGGGAAAGCAGTAACGCAGAGTAACAGGTAACACAGGGCCCTGTAAGGCCCAGCAGTGCAGCAGCCTGGAGGCAGACTTGAGCTCTGTATCTGCACCATGATTTCAGGAGTCCCAGCACAGTTCCAGTCCAGAGTTCAGTCCCGCAACTCCTAGTCTTCAGCGCCAGCACTTTCCCAGCAAAAGAAAACCCTCTGATGCCTCTTCTGCCGCTCTCTGTGAACCCAGAGCGACACCCACCCCACTTAAGGAACTACAACCTCCCCCCTGAGTTCTAGGTGCTGTACTCACAGCCCCACAGCTCCAGATGGCCAGTCACTGGATCCTGCTCTGTCCTTGGGTGACTCTCCCCCGCACAGTGTCCTTCTGTGGGTGCTGGCCTGGCATCCCAGGTCAGCCGCTCTGTCTTCCCTGACTTCTGGCAGGGCCTCTCCCTCTGCTTCCTTCTCAAGGCCTCCGGCTGCAGCTCCCCTCAGCTCCACACCTTAGTTCCTCTCCCACAGGGCAAAGATTTAATGGAACCACACTCCTTAAAACCCCAGGGGGGTTACACACATACATACAAATGATTTAGAGTCCATAGAAAGCATATCCTTGAAGATCCTGTAGTTAGCAGATTAGCCCCACTCCTCTGGTGTACTCCCAGCAGCAGCAGCAGCAGCAGCTGGGTGGGTCTCAGTCCTTTGTTCAGTCCCAGGAGAATAGTTCCGGGGGGGAGGGGGTGCTGATTGCAGACAGACTGAAGACTAAAGACAAAATGGAGAAGTCGCTGGGGCCTCTTATCTCAGAGTCCTTGCCAGATCAAAATGGAGTTGGGCCACATGGTCAGTCTGGGTAACTGGTCAAACAGGTTTCCTCTTGGGCCCACTGTAGCTGGGAGCCCCCTCCTGATGGGCCATTAACAGGACAATAGTTTGCAGAGGCCCAGTCTGGGACTGCCTCAGATCAAACAACTTGGAACACACATAAAACAAATAAGATTCCTAGATTATAGTACAAATATGATACCTACATATAAATCACATAATCATTCCTAGCAGATCATAGCCTTTCTATTGATACCAAACATGGCATATCACATATGGATTTTTGTAAATATGAAATATTAATATGAAAAATGATCATAAACAGTCCCCTAGACCCAGACAGCATCACAGAGCTATTCACAGAGTAAAAACACTATTCAGTGTAAGGTAGGTAGAATGTGGTCTTTAATGAACAAGCTATCTGCTGCATCAGTGGTTTTCAAATTTTTGTCCTCTGGACCTAGTTGAAAAAAATCATTTATGCCTATGAATCAACAATTACTGGTACATCTATGAGCAATGCATTTCAGTTTTTTCTGCAGTGGCAGCAGGGGACACTGCAACCAAGTTCCTGAGGGTCTGCAGCCCAGTGCTTGGTCCCAACCTTTAGTTTAAAAAACACTGTGGTGCCCAGAACACATGTAATAGATTCCACTCCAGAAGTGCAACCACTGATTTGATGGTTTACATGTGGTTCCTTATATTTTATAGGCTTAGCTAAGCTGGTGAAATCAGAATCTACATTTGCTGTGGAGGATTTTTGTGTCTTGAATAACTGTTAGAAGATGCCCATCAGATTCATACCATAGTAATACAATAGCCTGCAGACAAAAGTGACATTGTTGCTAACAGTGACTGAATGTTCTACATGGTACTTCTTTTTAAAGAAAATCCAGGCTTACCATAATCAAAGGCACAAAGTGATTCTATTTTCAACAATACAAAGGAGTCACACAGATTACTTTTTTAATTTTATTTAGGGAAGTCTTTAAAAAGAAGTTTCATCATTGTTAATCTTTATAACCTGTTACATAAAAATAATTTATCGGCACAGGACAAAGAAGAGTGGCTCCATATGAAGTGTAAACAAGGATATATGAACATGTTATATCCCTAATTTTCAGGCCTCTAATTTGTCACTTTTTAAAGATTACTATCTTTTGGATTCAATGAACTTAGTAAGGATGGCCAATTTCAGGATTCTAAATGGTCAAAAATCCCTGTAAATGACTTTCTCTACAAAGTCTCAAGCATATTTTTGGTATTATAAAAAAATCATTTAAAAAGTTATAGGATTTTATCATATCTTCCTTTGTGCTTTTAAAGCAAAACAAAAATCACAATGGTTGTTAATAGGTACATCTTGGAAAAAAAAGAACTATATTGGTTTAATTAAGAATCTGTAGTTCTCCTTCGAGCACTGCTCACATCATTCAGTTACAGGTCTACGTGACGCAGTGCATGGTAGCTCGGAAAGTCTTCAGCCTTAGCCTGTCAGGTCAGGGCATGCGGCCAACACCCACCCTGTGCCATGACCATGGCTATATAGGTGGCCATGACCCTGACGCTGACCCTCCCAGTTCCTTTTTCTGCCCTTAGCGACAGTTTTGGATCAGCCAAGAAACTTGCATAAGCAAGTGCCTGTCTTCTACCACGAAATTCAAGATGCCTGGCTTCAAGCGATGCCTAGGATACAGCAAAGCTTTCCCGCTCGACAATCCGCACAATAAACATCTCGCACGCCTCGGTGAGTCTGATCTCACCGAGAGCTGCCCCCTCCGCCAGTCCTTCAAAAGCAGGACTTGCAAGGACAGAGAGCTGCACCTCCAATCCATTGCTGGGAGCAGCGCACAAGCCTCTGATCCTGCCCGAGCCCTGAGTGCTCCGCCAGTTCACCCACTGGCCTCAGCACCGGAACCCTGGGACCAATCTCAGGCGCTGAGCCTAAAGTCTTGGTCAGTGCCCTCACTGGCACTGTCGGGGTGCCAAACACCTCGGTCACCAAATCAACCCGGTGCCGAACCCAAAGCGGCACCACCGACACCACAGGCCTCCACATTGGTGCAGCCACGTTCTCTGGCCCGGGTACCATCACCACGGAAGAAAACCAGCTCGACACCGATTGTAGCACCGGGAGTCCAGTCGGTGCAGGAAGCGGCACCGCCCACCAACCCAATACTGCCTAGCCCGCTGCTGACACTGCAATCCGGCACTGGGGACTGCTTTCCCAAGCCAGTGCCATCCAGTCCGCCTTTGTTACCACATTCCGTGGAGGACTGCTCCCCGGCCTCCTCCCCATGTTCCTCCCAGTATATGTCGGTGCCGTGCTCCCAAGCCTCGGGGATCCCTTCCCACGGATCAGTGTCGACTTTGCCTCCAACCTTGGTACTCTCTTCTCCTCTCAAGATGGTAATAAGGGTAGCAGAACACTTAGGGAAATGGAGCCATAAGTGCTCTCCCTTGCCCATGCCTCGATGCAAGAACAGACCGTAAGGCCTGCCTGAGCCAGTGGGGCCCTCCCCTTCTGGTACCACGCTGCAACCTAGTCGAGGCCGTTCCCCTCTGCACCACCTGGTGGCTGGAGCGTCTTTTAACGACTGGTCACACGACTGGCTGGACGTGGTGGCCGATGATACCTTAGTCTCACGGCACCATTCCATTCAGTCCCCCTCACAGACCATGGACTTGGACTTCTTGGATGATGAACCAAATCCCAACTCCACACGTTGGTGTAGATCATGGGCCCGTTCTTCCTCTTTGCCCGATTAATACACCTTTGAGAGACCAACTGACTGTATTGAGGACTCTTGTGCTCACCAGGAGCTGCTACGCTGCATGGCAGCAAACCTGAACCTGGAGCTCGGGGTTATCCAAGAGGAGATGAACCCCTTCTTTGACGTCGGTCAGAGGGCTCCACCAACTAAGGTGTCTGTACTGCTCCACAAAGGGGTATACAGCATTGTCAAGGCCCACTGGCATGTTCCGGAAAAACTTATGAAGATTTCTCGGACCCCACAGATCCGTTCCCCATGGGCATCTATCAACCCTTGTGCCCTTGATCAATCAGTGAGAGGCTATTAATAACTCAGAACCAAACCAGGTAACAGTTCAACCATAAACATTTATTAACCAGAGAAACAACAGGGAAGGTGGGGAATGGCAGAAGAATCACACAAGCAACCTCAGGTAAGTACACCGGTCCACCCCCACTCCCTGGCTGGGTAAGCACCCTGCCACACACAATAAGAACTCACACAACGAACCCACAATTGGTTTTCAGGCAACTTTACAATTGTGCTTCGCCTCCAGGCGCTGGACCCAATCTCCTTGGACTGCCACGCTCCTCCAGACTTGGACCGTCTGCTTCTGGGCCTCCTCTGGCCAGTCCTATGACAAATTGTCTATTCACCCCCTACCAGAGTCAATGGATCCTCTTCAGGGACTTCCTCACGGTCTCTGCGCCCTCTTCTTTCTTCGACCGCTTCCAAGGCCTAAATCCACGCCGTGCGTCGGGCCCACACGCCGAGTCTCTGGACTCTGCCTCGTGGCTCCTGGCTCCCCTCTGTGCGTCGAGCCCACGCACCGAACCTCCGCGCCCTCTCGTGGTTCCTGGATCCGCACCGTGCGCTGAACCCACGCACCGAGTCTCCGGACTCTGCCCGTGGTTCCTCTTCTGAAACGCCTCGGTGGTCCAGCTCCTTCTGGTTCTCCCCACTCCTTCTGGTTCTCCGGTCCCTTCCGAACCCCCGGCAGAACCCCCGTGGATCCCCTGATCCCTGGAAAAAGCACCCTGGAAAAAGAAAAAAAAAGCCCTCTCTAAGGGGAGCAATCCCCCTTAAATACTGCAGGGTCCCGGACAATCAACACTCAGCCTTTTCGCGCTGAAAACCAACTGTCCAACCGTTTCAAAGTAGAAGCTTCTGGGCTTTTGTGCGCACGGCCCTTCAGTTTGTTTCACACAGCCCTCTAGTTCTTGCACACTGCCCTCTAATTCAATATGGCAGCCCCCATAGTCCCGGGCTGTTGCCAGGCAGACTTCGCAGCCTTTGGCAGTCTGCCAACAGTGACTGTCCATCATCCAGCCTTACTGAGTTGCAGTCCACTGCTGGGGTGGAGCATACTTAAACATTACCGGCGCAGTATAACAGTTACATAAAATACATACAGCAATGAAACAAAGCCCAATTACCCGCACATGTTACCACGTGAGAGGGGCATCTCATCTGGCATGAAACGTTTCTCCTCAACAGTTCAATTAACAACTAAGTATAAATTTCTCCCCAACAGGCAAACCCCGTCCTCGATCCCGCCAATATCCAGGGTCACGGACCATAAGTACCACATCCCTCAGGACAAGTTCTTCTTTCTGTTCCAGCATCCCACTCCAGGGTCACTGGTCATTGACGCCGTGAACCAGAAAGAGAGGCAAGGTCAACCGGGTTCCACCTCTAAGAATAAGGAGGTGAGGAAACTCAACTTGCTTGGTAGAAAGGTTTGCTCCACAGCAGCCCTTTAGCTGTGCATAGCAAACCACTTGGCCCCTATGACAAGGTATATCTTCAACCTCTGGAACGCCATGCAAGGCTTCCGCGCCATTATCTCGAAAGATCATCTTAGGAACTTCAACATGATGCTCAAAGAAGGGGAAATGGCATCCAGAGATGCTCTGATGGCCATCTGGGGTGCCATGGACACAGCTGCCTGTACGATGGCATCGGCTGTAGTAATGCGTTGCTTGGCCTGGCTACAGGGCTCGGGCTGACTGCCGCAGATGCAGCTTACTATTCAGGACCTCCATTCGAAGGCCCTCACCTCTTCGCCGAGTCCATGGATGCGAAGCTCCGTGGCATGAAAGACTTGAGACCCATGCTCCGGTCGCTGGGGATTTATACCCCGCAACCTAACAAACGCTCTCTAAAACCCCATCAACTCCTCCAACAACAACTTCAGCAGTTAAAACAACAGATTCAACTGCAAAGTACATTTCCGAGGTCCCTCCCTTTTCCCCAGCGCCACCTTGGGGACACGGACAAGGACAAGGTCTGTTCGGGAAAGAGTGAGAAGTCCCATGTTCCCCAATCGGGTAGGGGTAGGCGGACCTCTGAACGCTCGTCAGGGAATAAACAGCATTTTTGATGGTTACTATACAGCCAGCGAACCCACGACTTGACCAGTCCCCAACCATTTACACCCCTTCACACACCACTGGGCCAACATCACATCCGACAGTGGGTCCCCAAGACCGTCGCAGGGGGGGTATCGTATTCAATTTCTTTCAATTCCTCAGGACAGAAAACCGCCCCTTATCCAACTCTCGGAAACCAGGAACTGTCCTACCTTCTCGAGATCGAATGCCAGAAACTCCTCTCCCTTGGAGCCATATAAAAGGTTCCCAAGCACGAGTGGGGAAAAGGGTTTTACTCCCAATACTTCCTGGTCCTGAAATCCAACGGGGACCTTAGACCCCTTCTAGATCTCAGAGCCTTAAACAGACACATAAGGAGAATAAAGTTCCACATGGTTTCCCTATCACAGATCCTCCTGTCTCTGTCTCCTTGGGATTGGTTCACGGCCCTTGATCTGAAAGACTCCTACTTTCACATAGCCATAAGGTCCCACCACAGGCAGTTCCTAAGGTTCATGGTGGCAAACAACCATTTCCAGTTCACATCTCTCCATTTCAGGCTCTCCCTAGCCCCCAGGGTGTTCATGAAGTGCATGGCGCTGGTTGCGGCATACTTGCGCAGATGGGGCATAAGAATTTATCCCTATCTAGACGACTGGTTAATAGTCAGGAAATCAAGCTCCCAAGTAGAGCTCCATGTCGGAGCTGTAGTGAGGCTCTGCGACTATCTGGGCCTCCATATAAACCAAGAAAAGTCAAAGCTCCACCTGTCCCAAAACATAGAGTTCATAGGAGTGCGTCTAGATGCCCGCAAGGGGTCAGCATTACTACCCCACTCCAGATTTTGGTCCATTTGCACCATCATTATGGAGCTGCAAACGTCCCCTGTGACCATGGCTCACCGGTGCCTGCAGCTCCTCAGTCACATGGCAGCCTCCAACTCAGTGATCCAGATGGCGTGCCTGAGGATGAGGCTTTTCCAAATCTGGCTTTCCACAGTCTTCCACATATGGAGGGACTCCCTGAACAAGGTACTGTCTGTCCCCCAGGACACTCTGGGGACACTTCAGGTTTGGAGGGATCCCTGTTTTGTCATGGGAGGCATTCCCTTCAAAGACCTCAGGCCTTCAGTGATCTTAATAATGGATGCCTCAAACACAGGGCGGGGGGCCCACATCTCTGGGGGACTCTCCACTCAGGGGATCTGGTCCCACACAGACAGTCCTCTCCACATAAATGTGAAGGAACTAAGGGCCATCTGGCTAGCCTGCTTGACCTTCCTAGACAAGATACGGGGCAGGTTGGTCCAGATCCTCACGGACAATACCACAGCTGTGTTCCACATGAATCGGTGGGGAGGGGGCATCTGCTCTATGCCACTTTGCGAGGAAGCGTCCAAACTCTGGGAATTGGACATATGACACAACTTCATCCCAGTGGCCTCCCACCTATCGGGGGTGGACAACGGGCTAGCGGACTCGCTAAGCAGAAAACCGCTAGTGAACCATGAGTGGTCCCTTCACAACAAGGTGTTCTCCCTCCTGGTAGACAAATGGGGTCTCCCCCAGACAGACTTGTTTGCGACACGGAAGAATCGCAAGTGCCTCCAGTTCTGCTCCCTCAGGGGCTGGGAGGAGAAGTCTCTCACCGACCCCTTCCTCATCAACTGGTCGGGGGGCCTGATGTATGCCTTCCCGCCGATTCCCCTGATACAGAGGGTTCTTTTGAAGATCGACAGGGATGGAGTGAACATAAAACTAATAGCTCCAGACTGGCCTAGACAGCATTGTTTCCCACTCCTGAAGGACATGTCCATAGAGATCGCACTCCACCTCCCACTGTGGGGGGACCTCCTGGCACAGGACTCGGGGCGCCTTTGGCACCCAGACCCGGGCCACCTACACCTGACGGCCTGGATGCTCTCTGGCTCAGTGAGCAGGAGAGGCGCTGCTCAGACAGGGTTAAGAAGGTCCTTGCTGGTAACAGAAGACCATCCACCAGGTCCACATACACAGCTAAATGGAAGCGATTCTCCATTTGGGCTCAGGACAAGGGTGTAGACCCTATATCAGCCCCGATTCACCTGATCCTGTACTATCTGCTAGACGTCAGGGAAGGAGGCCTTTCTGCTTCCTCATTGAGAGTCCATTTAGCGGCAATCTCAGCTTTCCACGAGAGTGTGGACGGGCGATCAGTTTTCTCCCATCCCACCTCCGTCAGATTCCTAAAAGGGGTGGAGAGACTTTTTCCCCAATGTCGTAAGCCCACCCCACCTTGGGACCTGAATATCGTCCTCTGGGCAATGACAGAGCCGCCCTACGAACCTTTGGACTCAGCCAGCCTCCTGGTCTTGTCCTGGAAAGTGGCCTTCTTAGTAGCAATCACCTCTGCTAGAAGGGTTTTGGAATTGAAAGCCCTCTCCTCAGAACCCCCATATGCGAGGTTCTATCCGGATAAAGTGGTTTTATGTCACCACTCATCCTTCCTCCCTAAGGTGGCCACCCCTTTCCACCTTAACCAAGAAATTTGTTTGCCAGTTTTTTACCCAGACCCCCAGGTTACGCAGAACCAGAGGAGGTGGCATACGCTGGACGGGAGGAGAGTGCTTCTAACTTACATCAAGCACAGCCGGCCATTCCGCAAGACCCCCTAACTGTTTGTGGTAGTCGCCAAACGTAAGAGAGGTTTACCAGTATCGTCTCAGTGTATCTCTAAATGGATTGTGAACTGCATTAAGGACTGCTATGGAAGGTCGAAAACACACCTTCCTGGAACTGTTAGAACCCACTCTACCAGGGCCCAAGTGTCCTCTACGGCATTCCTTGCCAAGATCCCGATCCAAGACATCTGCAGGGCTGCTACATGGTCCTCGATTCATACCTTCATGACGCACTATGGCATCGCCCAGCAGGCTAGAGATGATGCCGCTCTGGGCAGAGCTGTACTCAATGTGGGTAGAGTGTAACTCCTCCCACCATCCATGAGTATGGCTAGCAGTCACCTGTAACTGAATGATGTGAGCAGCACTCGAAGGAGAATGGTGGGTTACTTACCAGTAACTGTCCTTCTTGGAGATGGGCTGCTCACATACATTCAGGCCCCTTCCACCATCCCCGCTAACGGAATTGGCGAAGGTATACGGGACTGGGAGGGTCAGGGTCACGGTCACCTATATAACCGTGGTTGTGGCGTAGAGGGGGCATTGGCCGTGTGCCCTGACCTGACAGGCTAAGGCTGAAGACTTTTCGAGCTACCGTGCGCTGTGGCCTGTTGACACCTGTAACTGAATGTATGTGAGCAGCCCATCTCAAAGAAGGACGGTTACTGGTAAGTAACCCACTGTTTAATTCAAGGTACTATAGCTCAAAATTGAAAGGTTAACAATGCATAGTAAAAGGCACCTTATTGTGATAGTAGAAGGTCAATAATATATACATGTAGAGTTATATCCCTAGTCCTTATACCATCATATCCCAATAAGAAAACTGCAAACTTTCTAAAATAAATCTATCACATGATACAAGTGAGAGTTCTATATTTCTACTAATGTCACCATGCTAGGGGTAGCCATATTAGTCTCGTTCGGCAAAACAATGACCCTGGTGGCACTTTTAAAGACTAACAGATTTATTTATCGCATGACTTTCAGGGGAGAGAATCCTACTTCATTAGATGCTTGAGGATGGACACATCAGATTTTATACTTAATCAGAATATTTGCAAAACTTTCAGTTCTGAAATGTTGTCACCCTCCCCAGCCACCAGTTTTGCCTAAAATATATCTTGTTATAATATGACAGATAACCCCCAGATTTTTTTTTAACAGAATTCACCACCCTGCCTTTTGTAACATATTAAGAAGCCCTGCAAGCAATACTGCATGACCAACAATAAACAAGGTTTGAGCACCCTCTTCTGGCTCTGGGGCTGAAGTTCAGTAAGCAAACACTTCAGAAACATATTGATAGCCTGTGCACAAACCAAAAAAAAATAAACTTACAAGACCATGTTCCTTTCAACTCCATTATAAATAAAGGAAAAAAAATAAAAGCCATATCAAATGAAAAGTTAAAAATATCACAAGGTTTGCTGAAGGTGGATGATAAATTAAAATGTAAATATTTTTGTATTAAATCCAATGTAACAATTGTATTTAACTCTCATCAGAGGTGTTGAGAAATTCTGAATGTTTATGTGTTTTAATTATCCTCTCTGTTGGGCTACTATGTATTGATATTTAAATATGTATTTTTAGGCTGTTGGTATTAATTGAGTCCTATTATAATAGTTTGTGAGTACTTACTTCCACTCCTCCCCAGCAGGGGAAAGAAAAGGGCAAAGAAAATTGCATAACTTTGTGTTACTATGTTGTAGAATAGGGCTATGTGACCTTAGGTTAGTTAGAACTATGATGGACAGGAACCACTGGCAGGCCGCCAACTGCTGGAGCCTGCCCAGCAAGAGCAGAGACTGAGGGCAGCCTGTAGCATGCAGAACACACAGTTCTGGAAAGTTTGCTGTGTAGCTCTGTAGAGAATTCAAAAGGCATGAAAAGAATGCCCCCAGATTGGCTGGGACGCTCAGTATTTTTGGGGCTTTGCCGTGCACTTGCTCTGCCGCGTATGAATCCTGCTGGAACTGCTCGCTCCTCAGAACAGGATCTGGTTTGGACACTAGGCCTCGGAGCCCAGAGGAGTCTGTTCTGTCTTGAGGATCTGGCCTTTGGGTCAGGGTCTCAAGAATTGAACCCTGGGTGTTCCTAGAAGGCCTGAAGAGGATTTTTCCACAAAGTCTCTGAAGAGGCAGGAGCCAGATTAAGATGCTGTCAGGAATAGGACCTGCTCATGGACTTTGTCTTGGGGCAGAATGGACTTTACATTTCAAGACAGGTCGGAGGAGACCCAGAAGGAGACACTGCAAGCCAGGATCATGCTCCGGACCAGAAGGATGCCAAGGGATCTTCTTTGAGGGTGTTGTGAGCAGTGCCATTCCGGTGAAGATCAATAGTGAATATATTAAAGGTCTGGAGGAGGGAGGCAGGAGTTTCGGTGATGGCGATCTGGCTCTCAGGGTAAGACTGAGGCATCTGTCCTCCGGGTTGGCATGGGTGACACCAGAATTGTCTGAGTCTGGAGTGGAAGGGGGAACTTACCTGGCTTTGTGAATTCTCACCTGTTAGAATCTACCTGGCTTTGTGAATTTCAAGTAATGTGGTTAATTGATCATTCTCACCTGTTAGAATCTTGTTGATTTAACATTTCTTCCCCATCACCCAAGTTAATAAATCAGTGTTCCAAGGAAAGACGGTATTGTTGTTTCACTGTGGGATAGGGGTGCTCAGGGTGACAGATACCTGCGGCGGGGAGAATCTACCTGTGGAATATCTCTAGCATCACCTTTAAGAGAATTTTCCAGTAACAGAGGGTGCCGAAGGAGTTAGCTGAAGAAATCTGACAGCCACTGGCAATAATATTTACCAGGTCCTGGATAACAGGAGAGGTCCCAAAAAACTGAAGAAGGGTTAACTCAGTGCCTGTCTTTAAAAAGGGGGAAAAAGCAGAAGTGGTGAACTATCAACCAGTCAGCTTGACTTCAGCACTTGAGAAGCTACTAGAGAAATGTATAAAATATTTCAACTGAGGATGAAGGGGTGGGGTAAGCATTAACAGCCAGTTTGGATTTGTTAGGAACAAATCATGCCAAATCCACTTGATTTCCTTCTTTGATAGGTAACTGGTTCGGTGGTTAGAGGGAATGCAGTGGACATAATATACCTGTATTTCAGTAAGGCTTTTGACACAGGGATCCATAGTATCACAGATAATTAGAGTTGGAAGGGACCTTAGGAGGTTATCTAGTTCAACCCACTGCTCAAGCAGAACCCCTTAACATTCTGATTAAGGTAAACTGGAAGAATTAAGTAGATATATAATTGGTTAAACAACCGCAAATCAAGATTAACTGTTAATAGACGGAATGACGTCAGTTTGGAGGGAAATCTCAAATGCAGTTTCAGAGGGATCTACTCTGAATTTGGCATTGTTTAATATTGTTAATACTTACCTGGATGTAGGAATAGAACGCACTCTGATCAAATATGCAGATGACACAAACTGGAGCGGTTGCCAACGCTTTGAAGGACACATCTAAAATTCAGAGGGATCTTGATAAATTGGAGAAGTGTTCTATAGACAACAAAATTAAATTCAACAAAGACAAATGTAAAGTACTACATTTGGGAAGTAAAACCAAATGCACAAATACTAAGACAGAATGAGGGCAAACTGGCTTGGCAATCTCACTGCTGAGAAGGATCAGGAAGTTGTAGTTGATCACAACCTCAGCATGAACCTGCAAGGTGTTGCTCTTGGAAAAAAAAAAGCAAATGCAGTTTTAGGTTCCATTAACAAAGGCATAGCATGCAATCATGGGAAATGACAGTACTGTTCAACTCAGCACTGGTTAGGTCTCAGCTGCAGTACTGTGTCCAGTTTTGGTCATCAATTTATAGAAAGAATGTAGAGAAATTGAAAAGGATGCAAAGGCAAGTGACAAAGCTGATCAAAGGGATGAAATGCAAGCCATATGAACAAGCACTGAAGGAACTGGAAACGTTTAGTGTGGAAAAGAGAAGATTAAGGGGTACATAGTGATTTTCAAATATTTGAAAAGCTGCCACAGAGAGCAAGACAAGGCAATGGGTTCAAATTACAGTATAAAAGATTTAGATAAAATCTCAGGAAACATTTCCTAGCTGTAAGAACAGCAGGGCATTGGAACAGACTGCTTAAAAAGGTTGTGCAAGCTTCTTCAATGGAGATTTTCAAGAAGATGTTAGATAGCCATCTGTCTTGAATGGTTTAATCAGGGGTGTCAAACGCATTGGCTATGGTGAGCCAGATTTGACTTAAATGTAGTTCAAGTGGCCCTTACATACCATAAATTGAAATACTAGTGTCAAAAAAACAAAAAACAAAACACAAAACAAAACAAAACAAAACAAAACAGCTGAACCCAACACTGAGTGCAAAACCAACCAGATAATTAGCTTTATTACAGGAAAAAAAACAAAAACAAAACCAAAAAATACACACTGCAGTATTATAATACACAGCAGTTAGGTGCTGGTCTCCGTCCCTGAGATGCATTACAGAAACTTTTATAGCTTAACAGCAATATTAACATATATGCATATACATAGGCAACAGTAACAAAATCTAACATTCTCTAATTGGTGCAAACTGATACTATTTCCTTAAAAGGAACCAAGGTTAAAGGAAAAAGAACCTCACATAACAATTTAACAGTGTCAGAGTTAATACCATCTAAGCAGGTTTGATAAGAGAATGTTTAGTAAAAAGTCAAGGATGTCAGCGAAACTGTTGAAGAAAAACAGTGTCTGGAGCAGGCAGACACAGAGAGACACTAACTAAAGTCCTGCAGGCTGGCAGTTTTTTCACATGATCTCTAATGGCATTTTGCGTGCATTCTTTTACAATTTTTCTCCTCAGGCCTACTGAGCCATCTGTGTCTTAACGCTATCAGGCCTCAGCTATGGAATTCTTCCACACTAGGGTCCTCTTGCAGAGCACTGTCTAAGCAAGACTACAGTCAACAATATCATACTCCCTTTCTTTCTTTCACTCTCTGTGTTAGGGAGAGAGTGTAGTCTCATGGAGCGCGGACTTGAATATCTCGTGATGGCACGAGACCTGACACTCTTGTGGCATTTTGGAGCCCTGGGTGAGACAACACTTTCTCTCTCTGTTAGGCAAAGAGTGTGGTCCTGCAGAGCACAGTCACGGGTCAGATGGAAGAGGTTCCATGCGCCATGTGTTTGACATCCCTGGCTAGACACAACAAATCCTATGTATTGGTATGGAGTTAGATTAGGTGACCCTTGCAATCCCTTCTACCCCTATGATTCCATGATTCTCAACAATTTTGAATAATCGCACAGTTATAAAAATCATAATCTGTGTGTGGACAACTCATAAACCAAAAGAAGAGCTAAATTTGCCAAACAAATTGTTCATGAAGAATATTTCAACCAGAATGATAAAATAATGTCCTTAATTCTCAGTGTGCTTATTTGGCAAACCTACTAATTCCCACAACAAAATAGCTAATCTAAATAAAATGGCAAGTATTACCCTATTTCTTGGCAGTAATTTATTCACAAGAGTACTGTAGGAAAGTCTCATAACCAACATGTCACTGTTTTATAATTCTGCACATTTAATGGTCTTACATGACATACAATGGAGACTAACCTCTGCTATAGTTCACACTTATCAGACAACTTTCTCTCTCTCAACCCTCTCCCCCAAACCCTTCCTAAGTATCCCTAAATTATCCTCTCTGTTGCACCTGCTAAGAATTTGCTTTTCTGACTGGTCACATAAGATAGCTGCTCTCTCTGCATTATATTTCAGCTTAACTACATTTACAAAATCAATACCTAGAAGTAAAATAGTAGTTTCAAAATAAGTGAATGAGAGTAGATTTTGTGACAGATCATCCTGGATTTCTTTCAATTATGGGGGTAGATTGTGGTTTTATACAGTTGTTCTGTCACAGGAATAGAGCAAAAAACCTTACTGTGATTTGTAGCGTCCTTCTCACTCCAGAGAGGTATGTGGTCTGCATCAACACTACCTGTAAAGATTACTTCTCCCTCTGCACTAACTTAGATGGGATGACTTGCATTTTGGTTAGGAGGGAGGAAGGGCAGAATCTGGGCCTTACCCACTTCCCACCCTAGCCCATTCACTTGGAGTAGAGTATAATAGCCTTGTAGAGAGCACTCGCCTCCAACTGCTGCCACTTGTGTCACAGGTAGATTTCACAGGGGAGTACGGGAGGCTCCCTCCTCCCACCTACAAGCATATACCACAGGTCACAATCATGTCCTGTGTTTGTTTACTTGCTCCCCGAGGACCAGATTTTGAAATTATGACATGAGTCTATGCTGGAGGTCATAAAAGGTAGGTCTACACTTTAGGTTTAAGTTGACTTAAAGCCCCTTAAGTTGACTTAAACAAAGCCCTGGCCACATGGAGAAGCTATTAAGTTGACTCAGAAGTTAAGTTGACTTTATTAAGTCGACTTAAGCCAATGTGATGCAGGAGTTGGCTTAAATCAACTTAATTGACTTCCTAGCTTTCTGAAAGATGGGGATGCGGGCTGGAGAGAAGGCATAACACAGTTGGGAGCGTTCCCAGCTGTGTGCAACACATCAAAACTCCCCATGTCTTAGCCCAGCCCTGCATCCTAGCACGATACCCCACATTGCCTTCCCATGACCTGATCTGGTGTCTTTCCCCTTCTCAGCCCATCCCTGCATCTCTCCCCTTCTCAGCCTCACCCCCCATCTCTCTCCTTCCCCTGACCTGATCCGGTGTCTTTCTCCTTCTCAGCCTGACTCCCTGTGTCCTCCTCTTGCCATCTCCAAACTGACCGTGCTTGTCTCTCCCCTTCTCAGCCCGACCTCCTGTGTCTCTCCCCTTGCCTGTCTCCAGCCCGGCCCTGTGTGTTTCCCCCAGGGATTTCCCTAACCCCCAACCCCTCCAGTTGTCAACTAGTAACAGTGTTATACCAATTTAATGAGCACCTCAACACCTCCCTACATCTCCCCCTACACCCTCCCCCCAATTTCAAGTCCTGGGGAGAATACTTTCTCCCCTTCTCAGCCCGAGCCCCCTGATAACTGTTGTAAAACAAACAAGGAGTCCCGTGGCACTGTTTAAGACTAAGAAATCTATTTATTGGATGAGCTTTCGTGGGAGAAAATTCCATTTCATCAGACTGTTTGAAGATGTGGGAGCTTGCAGAATGGGAGGAAAATAAATACAGGGGAGGGTAAGACATAGGATCAGGTCACACTGTAACAGCAAATCAAAGCAGTTGTTAAGATTCAAACACAGGAAAACAGCACATTGAAAGAAAGAAGAAAGAAAGTTGCTATTTCTTTTAGATTAGATTAGATTGTGTGAAAGCAGGATTAAATTGTGACTATGGATTTTTTTTTCTCATTACAATGGGTGATTTGACTTCCTCTATGTGCTGTTTCCCAGTGTTTGAGTCTTAACAATTTCTGCGCCCTGCCCCTGCACTGGCAGTTGCCCTGCAGAACTTGGTCCAGCGCCAAAGGAGTTTGGGCAATGTGGGGAGGGTGTGGAGTGCTGTGCTGGCACATTGCTGCGCCACATCAGGCTCCCTGCCCTCCCTGTTGCCACACACAGTATGGAGGGTGGTATGGTCACTCACTTCCTGTAGTAAAGGAGTGGCTGGGAGAGACAGGCACCTCTTCTGTGGTGCGCTGTGGGCCAGCAACCCAGAATGCACCATTCCTAGGGTAACCTAGTAGCTGCCAGTGTGGACATGGGCAGTCTCCTGGCATTTTGAGTGTGGACACTCTAAGACAGCTTAATAAGGTCTACTTTAAGCCGTCTTAAAGTAGACCTTACTAAACTGGCTTAATAAAACCCTGTAGTGTAGACACAGCCATAGGTGTGCATTGCACCAGGGAAGTTTTGGAAGGCAGTGTGCTGCCCTAACAGGATGAAGCTCTGCTGGTTACAGTGGAACAGGGGCAAAGTCATGATTTATCTCTTTCCGGCTGCACAGGAAATACATATAGGAGCCCCACAGATGGTGGGAAAGGAAGGTCCCTTTCAGTACTCCTCACAAGGGCTGAAATGCAGCGTAACATCAGTCTGGCATACAGACATTCTGACCACACCTCCATTTCTCCAGTCATGCTACCTTTTTCCTTTTACCCAAGTAGTAGAGATGGTGAGTGGCACAGAATCCCGGGTCAGCTGTACACTACTGGGAGATCAACCTTACTAAAGTTAGCTGCCCTTAACTGTACCACAGTTCAGGATTCATATATTAATAGATTTTAAAGCTATAAGTAAACATTACGACTAGTAGGGATCACCTAGTCTGACCTTCTGTATAATAAAGATTTCACCCAGTAAGTGATAGCTGCATCTAGCCCAACAACTTGAGCAAGATGGATCTAGCCCAGTGACTTATCATATAGGTGCCAGGCTGTACAGCCAGAGAAAGAGAAGCACTGGGAAATATACATATGTACACAGCTAGATCTTGACTTTGGCTAGTTTGAACTAAATCTTTTTTTAGTTTGAACTACACAAAGCTTAGTTTGAATTAGTTAGTTTGAATGGTTAGTTCAAACTTAGCGCATAGTTTGAACCTTTAGTTTGGCCTCGGATGATGTAGATGCCTTTGTACAAACTTAAAAAGTTCAAGCTAAGCAGTTAATTTGAACTAACCACATTTTTTACTTCAAACTAACTTTTAGTTTGAACTAAATGTGGTTTTTAAGTTCAAACTAACTTTTTAGTTTTGTAACCCCTTTGGGGTCTTAAAGAGTGTGGTTCCTTTAAATCTTTGCCCTGTCGGGGAAGGACTGATTGGTCTGGAAGGAGGGTGTGAAGCTGAGGGGGAAGGGAGCTGCAGCCAGAGAGAAGCAGCAGAGAGAGAGAGACCCTGCCTGAAGCCAGGGAGGAGAGAGTGGCTAACCTGGGACGCCCAAGACGGTACCCACAGGAGGACACTGTGCTGGGGAGAGTCATCCAAGGACAGAGCTGGACCCATGTGACTGGCCACCCCGAGCTGTGGGGCCATGAGTACAGGGCTTGGGACTTGGCCTGGGAGTAAGGGGCAGGCTGTTGTTAGTTAAGTGGGGAGGGTGTCACTCTGTGGTTGCAGAGAGCGGCAGAAGAGGCATCAGAGGGTTTTTGCTGGGAAGGTTGCTGGTGCCAAAGACGACCAGGAGCTGCTGGACTGAACAGTGGACTGGAGCTGTGCTGGGACTACTCAACTCAGGGTGCAGATACAGAGCTCACTGTCTGCCTTCAGCCTGCTGCACTACTGGGCCTGCAGGGCCCTGTGTTAGCTGCTATTCTGTGTTACTGCTGCCTCATCTCCACTGTTGGTTTCTCCTTTGCCCCTCTATAAATAAACCTTCCCCATTCCCATAATCCCGGTGCTATCCCAGTGTGTATGTGGTCATTCTAGGGGGTTTGAAACAGGTGCCTCTGGGGTAAAGGGGCTCTCCTTGCTGTGTCCCTGCATATGCCCTTCCTTGGCCAGAGCTGCCTGCAGGGCAGACTCTATCTTGGCCACAAGGGTGTTACAGTTTGAACTAAAAAAATGCAGCTAGTTCAAACTAAAAAGCTGTGGTTAGTTCAGAGTAACCTGTGATTAGTTTGAATGAACCCAGAACTGCTTAGTTCAGGCCAAACAAGTCCAAACTAAGCTTTCTAATGCAGACATCGCCTACGTGTGTCAGAGTGCCTACACACAATTCTGCCTTTTACTTAAAAAGGCATAAGTCTTCTTGTCCTCCCTGCTCCCCACCACCCACATTCTGTACACCTGCAGAAGGACAAAGCAGAACTGAACACAGGGTCAGCATCTTCAGGCCTTGATTCTGATGTACTCCTACACTTTTCACCATCAGCTACCAGCCTAGCATCAAAACTAAACACCAAACATTTTAAAAAAATAAAACCAAAATAAAACTAAGTTCTTTTATTACAAACTGCTATGCTGATGTCATCCAAATTCCACGTGCTGATTACTTTCTACAAGCAGTTGGTACTCTAGCAAGTACTCTGTTGGTCGGGACACTGATACTTCAAAGGATATGGAGCCTTTGATGACTAGATCATCAGTCCAGATCCATCCCAGGTCTGTAGCATTTAAATATTTTTCTGCAAGGTGGTAGCTCTTTGAATTATTAACTAAACTATAAATAAAAAGAAATTAACTGAGTACAGCTACTCATAGCATAAAGTTCAGCACGTGCATAAGTACCTGAATCTTTTCATGCCACAATGTACTTACCACATTGCCTCTCATCCTAATTATAGAATACTTCTAAGTGATACTTTTCCCAGATGAAAAATGGGCTGAGTTACACTTACACAATATTTTTTAAGACACCAGATGAATGATTCAGCTAGCTCAACATTAAAGGGCTCTTATAGAGACAAGAGAAGATAGTTCGATATCATATCTAGTCAGTGTTTCATCTCAACAGATAAGGCTGCAGTATCCATGCTCAAATTGTGTAGCTTCTTTTAGTCAGTTAGGAACTGGACTTAGATTACCAAATGTATTATATTGTTTGCAATAAATTATTTTTTGGACCTGTTAACCTTAAGTGTTTCCTTTTAAGATTAAGCGATTTCAAAGGGTTGCTGAGTGTGTATGTGTATCATTGCTCGCGATTGGGGTGTCAATCCTCTGTGTATATATATCAGGTCTCCCTACTGTCTAAGCATAGTTCCTTCTTTAAGTCATCTGAGAGAGGCATGTGGTTATTAATTCTGTTACTAATACTGGGTTCACAACATTGAACAATATCACTTTACTGTCAGCCGTTCTTTAGGAACAGACTCTTAGAATGAATAATATGCAAAGCTAGTATTCTCTCTCACCCTCTCACCATGTTACACAAAGTAAAATAAGCATGCTTGTAATGCTATAAAATACATCACTCAGTGGTGTAAGACTTTGAAGGCAATATGAACACTTGAGTATGTGGAGTTATATGGAACGGAAATTGTGGTACTGTGTCCTGAACTCTGCATGTGATTTATTAAAAGTAATGAGGAAATTCTGTTTCTATACTGCACTTCAATTCTAAATATTCAGTAGCTTCCTTGGGATTATATTTGTTGTTTCCTCCTTTCTGTTTTTTCTGTGGTTGCACTATCATTTGCTAAATATATCATAGTATAGGTTTCACCTTTCTTTGTACATTGTAACTTTTTATGTGTAGGCCTTATGGAGGACTGTGAAGAGTAATTAATGTTTGCATCATTCTTGAAAATGTAAAGCATCGTATATTATGTGTATGGTGTTACTAATGAATCACTGAACTTTAGTTTCAGAGCAATACATATAAAACAGCAAACCTAAACATTGATCTAAATGCACCCGCTGTATGAGCAGTAACAATAAGAACAATGAAAACAGTAAAAGGACAGTATAAAAATAGGCCTTGTGTTCATTTAGTTTGTGTCCACGCAAAAGAGTGATGCTGATTTAACTCAGAGCTTGTATACAGAAATTGCTTCTAAATCAGTTCAAAACACTAATTAAATATTACAAACACCTGCATGGGCACACTCATATCAATTTGAAACTGGTTATGGGAGTTTAGTGTGCATCATAAGGTAAAAAACAACATCTACAACAAAAAGCTGGATGCTTTTATATCTAGATACTTAATCTGAGATAGCATTCTTGATGTAAAACTTGAGTGGACACAAAGCACAGGTAGTTTTTACTGTGAGTGAGCTCATAGGGTTGATTTCAACAGCAACAGTCAGGGAACATAATATAATAAAATCTCGTTCTGTGAGCAAGCTAGTGATAGAATGGTAAGGGAAGTATCATTTGATTTATAAAAATCTGCAGAATCTTAATTTCAATGGTGTCACCCTCTACAATATGGCAGGGTGGATTCATTATCCAGTCACCAACTTCCCAATTCCTGGTTCTTCACTTGGTAGAAATTTTTAAAATACACCACCATCAGAAAAGGTCTTTGAACACCAGCATTTGATTAACTAAAGGACTGATTCTGGAGCACATGATGTTTTCCACTTAACTAGTCTGATCAGTCCATTCTTCAAGACTGATACAGGGCTGATAGGGGAGGGTTGGATTTGCCTGATCACACTAGAGCCATTCCATCGCTTGATAACTTGCCCTTTAGATCAGTGGTTCTAAAACTTTCGCAGGTCATGACACACTTGGTGGAATATTGTGACCCTACAGGACACACCAGCCCACTCCATGGCTATGTTCACACAGGGCAGGCTTGTTTCGAAACAAGCTGTTTCGAAACAAGCTGTTTCGAAATAACTTTTTATTTTGAAACACCTTATTTTGAAGGACAAAAACTTTGTCCTCGAAATAAGGGAGCGAAATAGCAGGTCCACAGTGTGGACCTGCTATTTTGCTTGGGGAGGGGATTGCAGGCACTCGCCAGGTGAGGCACAGCGGAGCGCCTCGCCCCAGGGGCTTTAAAGCTCCAGCTGCCCCCAAACCTGGCAGCGCGGTCCCCAGCGTGCAGCTGGAGCCCACTGCTGCTGGGGCCGGAGTGAGCGCCGGCCCGGAATCCCTGGCACCCCCGCTCCTGGGGGGCGTGGCCAGAGTATCGCCGACCACGCCCCCGGCAGGAGCGGGTGCGCGGGGAATTCCGGGGACACGGCCGGGGATAACCCGGCCACGCCCCCGGCAGGAGCAGGGGCACCGGGGATTCCGGGGGCGCGGCTGAGGATACCCCGGCCATGCCCCGGCAGGAGTGGGAGCACTGGCGA
>ML681993.1:29193818-29259874 GCA_007922195.1 Podocnemis expansa
TGAAACTACTGGTTTCGAAACAACCCTGTTTCGAAACCAAATGAGGTTTTAGCTGTTTCGAAACAATGGCGGCCATTTCAAAACAAGCGGTTTGCTTGTTTCGAAATGGCCGTGTGTCATGTGGCCATGGCAGTCCTTATTTCGAAACAACCCCTGTTGTTTCGAAATAAGAATTGTGTGTGAACATACCCCATGAGGCCAAATCCAGCCATCTGCCCACCTCTCCGTGACACACTTACCACTGTGTGGCGACACAGTGGTAAGTGTCCCAACACAGTGGTTGAGAAACACTGCTTTACATAGCAGGTATAAATGCATTCATTGTCAGTGGCAACTCTTCTGTTTGTCCGTTTCTTGGAAAACATCCATCAATGTAGCTCTACAAGTGTCATAATGCTAACCTTCAAATGGCAAACTCAGCATATGAACACCTCCTATGCATTTATGACTTCATAAATGCCTGTCTCAGCCATTCCAAACACGCTCAGAGAGAGAAAAGAATCTTTGGGGGCTGAATCAAATGCTTTCTAGTAAGATAATTTGGTCTTTCCAGCCAAGGTGCCAGTAGTGTCACACTCTGAAAGGCCATGGAAACTTGGCAGTGCAATGATTTTTAATGGTCCAAGTGATAGGAACACATCTGCATATACAGTGATTCTGTTCCCCAGCAGCAAACACAAAAATAGAATTTTATGGAAGTTTTATGTAGGGGGTCCCCACAAACTCTAACACACCCGTGTCTTATGCAAAAATCCAGAGGTTAGTAGCACCACTCCCTGTGGCACTGCTGGCATGCAAGATAATTTATGTGTCAGCATCCTTATGGGAACTATGAAGAAGCATCATTGAACATCATGAGGCAACAGCTTTCTTATGCCGTGTGATGAGGAAATTCTTCACATGATGGAATATTTTCCCTTCAAGATATGCAGGTAAGAACCTTTGTGAAAGTATGAGACACTAGATTCTTCCTTGTGACACTGGGTATGTCTATAGAGTCAAGGATTTCATACTGGACAAGCCAATGCCATGGAATTTCTTCTTTCTGGTAATATTTTTAATTTATTCCTCTGCATACATGTCAAACAGAAGGCGGACTTCATCACAGGTCCAGTATTTTGTTGGGAGCCTTAAAGTGTTCAGTTAAATCTTGACAGATGTTATAGTTTGTCAAGATCTTATACTTCAGCACATCATCTATGATCACTTTTGCCTTCCTCTATCACAGGGGTGTCAAAATCCTTCAACGTGGGGGGCGACACTGGAGGGCAGCACACCTGACAAAGGCCATGAGTCCGCACAGGCTCTCCAACGCTTTCCCCTGCCACATTCAGAGCAGCATGGGCTCCCCTTTCCCCTCTACTACCCTGTAGGCTCAGACACCTTTCCTGTTCCCTGACCTGTGGGCTCCCCTTCCCTGCGCTGGCTCCTAGACCCTCTCCTGCTGGGCAGTTCCCAGACACCGCTTCCTCTTTCCTTTCCATTTCCCGTACCACGTGGCAGCAGGCAGGCAGTCTTTCACAGTCACAGCCACAAGCCAGCTGGGCTCCCGCCTGCCCCCCTCCCCACCCACTCACTGTCAGTCATTCAGCACGCTGGCCTTTGGTTGGGCTGTCTTGGCTGGCCTTTGATTTGCTCATTCCCACTTGGGTTCCTGCTATTTTTTCCTTTCCTATTTGGCTATGTCTACACTGCCAAAATAGTCCAGACTAAGGAGGCTTAGTCCAGACTAATTTAGCCCCTCACTACGCTAGGATTTCCCTAGTTTGAACTAAGAAATTTCTTAGTTCTGACTAAGGAAAGCTTAGTTTGAACTAGTTAGCACTGGGGTTAGTCCGGACTAACCACTTTAGTTCAAAACTAAAGTGTGGGCAAGACCCAGACTAATGCCTAGTTTGAACTTAAGAACTTCAAACTAAGCCAGTAGTTGGAACTAACTGTGCATTCTAGTTTGAACTAAGCACCTCTGCTTAACATGCAGAAGGTCCTGGGTTCAATTCCCAGGGGGTTGGACTTGATGATCTCATGAGGTCCCTTCCAGCCCTATGATTTGATTGATTGATTAGTTTGAACTAGAATGCGTGGTTAGTTCGAACTAAAAAGTTCCCGGTTATGTCGAACTAACCTTGGGTTAGTTCAAACTAAGCTTGAACTTTAGTTCCGACTAGTAAATCGGAACTAAAACTGCAGATGTAGACATAGCCTTTGCGCTTCGCGCAATGTTCTGTCAATCAAATCAGCATGCTGACTGACTGACAGTGAAGAGTTAGGGTGGGGCACAGCCCAGTCTGCTGTGACTGAGACTCTGATTGGTTGGCAGACCACAGCAGAGCTGAGCTGGGATTGGCTGGAGGACTTCTCAGATCATGTGAGTGAGCTAGAAGCATGCTTAGGCCTGCTCTGCTGGAGCAGCCTGTCTGTTTGCTGCTGGTGTAGAGAACTCCCAGGCACAGTCCACGCAGCAGCTTTGCGAGCTGGATAAGTGCCTTTGGTGGGCCAGATGCAGCCCACAGGCCATAAGTTTTACACCCCAGCTCTAGCATGTTTTTCCTTTCATTGGTAAGCTGTATATGCTATATGAACATTCTGAAGGGCAACTTGAAGAAAGCAAATATATTAACACAGAGAAGTTGCCAGTGATAGATATAAATGGAGGTCTTTAGTGCACAAATCTATCCAGGCAGCTGACATGCACAGAGAAGCAGTGTATTAATAGCACCATCTTCAAGGGCATGATATGAAGCAGCTCTCCAAGGTCTTCTGCCCCAACCATCACAAAGGCTTTATTTCCAATGCATCACCCAACTAAGAACTGCTAAGTTTCTCTCCTCCACAGTCATCCTTGAGTAGGACAGACAGTGGAAGAAAGACTGCCTGCCAGTTAACCTTAGTGCAGAGGTGGGTTTTGGGGTAGGCAAAGCAGGTGCCTGTCTAGGGCCCCCAAGCAGCAAGGGTCCCCATCGCCTACCCCAAAAGCATTGTCTGCCTCCCATTCTGCAGAACATATGGCAGGGGGCCAGGACTGGGGCAAGGGCCAGGGTTAGGGTGGGCACTGGGGCTCTGTGAGGAGGTGAGGCCCAGGCCAATTGGTGGTAGGGGGCAGACGGTGGGGCAGAGTGCGTTGTCCCAGTGGCAGGGCTCCTGCCCTGTCCCTGGGCTGGCTACTCCACCCCCAGGGGCAGGTGGGCCAGTCCAGAGGCCCAGGTCTGTGCTCCTCCGCTGCCTCTTGCCTTTGGCAGTGGGGGGCTGGGGCCCCCAGTAGGGCACTGAGGCCATTTTTGGAGCCTCTGGCAGAGTGACAGGGCCATAGAGGGAGGAGGTCACAGGGAGAAGGGGCCATGTGGAGGGCTGGGGCCTCTCATGGGGCACTGGGGCTGCAGGAGGAACTGGGACGCCAAGGCCACAGGGGGTTTTGGGGCCCTCGGCAGGCAGAGGTGGCTGGCCCCAGGATCCAGAGCCATGGGGGGGGCAACGTGTCATGGCTGCAGAGGGGGCATGGAGGATGTGCTGGGAGGCTGCAGTGGGGAACCGCGGCCCTGGAGGAGGTGTGCAGAGGGGGGTCGGAGCCAGCTGGGTGGAGCGGAGACTGTCAAGGGGCTGGCAGTGTGGAGCTGGGACCACGGAGGGGGGTTGTGGGAACCTATGGGGGCCCCACAATGGGCCTTCATCTAGGGCCCCCCATTGCCTAAGGCCTCCTTTGCTTTTGTATGGCCTACATAGCTCACAGACTGGTGTTGTCAAGGGCAAGTTAAAAAAGGGACAGTTGGCACATTGTCTCCAAACCATAGCTCTAGCAGTGTCCTAGTTTTGCTGCCATTAGACCCGCCCTGCTCCTAAGCCAGGTGCTTCCAAGGCCCCTAACAAAACCACATGCCTCAAACAACCCTAACAGACTTATTTTTCGCATGAGCTTTCGTGGGAGAAAATCCCACTTCGTCAGACGCTTTGAAGACAGGGGGGAACTTAAGTTCAAAGTGTCTGATGGAGTGAGATTTTCTCCCACGAAGGCTCATGCGAGAAATAAATCTGTTAGTCTTAAAGTGCCACACAACTCCTTGTTTTTTTTTGCTGGACTAGACTAACACGGCTATCCCTTTGGAAACTGCACCACCCTGCCACCAGCCGGGCAACCAGAGCCTTGAACGCACCCGACCCGACCCGCCCTCTTCCCCCACAGCCCCCCGCACACGAGATTTCCCGCCCGCCCCCCTGCAATCCCAGGGCCCTCCCTTTCCTCGCGAGGCTTTTATAGTCTCGCGGTATTTCCAGGCCGCCATCTTACCTGTTCGTGTTGCGGCTGGGGGGAGGGGCAGGCCAGGGCCGGGGGGGCTGGGTGTTTGGGCGCCACGAGCCGGGCTTTTGGGTCCTTCCTTCGTCCGCCAGCTTCCCCGCGCGGGAGAGGAGGCCGGGGCGCTGCGCCCGTCCTCTCGGGAGGCGGCGGCGGCGGCGTGAGCGGGGCCCCGCAGGGAGCGGCCCGCCTGGTTCCGAGCCCTCGGCGGAGTCGGGGCCCCCTCCGCGGCCCTGGGCGTCTAGAGCGAGGCGGGCCCAGCTCGGGCGCGGGGCGCGGAGGAGCCGGGGCCCGGCCTGCGCGCGGGGCGGGACCGCCGCCGCTGCTGCCAGGGAGGCGGGGGGCCCGGGCCGCTCTGGATGGTGGTGAAAATGATCATAGAAAACTTCGAGGCGCTGAAATCCTGGCTCAGCAAGACCTTGGAGCCCATGTGAGTAACCGCCCCCCCCACCCCCGAGAGCCCGTGTGAGCAAGCCGGGTAACCGCCCCCCTGAGAGCCCGTGCGAGTAACCCGGGGTAACCGCCCCCCATAGACACCGCGTGACCGCCAGGGACACTGACCCCCCGACCCTGTGTAAGTAATCTCCCGGGACACCGCGCTCAGAGATCCCGTCTGAGTAAGGGTAGCTCCCTGGAAACCGCATCCTCCCTTCACAGCCTGCGTAACCGGGGTAACCGCCTCCCCCCGACATCCCCCCCGTAGTACCTAGTGGAGTAAGGGGGGGCTGCCTGGAACACCGCCCCCCTTAGAGCCCCTCTCAGTAACGGGGGTACTCCTCTCTGGGACCCCCCCCGGTGTAAGTATCTTCTTGGGCCTGTGAATAACTGGGGTAGTTCCCTGGAAAGCACATCCTCCACTTATAGCCTTTGTGAGTAACCGGGGTAACCCGGCCCCCAGCATCACCCCACATAGAGCCTAGATGAATTACCTGCGGTAACCACCTTGCACATCGCCTCCCCCGTGGATCCAGTGTGAGTAAGCGGGTTAACATCCCCCCCCCCCCCCGCCGACAACAACAACCCCACAGAGCCCATGTGAATAACCTGGGGTAACCACCTTGCACATTGCTTCCTCCATGTAGAGCCCTCCAAATATGCAGATATCTGAATTATATACAAATCGGCGATTCAACACAAATATCCATTGACCATTTCTTGAAGATGGAGATCAGATCCAGGTCCACATATTTTTATCTTTTCAGAGCAAGAGCTCTGCAAATATACAGATATTTGTGTTATGTCCACATCCGTGGATACAACACGGATATCCGTGAACCATTTTTTGCACATGCAGATTGCATATGCATCCACGTATTCATATCCCTGCAGGGCTCTACCTCCATGGACGCTATGTGAGTAACTGAGGCACCTTCCCCCCACCATCACCCCTTCTAGAGTCCATGTGACTAACTGGAATCATTTCCTCCACATACACACTGCCCCCCTCCCCCCTGAGCCCATGTGAGTAATTTGGGTAGCTCCCCCTACATCAGTTCTGTTAGTTTAGTTCAGCAAAGCAATCAAGGACTCAAATGTGCTAGTCTTTAAAAGTGCCACAGAAGTCTTTTTCCCCCAGATGTTGTCCCTCATAGAGCCCATGTGACTAATGGGGGAAAAGCCCCACTCCTGGAGCCCATGTGAACAACACATAACCCCTACTTCCCTCGGTCGTCCACCTCACAGGACGCTTGTGTAACTCTTAAGTGAAGAAAGACATTTCTACACCAAATAGAGATTTTTCAGTCAGTGTGAATCTGCCTTATCAAGAGGTGGTCCTGTGTCGCTGGGAACAGCTCTCTTGCTGACCGAGCTCTATCTACCCCATGGGCTGGTTGGCATAGCTACATCCTTCATGCAATGTGGATTTTTCACGTCCCTGAACAATATACTACTGTAAGTATGTAATCTAGATCTGGCCTAGGAGTTCTATCTGCATATTGCCTACAACAAGTCCAGGGCTGGGGGAGAGTGGGAGTGTCATATCGGCTAGGATGACAATAAACCTCCTTTGCATCATCTGAATTCTGGGCAGCTTCACAGCCTTTGGCATAATTTAGGTCCATGGTTTCCAGCTAGGGATCCTTGAGCCAAGAAGGCTGGGAACTACTGATTTAGGTAGTCCTGTAGGACTGTCTTCATTGCAAAATTAAATGGTTATAACTCAGCTGTCTTAAAGTTGAGTCAAGTCCACATGGAACCTCATAACTACTATGCATGGTGATGCTTATAATTTGAGTTGGCAGATTAGTGAGGAAGTATAGGTTAAAGCTTGAGGTAGCACACTTCAGCAGTTGGTAACATGATCCCATTTGTGTTGTGTACAAACACTAGTTCCACTTGAGTACTGTTAGTCCTTGTGGGACTTAAGTGTTTCCCTCTATGGTGCCTAGGAAGGACAGACATTCTGCAAATCACTGGGGAGGATTTCATAGAGCATCTCAGCATCTTTCAGTGCAAAGCGTTTTATCATAGAACAGGCCCCTAGAAGGCTTCGTTTCGCACATGAATGAATTCAGTACCAATGTGGATGCAGCAGCTTGAGTGTTGTTTCCCAGTGTGACTGTTCTCACTCAAACTGGATGAGGGGATTAACTTGAGTGTATATAACTTGAACTAACTCTGTAGTACAGACATACCCTGTAAAATTAACTCAGCCTGTCTCTAAACTACTACAGCACTGCCTGGCCTCTATAATCCAAATGCTGTGTTCCCATCCCTAGCAGACCCACTACACAGGGCTTGCAAAGGGGTATTAAGGAAACAATGTTACATCAGACATCTATATTTCCTGTGCTAGGAGAATACCCTCCTTTCTGCTGCCATATCTGGCTTTTTTCAGCCTCTTTTTGCCACTCTAGTCTTTCACAATTTGGAAAGGGGCTGAAGTGCAGGTGACATACAATTAGCGTTTAACATCCTCTAGAAACGGGTTTTGGTTTAGGAAAGGTCTGAATGTTTCCCTCCTCTTGCAAACACACACTTTCTTGGCGTTGAACCATCAGTCTGTAGGAGGTTGAGTTTCTACAGACTCCTCACAGTTTGGAAAACATTGCCTTGTAACATCAGAGACAGTATTTAGGTGAAGCTATGTTCTTTAAATTTCACCTGTTTGTAGCATAAATGTCTTGTTTTAATTACCTTCTTGTCAACTGAAGTTAATTGAAATCCTCTGATGACTTTCCTCCATACTTGGGTTAAGACTCCCAACCATTTAATTTTTTTCAAATGGTTTTGGATCTTTGTTTAGGCTTATTCAGTTTGCTAATTCAAATTTGTAGAAAAGATCATTTATTGTGTAGAATGTGAGTTAAAGTGCAGCTTATGTGCCATAAGGGCATAACCTCGTTACAGTTTAAAGTGTTTATTTTATTGCTAATTGTCATGGGATCTTGGTATTGTAACTGCTGATTACAAAGAGAATACAAAAAAAAATTGTTTAAACACTATTCCTAACTAACGCACACTATTTTATTTACAATATTTCATGGCAAAGACTATCAAAGCATTTTTATTCTTTAAATAGCCTTTTATTCTGTCCATTATTTTACTCTCATCTAATCTTACATTTATTTATTTTATTGAATATTACAATCCAGTGTCCTAATGTTGGTAAGGGATTTTTTTTTCACATTTCCGTCGTTTTTGGTTATGCTGTAGCAAGTTCTATAATGACAGTATTTAACTGCAGTATAGGAGTTACCAAGGAAAAGCTAGAGATTTTGGTAAATGTGTGTATAAGGAACAGATGGCACTTAAAGACTGACAAATGTATTGTTTGCATGAGCTTTTGTGGGAGAAAATCCCACCTCGTCAGACACTTTGAAGCATCTTCAAAGTGTCTAACGAAGTGTGATTTTCTTCCACAGAAGCTCATGCGAACAATACATTTGTTAGTTTTCAAGTGCCACAGGGCTCCTTGTTTGTTTTTACTGAATGAGGATAACGTAGCTAGTCTTTTGGATCTAAGGAACAGATGAGGCTTTTGGCATGCTTCCGAAATGATCATCAGTGAAATAGTTAAGTGCTGACATTAAATTATGATTTTTAGATTTGACTTAACAGTCCGTTAAGGTTAATGTAAAAGCTGTACCTTTTAGAGTTATCGTTCCGTGCTGACTGCAGATCCGAGGAGAGATTACTGCATGATTTATGTGTGGTTCCTGTTTTCAGGGTTAGCTTTGCACACCTATAATACATTTCTTTAAATACATTTTTAAAAAAATAAATAAATTTATTTTAGAGCAGGTCTACACTGGAAACTGTTGCCTACATAGCAGTGTTGATTAGGTATGGTGATGGTGGTATTTTGGTATCATTTCTGTACAGATGAAACTGGTATAGTTTATTTCATTTGCTGAGCTGGTATATTTTATTCTGGTAAAAAACATTTTCTTGCTAATATAAGTTTCTCTCCACTAGGTTTGCTGGTTGTCACAGGGTGAGAAATAGAATAAGGTCCTGAGCACCTGTAAATGATTATCTGCTGGCCTTTTTCTGTCTTGAACAGTATTACCAAAATCAAGTATTCAAAAAGAGTGACTCAAGCCCCCAAAAATCATGTTTGGATCAAAAGTTGAGCTTTTTTTAAAAATAGGTTTGCTGTATACCTGTGATTTCTGAGTCTTTAGGATGCACTCTAAACATTTTCCAGGTTTTCATTGCCAGCACGAGAGCTAGAAGATTACTGTTCGTAAAAAACTGAGAATGAGATGCCCACTTACTACTTCGTTCCAGGATCTGAAGCTTTAAGAAAAACAAGTATCTCAAGACTCACAATAAAATTGCAAGAAGCGGCAATAATGAATCATAGGCAGCAAAGCTTGTAAGCCTCTTAGGCGATGTCTGCACTGGCACTTTATGTTAAGAAAGCGTAAAAAGATGGTGTAGCTACACGAGCATTCTGACAGCAGCATAGCTATATTGGGACAGCTGTGCCTTTGTCAATGTAGACATGAAGTGCAGAGTTTCCAGTTTTGCCCCTTTCCTCGTTAGCCGCCTTTGTTTGGGACATGGGTATTTTATTTAAATAACATAAAGGAAAATTCATACATAAAAGTGGTAAAAGAGCATGAAAGTTGTCATAGCACTTCTCATTTATGTATATTATACGTAAATTATGTGTTCACATACAGTTTCTCAAGAAGGCTTTTTCCATAACCTAAAACATGTTCTTTTTTTTAAAAAATAAATATGAGAATGGCCATAGCAGGTCATACCAATGATCCATCTAGCCTTGTATTCCATGTGCCATCAGTGGCCAGTGCCAGATGGGTCGGGGAGAATGAACAGTATGCAGTATTTATTGAGTGCTCTACCCCTTGTCCTACAGTCCCAGCTTTCTAAGACACAGAGATTGGAAGGTGCCCAAACTGTAGGATTGTGTCCATAACCAGATTCTTGAATAATAGCCATTGATGCACCTCTCTTCCACGAACTTACTTCACTCTTTCTGAACCCAGTTATAGTTTTGGCCTTCACAATATCTTCTAGTAGTGATTTCCACAGACTGACTGCATTGTGTGAAGAAGTATTTCATTATGCTTGTTAAAAAAATCTGCTGCCTGCTAATTTCAGAGTGTGACCCCCTGTTTGTGTGTTCAGGGATGGACTAAATAACACTTTCCTAATCACTTCCTTTATGCTATTCAAGATTTTATTTTATTTTATTCTTTTCCCATACAAAAGATAATTTGACTTCAGGCTTCCCAGGGTTTGAACCTAACCTAACAACTGCTCTGATTTGCTGTTACTGCATGACCTGATCCTATGTTTTACACCCCCTTGCATTTATTTTCATTCCATTCTGTAAGTTTACCCATCTTTGAAGCATCTGATGAAGTGGGATTTTCTCCCGCGAAAGCTCATGCGAAAAATAAATCTGTTAGTCTTTAAGTGCCACATGACTCCTTGTTGTGAGTGGTGGTGGTTTTTGTTTTTGTTGTTGTTGTTGTTGTTGTTGTTGTTTTTTGTTTTGTTTTGTTTTGTTTTTTGGCTGAAATAAACTAACACGGCTATCCCTTTGGAAATCGACAACATTTTATAGACCTGCATCGTGTCTCCCATTAGCTGTCTCTTCTCCATGCTGAACGTCCCAATCTTTTTAGTTTTTCCTTGTATGGAAACTGTTCCATAACACTCTTGTTGTTGTTGCTTTTCTCTGTACTGTTTTGAATTCTAATATATCTTTTTGGAGATGGGATGATCAGAATTGCATGCAGTGTTCATGGTATGGACGTATCATATATTTATTTAGTAGCATTCTAATATTTTCTTTCTTATTTCCTATCCTTTTTGTTATGGTTCTAAACATTCTCTTAGCTTTTTTGACTGATGCTACACATGGAGCAGATGTTTTCAGAGAACTATCCCCATAGATGCTGAGATTATCATTTTGCATGTATAGTTGGGTTTTTATTTCCCAGTGTGCATTACTTTGCAGTTAGGAAGGCTGAATTGCACTGCTATTTTGTTGCTCAGTCACATAGTTTTGGGAGATTCTTTGGTAACTCTTCGCAGTCAGCTTTGGACTTAACTCTCTTGAGTAACATTGTAAAGTTTTCAAGTTCCAAAGGGGTAGCTGTGTTAGTCTGTTTTGCTGAACTAAACAAGGAGTATTGTGGCACTTAAAGATTAATGAATGTGTTTATCACATGAGCATTCATGGGAGGAAATCCACTCTGTCAGATGCTTCAAAGAGTGAGATTTTCTCCCATGAAAGTTCATGCAATAAATTAATCTGTAAGTCTTTAACAGTGCTACAGGACTCCTTCTTTTTATTGCAGTGTCTGCAGACTCTGCCATCTTACTCTCTACTCCCTTTTCCAGATCACTTGTGAATATGTTAAATGGTTTTGATTCCAGCACAGGTTCTCCAGGAACCCTGCTATTTACCTGTGTCTACTTGAAAACTGACCATTTACTTCTGTCCTTTGTTTCCTATTCTTTAACCAGTTGGTGATACAAGAGAAGACCTTTCCTCTTATCCCATGACTGTTTAGTTTGCTTAAGAGTGTTTGCTAAGAGACCTTGATTAAGACTCTCTGAAAGTGCATGTATAGTACATTGCTGGGATCACACTTGTCCACATGTTTGTTTGCACCTTCAGAGAATTCTGATAGTTTGGTGAGGCGTGATTTCCCTTTACAGAAACTGTATCGACTCTTCCACAGTATTCATCAATGTGCCTGATAATTCTCCTCTTTGCTATCATTTCAACCAGTTTGTCTGGCACATAGATTAGATTTTTAGATTGGATTAAGCACAGAGGTTAGGTTTAACTTTTGTTGTTGGGATAGCTTCTGGAGCCTTTTTAAAAATCAGTGGTACATTAGCACAGGGCTCAACAAACCCTGGGCACAAGGTTGCGATGGTACTTGGAGTTTGGAGCATGACACCTAGCACCGCTGTGGAGCTGCAGTGGTGGCACCTAAAAATACACCTGCTAGTGCCTGCAGCAGCGCTCAGAGGATTCAACGGGGGGGGGGGGCAGTTTTTCTGTGGCGGGGGCATCCCAGCTAGGCACCTTAGTTTAAAGCTGGATGCCTAGCTGGCCTGCAGTTTTGTTGAGTCCTTCATTAGCTATACACCAGTTATCTGGTACAGAGGCTGCTTTAAGTAACAGATTACATACCATTGTCAGTAGTTTCATATTTGAGTTCCTCCAGAGCTCTTGGGTGACTACTGTCTGTTCTGTGTGACTTATTGCTGATTACTTGATCTGTTTGTTACAAAACTGAGAGTGTTGACGCCTGAGTCTGGGACAGTTCTTCAGATTTATCACCTAAAAATGGCTAAGGTGTGGTAATCTCTCTCACATTCTCTGCAGTGAAGACTGATACAAAAAAATCATGTATCTTCTCCACCGCAGCCTTGTCTTCCTTGAATGCTCCCTTAGCAACTTGATTGTCCAGTGGCCCACTGATTGATTGGCAGACTATTTGGTTATGATAGACTTTAATAAAGCATGCTGTTAGTTTTTGTTTTTTGCTAGTTGCTCTTCAAATTTTAACTGCTTAAGTGCTCACATTTGTATGCTATATATGGAAAATGTCTGTTCTGTAAAACTAAAAACATTAAAGCTACTTAATCTTCTCTAATTATTTGTAAAAATGTTCTAAATTTATTCAGACTACTGAGGATGTCCTATTAGCAATACAATTTAATTTTGTTTCTTGTGTATTCCATATTATCCACACAGTTATTTCTCTTAGAAATAATGCACATATACTGTTTGAAGAACGAGAGATGGGAATCTTGCTGACGTGGAGTGACAATATAACTAGAATTGTATTAAGGAGCATTTAAATATTAATCTTGCAAAATCAGCACTACATAGCTGGAAAATGCTAGAATTAAGATTGCTTAGGAAAGCTGCACCTCCACTGCTAAGAACCATCACTTGTGGACTCCCTCAAAGACCAGTTCTGCCTTTGGTTCTGTTCAACATCTATATTTAGCCACTGTGGGGAGTGGTCAAATAACATGGATTCAAGTGCCAGCAGTGCACAGATGAGATACCTTACTTGTCTGTTGCCACGTACAACCATACTACTACAACCAAGTAGTGGCCCAGGGCTTGGACAAGACTTGCTTATGAGTGAAGAATAGCGTTAAAGCTGAATTGAAGTAAGACAGAGCTGACGTTTGCAGTCACTATGCAATCTATTTCTGATAGAAGATACACAGCCGCAATTTGTCAATTCAGTCCATAGTTTGGGAATGCTCTGATTCCATGCTGATACAGGTTCTGAAGTAATAATGTCCACGAGTAACACTTACAACTGTTTCTGGCTGACTAGGAGACTCTCTTATCCTGGGAGGAAACCATGACCTGGCTTTAGCTATTCATGCCATTCTTGCCTGTTGGCTGGTTTGCAGTACTGTGATATGTTTGGGCATGAAACCTTCAGGACTTAAGACATTTCTGCTAGCATAGACCACTGGAGCATGTCTTCTCAGCCACATAAGTTACTGTGAACACAGCCAACCTGTTCTCTGCATCCTATGCTGGCTTCCTATATAATATTAGTTCAAAGTCAAGGTCTTTTGAAGATGCACTGTGTCTTGTGCCAGGATATCTAAAAGATTGCCAGATGTTTGAGTGAAGACAAGTCAAGACCTTTTTCTCCTGGCACAAAGAAACTCTTTGTAATCAAGGTACATTTGTTTTGTGTGGGGGACAGAATTTTTTTGGTAGATGGGCCTGAAACTGTGAAACAAACTCCCCCGGTAACTGAGAACTACTACAGATCTGAAAATTGTTTACTCCAAGTGCAAGGCACTTTTTAAAAATTTTTGCCTTACCTCTTCTGATAGGACGATGCGTTCTTGTATTTAAACCCCCACCCCCCAACATCCAAGAAGTGAAATGCTCTACAGCAGTCGTTTTTGGTCTGGGTTCATGCCTCCATTTGAAATTCTTTAGGGGGTCTGCAGGTAGGGAAAAAAAAGTTGAAAACCACTGCTTCGCTACTTTATACGTCTCTCTTGCTGAAAAGAATGAGAGAAGAAATATTAGTCACATCACTTAGTATGATACGGGAAGAAGTTCATATCCAGAGTGATGTGTAGTATATATCTTAGAGCAGAGCTGTCAAACGTGAGGCTAGCAGGCCAAATGTGACCAGCAAACCTCTTCCATCTGGCCCAGGGCTGCACTCAGTAGGACAAAACTCTCCCTCTAACAGAAAGAGGGAGAGAATGAGTGAGTACGCGTGGTCCAACATACCCAGTGCTCTTCAGTGCCGTGAAGGTGTTTGGTCTTGAAACATCACAGAGTGCTCAGTGTGTGAGACTGTGATCCATGAGACCACTCTCTCTCTCTACTAGCACTCTACAATGTCACAAGAGTCCCCCCGTAGTTTGATTTTTGGTGTGCATGTCCCACTTGAAGCACATAAGTCAAATCTGATCCACCATAGCAAATGAATTTAGCACCCCTGTCTTGGAGTCTTACTTTAGCCATTGAATGAAGAAAAGTCCAGTAAAACAAATAGTATGTCTCTTGTTGCAAGTTAAACCCATTATTTCTTTTCATACTCTAAGTGGATGTGGAAAACAGTTGATGATAGTCTCCTTTGTAATGGCCCTCAATGTATTTGAAGATTTGGGATCATATCTCGGTTTCCTTTGTTCAAATCAAGGCAGAACATTCTTGTTTGTTTTTTAACTTTCTTAACAGGCAGGTTTTCTAAAGCTTGCTTGCTTGCTTTTATTTTATTTTGGGACTTTCATCTAAGTCCGTCTCTAATTTGTCCTCATCTTTCCCAAAATATGTGGTGACTATAATTGGATGCAGTACTCTAGCTGAGACCTCGCTGGTGCTGAGAGGCGAGGGAGAGTTACCTCCTTGGTTACTGGTACTGAGAGGGACAGTTACCTTGTTTACATCTGACATTCTTATGAACTCACCCCAGAACACTGGCCCTTTTTTTGCAGCTACATTGCATTGATGACTCTTCACCAGTTATTCTCTGATTTATAGTTGTACATTTGATTTTTCCTTCCTAAATGAAGATTTTTCTCTTGTCTTTGTTTAACTTTAATCTTGTTGATTTCAAGATAGACTAATTCTCTAATTTGTCAAGGTTGTTTTGAGTTCTGATCATGTCCTCCACAGTTCTTGCAACCCACCACAGATTTTATAACGTACTGTCCAATCCTTATCCAACTCATTGTATGGTCTGTCAACTCAGAATAGCTGGTGTCTGTTTTAGAATTAAATATTGACATATAAACTGATGCGAGGCTTCAGTGTTAGCATTTCATTTATATAAATGTGGGAGAGGTAGATTAGATAAATTAGCTGTCATTTCAGCCTTGCTTTTTCTTGATTCAACAAATTTGTGTAACACTAGGGCATGTTCTAGGGGGTTTTCTTTGTAACCATTCAAGCTCTAGAAATAAATACAATACCAAAAGTGCCTGCAAAATTGGTTAGTGTTGTATATTATGAACTTGTTTGTTTATTCTGATTGTTTTGATACATTTGAAATAGCATGTACTCACTTCTCTTTTTGCTGAGGATCTTTGTGAAGATCACCTGCTTCTGAGTGGGATGAGTTCCAAAGGGGCAGCCATGTTAGTCTTGTAAAGGAAAAAAATCAAGGAGTCTTGTGGCACTTAAAGACTAACAGATTTATTTATCACATGAGCTTTCGTGGGAGAATATCCCACATTGTCAAACGATGAGATTTCAGACTTTTGGAACAAGCAAAGTCTTTAAGTGCCACTGGACAGCTTGTTTGTTTTAACAAAGCCATTTGTATTTTGCTTCTTTTTCAGGGGAGTTTAAGCTCTGTAGAAGATGATTGCCCAACGCTGAGTTATTCATGCAGCTGGTTTAATTTGACTCCTGGCCTTGTCTGTCAAATTTGATGTTAGTCTTCTCAACTGTTTCTATTTGAAAAGTAGGCTTCATGATTTTCATGTGCCAACTGTTTTTTTTTACCCCCTTCCCAATTAGAAGGGGGTCTTCCAGCCAGTAGTATTAACTTTGATCATCATTTCAACCACCCATTTTTTTCCTGGCACAGCAAACTATCTAATGACTACAGTTGTGTTTTTTTTAACATTGTTCTGACTAGTGGCCTCGTGTTCTGTTTGCTTGTGCCAAATAATTGAATGCAGTTGATTTTTCTCCTAATTTGTTGCAGCTCACATGCCAGAACCTAAATTTTCATTCAGGTACCTCACATGTTAGAGTTTTAATCCATTGATTTTACTCCATTTACTACCTGTTTAGTTGGACTCGACATTTCTTAACTTCTCTATAAAACCTCTGTGGAGACTTCTAGCTGATGAATGATTTGGAGAGTATAAGTTTATAACTATTAGTCTTATTCAGGTAAATGTTAATATCCTTTTCTGCTTGGATTGCTATCATTTTTATAATATGTAATGCCTTCTCATATGGTCTAGTTGGTTTTTAAATTAATAGTTAGAGCCCTGCAGATCCGCGGGTATCTGCTGCAGATCCATGGTTATCAGGATGCAGATAACCACAGACCCACTGCTGCGGATTGAGTCATGGATGCGGCTTCTGTTTTTACCCTCTAACAGTGCAATTGTTGAAGCCGCTGCGTTGATCTGTGTCAGCAGCATGCAGGGGAACCAGGAAGCGCTCCAGCCAACCCTAGATTGTGATCTGCTAACTAATCAAGAGTCTCAAGCTGGGGCTTGAAGAGCCACTGCTTGCCTTTGATTGGCTTGTTCCCCCATGATTTCCCTGCCCACTTCTTCCTTTTCTTGTTTCCAGTTGGCAAGCTGTTGCTGTCAATCAGAGATTTCATTGTTGGGCAAGGAAATCTGATTGATAGCACAGTATGCGAACCACAAATAAGAAAGGAAAAAGTGGGTGGCTGAAATGCTGCGTGTGAGCCCAACCACGGTTACAGATGCAGCTAAAGCCTGACATGCAGATTTTGGATCGGATCAATGCTGTTATGGAGCAGATGTGGATCAGATGCAGTTCCACATTTTTGTATCCACACAGGGCTCTATTAATAGTCAATGTCATTGACAGTCCATTCAGCCCAGGAGTATTGACCTCTGCACTTGTCTATTTTGCATTGTCGTCTTGAGAGTTTGATTTTTGGCTTCGATATTTTGGGAAAGGCCTTCAGCATGTTATTCTTTGGCTTTGGTTTTTTTTTAGAGTGACCGGTGTGATTTTTTGCCTCAGCATATGCTGCTGTAGTGCTTCTGTGTAGACACACACTACAGAGATGGGATAAGTTCTGTTGCTGCAGTTAATCTGTCTCTCTTAGATGTGGTAAATAAGTCTAGAACAGAATTCTTCCACTAGCCTAGTGCCATTGTCATGAGACGTTAGATGGTTTTAACAGCAATACTCTGTGGTATAACTTTTTCAGCAGAGCTGACTCAGTGTAACCTTTTATTGTACTGTTGGCCTTTGAGTGCTCTACTTGAAGACCTTAATTTTTATGCTTTGTAGCCTTTCATGAATGGCTTTGTTCAGGCTTTTTTTGCCTCAGTGCTCTTCCTTGAAACCTTGTTCTGTATCTGCTCTGGCCTTTTCAGGTTTTACTGAATCTTGCTCATATCTCTCCCCTGCATGGTGCACTTAACTTTATGTGGTAATGGTGTATGATCACTGTTTCCAGGAGCTTTGAAACCAGATTTATAACCAATTCAATCTGTTACCAAATATGTGACAAAATAAGACCAGGTAAAGTGCTGGAAAACAGAGGATAGGATTTCTCAAGTATACTTGTAATGTAGATAATTTTGATACAGTCTTGTGGTATGCCATTCTGTCCAGGTCTGTGATTATGCAGACAATTTCTCTTCCCACTGCAGAGATGTATTATACATTCATTTCATATATATTCATTTTATTTTTTTGTGAATGAGATGGTGTCATTTTCTTTTTGTGTAACATAGGTAGATGAAGGTGAATTGCTAATGCTCAAGCAAATAGATATTTTAAAATAACTTTGGCGTTTTTTTTGGCCTCATCTTCTCGTTTCTTATCTAAATTGACTGGCAGTTTCATTAACTTCAGTAGCAGCACAATTGAGCCCCTAGACATGTATCATGTCAGTTGAGGGTAGTCTTGAGTACTGTGTTACTGAATTCTGTATTTTTCTCAATTATTCACAGATGTGATGCAGATCCATCAGCCCTAGCTAAATACGTTCTTGCTTTGGTTAAGAAGGATAAAAGTGAGAAAGAACTGAAGGCTTTATGTGTTGATCAGCTGGATGTGTTTCTTCAGAAAGGTAAGAAGGCTTTGCTGTGACTAAAACTTCAGTTATTTGTCTTATTTATTAGTGTTCAAGCATCTACTTTAATTTTAGATTAACCTTGCTATTTATCATTTTATGAGTTTCTTGTTAAGTTTAGTTAATTCAGTTACTTAAGGAAACTTAATTTATAAAATCTAATAAAATGCCGCTGTATTGCACAGTATCAGTATAATATATTTTGTGATTACAGCTTATTTTTTCCAACAGCTATGTAAATAAGGACACTAAATTTGTTACCATAATAGACACACTGGAATTGTATACATATTCAGTAGTGTGAAATCTGTCCCTTGACTCCCAAAAACTTAAATTTGAGATAAGGTTGAGAGCATATATCAATAATTTGAGGATAAACTGAGATAAAGTTGTAGTAATTAAACCGGTTCAAAAATCCCAGGAATACATTTTTTTAAATATAAAAGAAATACATCACCAATCAGTTTAACAAGTGCTAGCGTCACATCCCCCAAAGCTACCAACTTAATACACAGAACTCGTTAACATGTGGTATCTAAAACTTCAATGTAGTGCTAAATATATGCTCACTTACTGACTTAAAATCGGAAATAGGCCTAAGCACGGAAGCATGAGCTGTAAGACTTATTAGTGCTTCCTTTACCTTTTTATCGCCATTTTGGTAAGATGTTTCGTGCTCACTCTCATTGTCATGCAACATATATATTTTTGAGTAGCTGTAATTAAGTGCAATAGATATTTTAGTACAAGCTTCAGTTAATTAAGTGCAATAGATATTTTAGTATAAGCTTAATTCATTAAATGCAATAGATATTTTAGTACAGTATAGGCCTTAGTTCATAATGGCAGGAGACAAGTGTCAGCATTCATACACCGCTGAAGAAAAATTAGCAGCTGTAGATCAGGTATGTAACGATGAAACCCAAGCCAAAATTTCTAGAACTCTTGGGATTGCCAATTCAACTCTACGGGGTTGGATAAAAAATGAACCAAAGCTGCACAGTTTTGTACAAAATGCAGATTCTCAAGTTGGCCTGGAGTGAAAACGTGTGTGTTATTTAACAAAGCCTGATGGAGACAGAGCTTCGTGCACATGGTTTGCCCAAGAGAGAGCTCAGGGAATGCCACTGAGTGGCCCAATTTTCTAAGCCCAAACAACTAAATTTGGAACTTTAATGGGTGATGAAACATAACAAGTCAGCAAAGGCTTTATAAGCCAGTTTAAAAGACACCCCGGTATTTCCCAAGTTAGCATTTCTGGAGAAAACCAGTCAGCTGATGTGATTGCTGCCAATGAGTTTCCTGCCACATTAAAAACTGTAATAGAAACTTTCTGAAAATTATAGCGAAGAACAAATATAAAACTGTGATGAAACAGCTTTATTTGCAAAGCTTTTGTCACACAAAACTTTAACTTTGAAATAGGAAACCCAAAAAACAGCAGGCTTTAAAGAAATAAAAGACAGGATCACCCTTCTATTTTTTGTCAACATGAGGGGCAATCACAAGCTCACACTGCTGCTTGTTGGTCGGTTTGGCAACCCTCGGTGCTTTTAGCACCTTAACAGAGCTAAACTGCCTGTCATATACTCCAGTTGTAAAAATGCTTGGATGACTAGGAGCATTTTTGAAGAATGTTTCCACAATACTTTGTTCCAGCTGTTCGTAAACATTTCCACAAGAAGAAACTTGAACCTGAAGTGCTATTGTTACTTGACAATTGTATTACCAGCAGATCAAGGGATGTGATCATTCCCCTCTATTCTGCACTGGTGAGGCCACATCTAGAATACTGTGTTCAGTTTTGGGCTCCCCACTACAAAAAGGACAGGGACATGCTAGAGAGAGTTCAGAGGAAGGCAACCAAAATGATTAAAGGGCTGGAGCACAAGCCCTATGAGGAAAGACTGAAAGCATTAGGCTTATTTAGTCTGCAGAAGAGAAGATTGAGGGGGGATTTGATAGCAACCTTCAACTACTTGAAGGGATGCTCTAAGGAAGATGGAGCTCGACTGTTCTCGGTGGTAACAGAGGACAGAACAAGGAGCAGTGGTCTCAAGTTGCAATTAGGGAGGTCGAGGCTGGATATTAGAAAAAACTTTTTTACTGGGTGAGTGGTGAAGCATTGGAATGAGCTGCCAAGGGAGGTGGTGGAGTCTCCATCTTTGGAGGTTTTTAAGGCCTGGCTGGACAAAACCATGACTGGGATAGTTTAGTGGGAGTGCTCCTGCCTCTGGCAGGGGGTTGGACTAGATGACCTATGAGGTCCCTTCCAACCCTAGGATTCTATGATTCTATGAATTGTCCGGCCCATCCTACTTCCAAAATATTGGTATCAAACCATAGACAAATCCATGTGCTGTATTTGCCATTCAACATAACATCAAAAATCCAACCCTTGGACCAGGGCATTATTCAAAATTTTAAAAGTAATTATCAAAGTGAGTTGGTTTGAAATGATTTTGTATGAGTTGTCAAGTGTTTCCGAATTCCTGAAAGAATTAAACATAAAAGAAATGATTTATTTGGTGAAAAAAGCTTGGAATGGTGTAAATCAAAAATCTATTGAAAATTGCTGGATGAAGGCTCTTGGGCCAGCTTTTGTTGTTGTTGTTGTTGTTGTTGACGGTTCTGCCTCTGAAAACCCAAACCATAGTGATTCAGTGTCAGAATTTGGAGGGTTTACAGAAGACGACATCCTGCTAACAAAAACACAAATAGAAGACGACTAAGGTAAATTTCTTTTTCAACGAATTAAAGACTTTAAATTAGACACATCTCCTGAATTCATAAATGAGTGGCTAGAACTAGACAAGAATGGCTCAACTACAGAAGATCTGACAGAAGAAGAAATAATTGCAGGTTGTGAGGCTGGATTGGACTGTGAAAGTAAGGAGGAACAGTTACAGGAAGAAGGAGTAGAGGGTGATGATGAGAATTGTGTTGAAAAAGCCAAAATTTCCCATTCAGAACCTCTAAATGCTGCCAAAACTTTTGCAAGATATATAGAGGAGCAAGATGCAGAAAATATCCAAATTTTACACCTATGCGGGATGATCGATTTTGTGAAACAGCAGAAAATAACATCATACTTCATAAAACCTCCATCCCAGCAAGATGAACCTGCAAACTACATGAGCATTATATAAGAGTGCTTCTTAGATTATGAACTCTGTGGACTCAATGTGAAATTGTGTAATATGTCATCTATGGTAATAAATATTCAAAATGGATTCCACTGTGTTAGTATTTTCACGCTTTGCTATCTGTTTATTTCTATTAATGTTTTCACAGTTAAACAAACAATTCTTAAATTTTTAAAAATAATTTTATTATTTTAGTGATTTTTGTGTATTTTTGTATATTTTGTATTTTAAAAATTGGATTATGAATTAGCACTTTGCTAAGCAAGTTACGGTAGCCGGGTCATCTATATTAAGGTACACCAAATGCTCTGTGTATGGATTTATTTCCAAGGTATTTTAGGACATTTCACCATGGTCCTGTTTACATGTGGTCTGTTTCACATGTGGTCCCAACAGCTTGTCTCCTGGCATCTGCATGTTAACTGATCTACACTGTAACAATGTTTTTGAGTATGTCAGTGCTTTTATAAGGCACCCAAGTAATCTTGATTCTGTTCTTTCTCAGGGTATGACTGTGGGAGACTCCAAGACAGTCGTTTCACTCTTTTCAGCTTTTTTAGTTTGTCCAAATTTTCATCTTTTGTTACTGCTTTTAGATTCCATTAACGTCTCACTTTAAACAGACTTCTGTTTATCCACTGGTTTTTTTAGTATGCTGTGTGGGTTAGAACAGTAGTTCTCAACCTCTTCAGGGTTGCAACATGGCTCTGAGGGTTCCCAGCTCTGCCTGGCACACCAGAGCTCCTTTGTCAGCTCTGTGTCTTGGCCCCATGTTTCTCCCTCTGGTAGACCTCTCCTCCTGCAGCCCTGATTTGCTAAGCTCATGATTCCACCTCCAGACCCCCCCCCCCAATCTGCTGGAGCCAAAGGAAGTATCCCACAGTCAGCAGAAACCACTCCCTGGCCAGCTTTGGGGCAACATGCCATTTTACGTTTTGCACCCTGGGCCAGAGCAGCCTGCTGCTCCCTGCCACACAGTCTTCCAGCGATGAGGGTACTTTCAAGGGCAGGCTGCTATCCCATGATACGCTCACTGCTATGCCACAACACAGCTGTTAAGAACAACTGAGTTAGAAGGTAAGATTTTTGGGGCAGGATCTATGTCATCCTTTTTATTGTACAGTAGGAGAGTGGCTTACTGTACAACTAACAATAAAACTTCTGTTGTTATTTCCTAGGAGACTATAACCAATAAGATCACATCATTTTGGGGACCATATTCCATTATGTGTTTGTCAGCGTAACAGCATCCACTGCACATTACTATCGAAGAATACTTCTGATTTGAAAAAAATATCCTAGCATTACAGGCAAAGCTAATGGTGTTAGTTGACAAGTCATCAGAAACTCCATTCCACAATGTTTGTACCATGAGAAATTCCTCAAAACTAGACTCTAGTGAAAAACAGGAAAAGGACAAACCTCATTCCTCCACCAAATTGAGGAAAAGAACCATGACCTCATCTAATGAAGCTATGTCCAAAAAGAAGTGGTCTCCAACCATCTCATGGCTCTCTATGCTGATGGCAGGTGAGCATTTTCGATGTGCTGGGCTCTCTGCACAATCCATATTGGGACATCAGCTAAGTCCCTGTTGAAATCAACAAATCCACTGTGCCTCCACCACACCATTATTGCTGGTAAAAATAGCATTGAGACCCACTGGGGCACGTATGCTTCGATCTTCAGCACCATCTGTATTGGTTCTGACTGCGATGGCACTGAGAAAAGATGGACAAAAAACAGTGGCACCATCTACCCTGCTGACTGACATAATCGCGTCAACACTGATGGTACTGAAGCACAACAGCAGTGATGTGAAGTGGAAGATGGCACTGTGCCTTTCATGCTGCACTCATCAGCATTCAGTAACAACAGGTCACACGGCCATAGAATACCACAGCTTTCATTATCTCCCATTGCTACTCTATTCTCCAACAATGAGGAGGACAACCTACAGGAAGAGGCTTTTCCACTGCACCACTTCTCCTCCATTAGACATAACTAAATGTCTGCTATGAAGTCAAGATCCCAACCTGACAAAATTATGAGAGAATGGTGCAAATAGCCATGGATGTACTCCTATATGCCATTCCCTATTCCATGGCCTCCATGGGATCCATAGGCTGTTTACAGAGCCAAACTTAGCCTTCCTATATCACCAGCCCATTGCAAATTAAGATCATCTCCACTATCACCTGGTCCTGAACCATCTGAAGTAGAAGACCCATTAGATGAGACAGATGAAGGAGCAGAGAGAGACACTGCGCCATCCCATAATTCTTCCTTATACACCAATGAGGCTGTAATGCCACTGCCTTCTACCATGTCTGATGACTTCAGACAGTTTCAGGAACTTTTCAAAAGGGAATGTTAAGCCAGGAATTACCCCTAGAGTAAATAGCAGAAAACCAGAACAGACTTCTCCAAATGCTACACATCAACTAATGTGATGAGTGTGCTGGCAATAAATGCTGCTTAATGTAACTTGCCTAGGTTGTGTGGAAGACACCAACAGGTACTCCACCAATCTACAAAGGGTGGATAGAAAATATTATATACCTTCTAATGGTACAGAATTTTTATTTACCCACCTTCCTCCAAATCCTTGATGGTAGACCCAGTGAATGAGAGAATCGAACAGACACGATACAGATCCATGTCATAGATCAAAGATTGCAAGTGACTTGATTTTTTTGGCTGCAAAGTTTATTCCTCTCCAACTTTGCAGTTTAGAGTGGCCAATTACAATGCTCATCTGTCAAAATGTGAATGTGACTATTACACCAAACTGAACGAATTTACTAGTGACTTATTGGAAGATAAACATGAACAATTTAAGTCTCTAGAATCAAAACACTGCGAAGCATCAAGACTATTCATCTCAACAATTAAGCGATCCAGGGGATCCAGAATACCTATTTGGAGACTTTCCAAATGGATCTCTAGCTGCATCCACCTTTGCTACAAACAAAGCAAAGCCACCTTTGTGTATTAGAACCCACTCCCCTAGGACAGGTGTCGGCAACCTGAAAAATAAGAAGAGCCACTTTTTAAAAATTCCTTCAATAACCAAGTGTTTTAAGAGCCGCAGTGGGCGTAGTCTCCTGGTGGAGTATGGGGGGAGTTGGGGCAGGGTGCCTGCTGCAGGGTCCACTGGAGGGTAGGAGGGGAGCCTGTCCCTGCAGGGTCCCCCAGTGGTGGTGGGGAACCTGGGACCAGACACAGGTAACCCACAAGCGTCCACTGGGAGCAGGGAGGAGGGGAGTGAAGCCCAGAGCCACAAGGGGGCAGCCAAAGAGCCCTATGCAGCTCCAGAGCAGCAGGTTGCAGACCTCTGCCCTAGGAGGATGGCAAGCTCTGTTACCTTCCTGAAAAATGTACTACTTACACTTGCAGAACTGCAGAATAGGCCTGTGTCATAAAACACATAATTTAGGCTTAGCTCAGACAGCTGCACACTATTAGGGTCTACTTTGTTAACATCTGTTATCTGAAACAGTCTGAAGTCCCCCCATCCATGGCAGGGTAGCACTGCTCTACTGTCTGCTGAAGTGGAGAACCCACACAGATAGCAGTTGAAGAAGAAGAGGTCATCAATCCTGTGCAGTTACGGAGGTTCTTCAGGACGTGAATCCCTGTGAGTGCTCCACCACACACTTTTTCCCCTCTACACTAGGGTTTGTAGCTAGAACTCTACATTAGAGAAAGAACTGAAGGTGTTGCGTTGCGCTCACAGCAGTTGAGGTGCCAGTGGTGCCATGAGACACTTACTGTGCTTGCATGGTCCGGGCAGGAACTGCTGCAAAAATCTCTGATCAGTGGCAACAGGATGCATTGACACTTAGGGTGGAGCACCCAAAAGGGCACACATCCTGAAGAATGTCAGTTACTTCACAGGGTGAGTAAATCAAAGCATAATACTTGTGTTAACTAGGATTCAGTGGTTTCTAAATGTTAAGCAAAAGGGAAGACTTACATAATATCTATGAACAGCAGAAGTTTGAAATAGCCAAATAATAGAGGAATTCATTAATTGCTTTTTGTTTTTCTGTAATTTTTAAGAATTCACAGGGTACATAGATTTAAAATAGAATTTCTCTGTTTATTAGAGTTCATTTTTGCTAATTAAAATCAGTTAGTGAATATTTTGTTCAAAATTAAAAGCATTAAATGTTGAGTTCTTCATCTCAAACATTGGTTACTTTGATGTTTACTTACTGTTTAGAGACCCAGATATTTGTTGAAAAACTTTTTGATGCTGTGAATACAAAGAGCTATCTACCTCCGCCAGAGCAGCCATCATCAGGAAGCCTGAAAGCAGAATTTTTTCAACACCAAGAAAAAGAGGCAAAAAAAGAAGAGGTAAGAATTTAAATCATACATTGCAATTCCATCTATATCCTTGAACCTGTAGCAGTTTTACAGGATACTTCCACTAAACCTACATTTGATAAACACATCTAAGCTCCTTCTTTTTAAAATCAATTTCACATCAACAACTTCCCCTGGACAATGTCGACCATATATACCTGGATATAAGCTGATCTGGGCATAAGCCGAACCCCCGCCCCCAATTCTGAGCCCAAAAAAAGAAGCTAAAATTGGTGAGCCGGGTATAAGCCGAGGTCCCCTTTTGGCCTTGGCCCCTAACCCCCCCACCCACTGCTGCTGGCTTCCTCTGTAGTTTCTGACAGCTGTCCCTACCCCAAAATCTCTGCTGCTGCTTTTCCCTTGTCCCCCCTCCTGTCCATTTCTCACTCCTGTCCTCCTGTTCTGTCCTTTCCTCACTGCTATCACCCCTGCTGCCCCCCTGCTTCGCCCTTTCCTCACTGTTGCCCCCTGCTTCACCCTTTCCTCACTGCTGCCACCTGCTCACTTCTGTTTCCTGCTGTTGCCTCCTGTTCTGCCCTTTCCTCACTGTTGCCCCCTTGCTCCCACCTGCTCTGCCCTTTCCTATCTGCTACTCCCCTGCTCACTTCTCAGTTTCCTGCTGTTCCCCCCTGCGCCTCCTGCTGCCCCTACTCCCCCCTTTCCTCACTGCTGCCCCCTGCTCTTCCTGCTGCCCCTCTGCTCTGACCTTCCCTCACTGCTGCCCCCTGCTCTGCTCCTTTCCCACTGCTGCTCTCTGCTCCTCCTACTGCCCCCTCCTCACTGCCACCCCCTACTCTGCCCTTCCTTTACTGCTACCTCCTGCTGCCCCCTGCTTTGCCCCTTCCTAACTGCTACCTCCTGCTGCCCCCTGCTCTGCTCCTTTCCCATTGCTGCCCCCTGGCTCCTCACTACTGCCCCCCTTCCCTGCCCCTTTCTCCCTGCTGCCCCCCTTCTTTGCACCTTCCCCACTGCTCCCCCTCGTTCTGCCCTTTCCTCACTGCTGCCCCTCCTCTTTCTGCTGCCCCCCTGCTCTGCCCGTTCCCCACTGCGGCTCCCCCTGTTCTATTCCCAGTTCTGTGCTGTTGCTCCCCTGTTCCCCAACACCCTTTCCACCCCTTTCCCCTTCACCCCCTGCTGCTGCTCTTCCTGGCCTGCCAGGCACTCCCCCAAATCCTTGGTCCCTGTTGCTGCTTTCCTGGGCTCCCCTAAAACCCTGGGTCCACCTACCGCTTTCCCTGGACTCCCCTCCCCGCCCCCCCCCCCCAAATGCCTCAGTCCTCTGCCCCTTCCCTGGCCTCCCTGACCCCCCACAAACCTTCCCAGCTGTCCCATCACTTTCCCCAACTCCCAGAACCCCTCTACAGCCCCCTGTCCCTGCCGCTGCTTCCCTGGCCTCCCTGAATCCCCCCTCAATGTTCAGGCTGACCCCCCCCCCAGGACCCCCTTACTTGTCTGCTCCAGATGCCGGGGTCCCTTCCAGCCCCAGCCCTGGCCAACTGCCCAAGATGGCTGCCCGGCAACACTGGGTCTCTGCCCTGCCATATGGTCAGGGAAAGGGCTGGCTGGGGCTATCTACTGTATTCTCCTGAATATAAGCTGAGTGCCTGTTTTGAAGCCAATTTTCAGGCACAAAATTCTCAGCTTATACACGAAGATATACAGTATTTGCTGCTGCAGACAGAAGAGCCTTCATCGTTATACCAGCGGTAGCTCAGCCAGTCATCACTAGGGCGGGGGGGGGGGGGGAACTGATTATTTTGGTTTGTTGGCAGTTTTTTAATGAAACCAAAATTTACTTTGGGTTGACTCAGCAAATCAAAAAATAAAAGAAAATTTATGCCATGAAAAAGGGTTTTCAGTGCTAGTTAATGACTTCATTTCTAAAGTAAATAGAATTTCAAAATAAGTCATTTCAAATAAAAAAAGGAAATGTTTCAGTTAGCAAATGTCAGTATGAAATATTTTATTTTTTCCAGGATGTTTTAATTTTCCTGAAACTTTTTGGTGAAATCAGTATGAATTTGTGAGATGTTTTGTCTGATCCAAATCTGCAAGTTTCAGTCAAAAAAATTTCATTCAGCTCTAGTCATTTTCTTCCCTCCAGTTAGCCCCCTAACACTGCTACCTGTCTCGGCCCTCTCTCTTGTTAACGGTGCAATTTGGTAGCACTTCAGACTGGGCAAAGGTAACTGCTGCTCTTGAGCCAGACAAAATGTAGACAAAATCAAAGGGCAGATCTAATTCTGTGCAATATAAGCATCCGATTTGAAGCAGTCTTTACTATTGCAGTCCCAGTCCCACGTGCCTCCTAAGAACTCTGTCCAGCCACCACAGTCGCAGCCTGCAATGTTATTTCCTGACTCATTTCAATCCGTGGGATTGAAATGCGTGGCTAAACTGGAGGGAGTGCCGTAATGTTCTGCCAAACAGGCACTATGGGAGTCAGACTTTTCTGATATTCCAGTTTTCAGTTGTCATCAAAATAATAGCATGCAAATGCTGCTTAAAACATTCTTTGAAATCGTGGAATAGATCAGACAGTGTTCAAAAGTTAGCAGGTTACAGACAGATGTGATAAAGTATGAGTGTTAGGCCTTGCTTCTCTGCTAATACTGAATCTCAGATTGATTCTGTTTATAATTGTTTATACAAAGCCTTTTGTGTTATACTTTTTCAATTTCATGTTTGCATTTTAAAATCCAGATAGTTAAAGAGGAAGAGAGAGAAAAAAAGTTCTCTCGAAGACTAAATCACAGCCCTCCTCAGTCAAGCTCTCGATACCGAGAAACAAGGTGATTATAAGCTTTGTTTGATTCTGGAATTATAGCAAGAATCAAATTACATTTAGTTAAATTTTGACAGGTTTTCTTTTTTGGAATGTTGACATATAAAATATTTCCCTTTTCTGTGGTGATATTCTTTTGAATGTTGTTAATAGAGCACTTATGAAAGAAGCTCTTTTCTGGATTGTGGGTATTCATTTGCAGTCTTGACATAAGCAGTTTACAGTTAACAGTGTAGCTTATGTTCATATTTTTATTATTAACTAAAAAGCATCAGAACTCAATTTCAGGAATGTTCACCAACCAGATTTGAGTGTTAATGGTTGGTTATATTATGACAGATACTCCATTTTATATTAAAACAAACAAACAAGGAACTAGACCAGGGGTCAGCAACCTTTGCTGACCCCTCTGCTGGCCCCTCCTCCTCCACTGTCAGCCAGTGCCAGTGGCTTCCTCCGCAGAAATAAAAACAGTGGCTGCCTGAAAATTTGGTGGCTGGAGAATGGGGGGCAAGAAGGAGAGTGCTTCCCTGACATGCTGTTGAAACAAGCCACTTGCGGAAAGAAGCTGCCTGCCATGGCTTATCTTGGCAGCATGCCTGGGGACAGAGGTCCCCCGGGGATGCCATGGAAAGAAGTTGCCTGGAGGTCGCCAGGCATGCAGAGGAAAGAAGCCACCCAGAGTGGCTCTTTGGCAGCTGCACACCATGGAGAAACGCCATTCCAGGGATGATCTTTCTGCATCATGCCTGGAACATGGACATGGTGGGGACCTTCCATGCCCCTGCTGCCCTGAAAGAAGCTGCCCGGAGTGGCTTTCAGTGGCAGGGGCCACAATTTCTGTGGCATTGCAGAGGGTGCTGCGTGCCGCTCCGAATGGTCTCTTGTGCCACTGTCGGCACATGTGCCGGGGTTGCCTACCCATGAACTAACTAACACGATTGCCCCTTTGGATCCATTTTATATTGAAATTTAATATGAATACTTAGTTTAATACAGCACTATGATTCTTTTCAGTAACTTCCAGTTGTTGTGATACTTTTATCTTGGCGAAGATGCCCTCCCAGGAAAGTAAGTCCTGGCACAAAAGCAGTGTTTTACCTAGTTTCCTTGCTATATGGTAGTAAGCTTTTATACAATAATTTATCACACAGTCAGATAACTGAACAAGTCTTTCTGGAGGAATGGAGATTCATAATTAAAGATTTCAAACACTGTTAGAATCATTCATTCAAAATGAATCGAAATTGCACAACTTTCAGTAACAATTGCAGCGTTAGATTCAGATATGTGTAAGTATTGTCTGTGAATTGGGCTTTTTAATTCCTGTAGTACTTACATTTTACATTACAGTGCAGAAAATTCCAGTGTTTAATTTTTCCATTTTAAACACTTAGAAATTTTTCCACTATTCTTTGTTTTTAATGTGGTTTTGATGAGGTTTTAGTATCCATTACAAGCTTTGAGTTTCCACATGAAATTGTCCTTTTAAAAGGTTCATATTTTTAAATAATTATTGACTCCCTGAATGTTTAGAAGCCGTGATGAAAGAAAAAAAGATGAGCGTTCTCGCAAGAGAGATTATGACCGGAACCCCCCTAGACGAGATTCATATAGAGACAGGTACAACAGAAGAAGAGGGCGGAGTCGGAGCTACAGCAGGAGTCGAAGCAGAAGCTGGAGTAAGGAGCGATTGAGGGACCGGGATAGGGACAGGAGCAGAAGCAGAAGTAGAAGCAGAACAAGAAGCAGAGGTTGGTATTTGTTAGTCTTTAAAAATATGGGTTGATGAGTAGTATGAAAAGCAATATTGAGCTGGAAGTACAACAGCTTTTAATTTAATAAATTATCCGCAAGACTGTAGGATGAAATTTTAAAACCTGGGTGCCTAAATAGGCTTCCAAATCCTTTTTTTAGGCACCAGATATCCTGATTTCTTTCAGAGCCTTGGCATGCTTCAACAAACCACATTTAAGTGAATGAGTTCTAGAGGTGCTCAGCACCTTTGAAATTCAAGTGACTTTTATTTGTGTCTAAATGGATTTAGAAACATAATTTTTAAGCACTAGATTTGGGAATTTTGATGACTTTTGAAACAGGTCTTAGTTGTTCTATGGGTTCTCTGAAGTTCTTAAAATGCAACCTCTGTTTTTTAAAAATAGTACGTTTTTGTGTAATGGCTATTTATTGAACTGGAAGAGAGCAATTTTCAATTTCCTTGTTAGTGTGTCAGCAAAGAGCGCTAAAAGTGTCATTTCATAATCTTTTTTTCTGCTAACTTTCCTTAGTTAGGAATATTAGAGACACACCTTTTATTAGACTAACGTCTGTTGGTGAAAGAGACAAGCTTTCAAGCTACACAGATCCATTCAGGTCTAACTCAGGGATGACATGAATGCTTTATTCCAGTTGTATGTACCACACTGGTATACCTCAGTGTATCTAGCATTAAAGCACTAATGCAAAATCTGAAAACTCAAAGGGAGTAGAATTTTTTTGTAAACATTATGGTTATGAATGGGCTGATTAAATACCATCTAGCTAAACTTGAAGATGATAAAAATTTTACATGAAATGTCTTTTTCACTTTGGGGTTATTTTATATGTTACAACAGTAATACTGTTATTTGGAATTTAAATTAATTAACAGAATTGGTATTTTAAGTATAAAAAACAGTTCAAAGTAGCCTATGGAACCAAGATTCACTTTTCTTTACAATTTTACCGACTTCATCCAAACTTTTACAGTACCTGAAAGAAAAACACCAATTAAATGGTGTGCTGAAGTTTTCTTTTTTATGTCCTGCACGTAACCCTAAAAGTCTGTCAAGACATGCAGCAATAGTTTTAATAGGCACAACAATAGAAAATGAGAGAATATATAGGCTGTGCATTCTAGCTATAAATAGCTATGGGCTGCACCAGTGTCTGTGCCGAGATTGCACTTCCCTTGGAAAATCATTGGATTCTCTAGCAGTAACAATTACTTAAAATAAATCTTTGAGAGTACAATGAGAGATGAAAATAATTATTTTCAATATTTGGACATAACTTTTAACTTTTCTTTTTAAATATATGTATCGCACAAAATTCTGCCTTCCTTTTTCTGACCCTTTGCTCTCCTATATGCATGATAAAGCTCTGTGAAGTTCTACTTAATAGTATTTCCGCATACAGTTCACACACCAACTGATTATTGTGCACTATTAAGGTGAGAATTTATTACCATCACTAGACAGAGTAATCTAGATCAGTGGTTCTTGCCCTTTCCTCTGCCATGGCAAACCTTGATACCTTTAATTATGTTGAGGCAAGTCATCATATGGTTGCCAAGTGAACTCATGAATATTCATAGATCAATCTGCAAGTCTGAGTAGTTTTTCAAAAAATTCTGTAGCACACCTGCTCAGGCCTGAGGGTGCACCTGTGTGCTATGGCACACTGGTTGGGAAACACTGATCTAGGTTTAAGATGTCTAACAAGCTGCTTTGATAATTTTATAATTTTTTTCTGATTGATAATTTCTTGGAACTTTGAAGACACAATGTATTACTTCCCATGTTTATTTTCTCTAGTATCGTACATAGATTTGCCATTGGATTGCTCATGAGTGCTATATTGTTGGTTGTGGTTTATTTCCTGATGGTGAAAGTGCATTGAAATTTTTCATCCCCTCTTTCTTCATCCTGCCCCCAGCAGTGGGAAAGAAATAAACAGTATATAAAGAATAATATGTGTTAAATAGACAAAGACACATATCCCAATAGTTGGTCAAATTTTGGAACTTAGAAACTTTCATATAATACATTTGTTTGAAAGTAACAGTATTTTCTTGCAGAGAGAGATTTGGGGAAGCCAAAATATGATTTGGACAGAACAGACCCTTTAGAAAACAACTATACTCCAGTTTCATCTGTAACAAACATTTCATCTGGGCATTACCCTGTCCCTACGCTGAGCAGCACTATTACAGTTATTGCTCCTGTTCATCATGGTAATAACACTACTGAAAGTTGGTCAGAGTTCCATGAAGAACAGTTGGACCACAACTCATATGGAAGACCTCCACTGCCAAAGAAACGTTGCAGAGACTATGATGGTAAGTCCAGATACTTAAATGCATTTATTGTAACAATAATGGCCATTCACTGATTTAATTTTGCCCTTCAGAATTGACACCACACCTTCTTTTAGCTCTTCCACTTCCAAAACTGTCTCTGTTCACATCCATTTTCACCCTTTTTAAATCACTTACTCTTAAACACCCTCAGTGGTTGTTTAAAACATACTTTCTGTTCCTTCCACATTACTGGCATTATTCTTTTATGTGAACTTATTGATGGTGATCTCTTCTTTTCTCTTACTCCCTACCATCCTCAAAGCTAGTTCTGTATTTAATAGTTTTGAATGTAGTGGCTTGCTCCTGTTCATGGAACTCTTAGGCATTTTGTGTCCTGGTTTTACCCATAACTGTCTGCTTCATTTTTTCACTAGCAGTGGGCGTCTTGTGCCTCACCTCTTCTTAGGTTCTTGGGGGTACCATATCATAATAATTTTTTGGGCTTATTGAGCGCTGTGTATATACAGATAAAACTTGAAATCAATATCTTTTGTGCTATTTAATCATTTTGCACACTTCTGTCAATTCATGATCTGCTCCAGTTGACATTTGTCTCAGTGAGTCAAATTCATCCAAAGCAGATACCTTCTTAGCTTGTAAGAATCACATTTTCACTCAGAGTTCCGTGAGTCCCAGCTATTTTCTCAGGTTAAATCTCATGTTGGCAGTTGAGGACCTAGACTAGATGTATGCTTAGATGTTTTGCTGCTAGTAATATCTATTATGGGAATAAGTGTGTGTTGCAGCATTTTTATACTGTCAAAAACTCTAGTGTAGATGCAGTTATTCTGGCAAAGAAGTGTTTTTGCTGGTATAAATGGCTTCTAATCTGGGAGGGTTTGCCTGTGTAGCTGTATACATTTCCAGTGCAGACTAGACTCTAGTCTAGAAGTTTGACCATCTTCTGCTCAACTTCCACATTTCTCAAGAACATGAATGTACTTCCATTTCTGAAGTATCATCTGATAAGACTCCTGAAATCTAATTTTTTCTTTTTTAATTTTCTGACATTCCCTCTATATCATCTTAGAAATTTCTTTTGCAAATATAGCAGACTGTAATTTAGTCACTGTCTGAAAGCTTACAGCATAGCTTTCCTTAACATCTTCCCATGTTTTATTCATTTCAAAATCTGATACTAAAATCTCAGCCTTCAGAGTTTTTCTTAGTTTCCTCCTCCTATGTTCTAATGCTTGTTACCTACATTCCTTTTTCTTCCTTCAGGGGTTAGATTGTTCTGTTACCACCTGAAGCAGCTTTTTTCCCTCTTTGAACCTGTTATCTTTTCCAGACACATTTCTTCTCCCTAGTCTAATTCTTTAGTAAAGCAATTTGATTCTGCTTCCTGAGTTTTCCTGTTTCTGTTCTATCATTCTCTCTGAAAGTAGGCCAAGTCACTATCCTTTTCCATCCTTTCCTTCTAATCATGAGGATAGAGAAGAATTAAAGCTCATCTTTTGTTTTACCTGTAGATATTACCTGTTTTGAGTGGGTGTTCCTGTAATATTTATGGGGAATATTGCTCAACACAGTAGTGTTGTACCTGCCAGTTAAGAGAAGAAAATGTTTTAGCTCTGTCTGCTGTACTTGTCTTATTTTTATAAATATAAAAAAATCCTGTTTTATTTTTCTCTCTTGTAGGTGTACTGTAAACTGTATACTTTTGGATAAATATTGCAGTATGGAAATATTTTTATAGCTGTATTGTTGACTAGTATTGAATACTCAGAATAATTAGATAGTAAATATTTTCAACAAGAGACATTTTGTCAATATCAGTTTCTTCACTTAGTTTAAAAAAACCCAGCAATATGAAGTTTGCATTCAACTTGCTGGGTATGCTTGAAGAAAATCCATAATGATACTTCAAAAGTCTGTAGTTCGTACCTTCTTGACACTCAGTAACATGCAGGTTCTCATTTCTTGTTTCTTTGTTTAGAAGTTGGTGCAGAAATGAGGGAAGCTAGAACTTGTAAATTTTTGTGGTGGGTTTTATTTTATTTTGAAAACTTTGGCTCTCTTTCGGAGGTAGCCCACTTGTAAACTTAAGTTGGCAGAAGTCATGCTCAATGACCAGATGTTCACTTCCTAATTTTAAAGTAATTTTATTGTTGTGCAAAATCTTAACTTTCTAACTGCTGCATTCTGTGCAGAATATTTAGTATCTACTTAGAGATGAAACTTGATATGTTAAATGTTAGTAACATTTCAATGCACTTTTGATTTTCAGAAAAGGGTTTCTGTATGAGAGGAGACATGTGTCCCTTTGATCATGGAAGTGACCCAGTTGTTGTAGAAGATGTGAACCTTCCTGGTATCCTGCCTTTTCCAGCACAACCCCCTGTTGTTGAAGGACCACCTCCTGGACTTCCTCCCCCGCCACCAATTTTAAGCCCTCCACCTGTTAATCTTAGACCTCCAGTACCACCTCCAGGCCCTTTACCACCTAGTCTTCCACCTGTCACAGGTAAAACAAAACAAAACAGAAAAAACGCTTCAGATGCAAAAATCTTCAGTCCGTTTGGATTGTGTTCATCATTGAATTGATTAAAATGTCCATATATAGTTTTTTTCTAAAATGTTTTTAGGACTCTCATTTGTACATCTTAATCTTTGAACCCTGCAGCATAAGTGTGTTTAATATTAGTAAACTGGATTTTGTTCATGGCAAACTGTTCCACTTTCAGTCACTTGAATGATATTATACTAGAAACAGTCTCGAAACCTCAAGCAGCCAGCACCTGAGAAAATGTTAGAATCCTCAAAGCACTTTTAAAGCTCTTCATTTGACCTGTCGAAGTTTAAGGAACACAAGCAGCTTCAAAAAATTAAACTCCTGTATGAAAAATTTTGCACCTATTTTTTATTTGTGATGACCAACATTACAGAATGGGAGAATAAAAAGTACCTTGTATGTTTGGAAGTGCATTGGCTAAGATTTTCAAAGCTGCCTGCGAATTTAGATGTCTCATTCATTTTAGTGGGATTTGGGTGTCCAAACCATGTAGGCAGCTTTGAAAAATGCATTTTTGGTTCATAGTCTTGGTTCTGTGCCTTTCCTTCTAAGTTGATGAGTAAAAGGAAAAACAGATCAGAGTACAAATCAGTGATTTGTTTAGAGCTATTCAAGAACAATTAGAACCTAAACTACTTGAAATTCTTAAAATGTCTCAATTCATGTTGTTATAGTTTTTAAAGATAAATTATCTTACTGTTCCACTTTGTACCAGGATAACTTTTCCTATGAGTGTCTCTTTACCAGACCTATTTTTAATACTAAAATGAATGGCTGGGCCAAGATCATGTTAAAGCCATCATCACTGGTATCTTAAACTCTTAGAATCTGCCAGGATGTGAATAGTTTAACATATTTTCAATATGAACTATTCTTAACCACTTTTTAAAAACATAATTTTTTGCAGGTCTAGTTGGGGCCTTGCTGAGTCCCTTGTCAATTGCATTAAACTATTAATGCAGTAATTTTCTTTTATTTCTGGTTTGACAGGACCACCTCCTCCACTTCCACCTTTACAGCCTGCTGGCATGGATGCTCCCCCGAACTCAGCAACCAGTTCTGTTCCTACTGTTGTTACAACGGGTATTCATCACCAGCCGCCTCCTGCTCCTCCCTCTCTCTTTGCAGCAGGTGTAGTACTGGCACTTCACCCACAATTAGAAAAAGCTTTCTAAGTTTACTGCATTTGGTGTTGGCGAAATAGACTAACATTGGTTAATAATATAATCTTGTCATGCTTAAAAGTTGTACTTTTTTTGAGAGAGAGAATAGTGTCTTACCTCTAAAGTTCATATTGTGACAACAATTTGAAGTCTCTGCTGTTAGAATATTAATTCTGTCCTGAAATTTTACATTCAGATTGTCAGGGTGGAAAGAAGTTTTGAGGCTATTTTACAAAAACTTGACTTGGCTGTTCACTACAGCAGTGGTTTTCAAACTACTGGGTTGCAGACCATCAAGGTCCCCTGCTGCCACTGCCACAAGATTGGAATGCATTGTTCAAAGATTTAACTGTTGGGTCATGGGTGTAAAGTGTGTGGTTTGTAGGTTTGGGGGTTTTTTAGTTGTTTTTTTCCCCCTCTTCTCTTTTTCAGCTGGGTACTGAGGAAAAAGATTTGAAAACCACTGCACTGGAGTACTATAATTGTACAGTTTACTGCTCTGTTTGTCATCTTAGTCCTAGCAAGCGTAAAGTTGTTGAGAACTTGGATTTTTATAATGTCAGGCAATCTTAACTAAATAATGTCTCTGTTACTAGAAACGTATGATACAGATGCCTATAATCCTGAAGCTCCAAGTATAACAAACACTTCAAGACCAATGTACAGGCACAGAGTACATGCCCAGAGGCCTAACTTGATAGGACTTACATCAGGTGATATGGATCTTCCACCCAGAGGTATTTTCTTATTAGTGTTCTTGGTTTTCTTATGTTAATTCAAATAGTAGTTACTAAATAGGGTTATAACACTAAAAATCATTGCAATATTATAAAGCTTTTTCTGTTTTTCTACTAAAACCAGTTTAATAGATAAAATGAGAACAATCTGGATTGGAATGTTATGATCCATTATTTTGTAGGCTCATGGATGTTAGTACAGTGAAATCTATTAAGATACTGTACACATTTCGTATTTTTGACTGTTAAAAGTAGTCACTTAATATATCTTGAGACAAATTCAGAGAATTCTCTGCCATTTTATAACAAATAAAACAATAAATCAGTATGTTGTGGCAGGTACTGTCCACAGTAGGAAGACATGGTCCCAGCTCTAAAGTTCAATAAGACAAGCAAATGCAAAGCATGAGAGGTGACTGACAGAATCCAAATATTGATTTGAACAGTGTGCAGGGTCAGTTTTCCCATTCTGGCTCCTCTTTTATATCAGAAGTTTCACTTTGCTGCTAGTGGCCAGTGCCCTATCTACCATTAGCTCTTTTGCCAATCATCCGCCACCTCATGGTGTAATATAAGCTCTTACAAAAATAGTGTCCTGATCAGAGCAGTTCATAGAGTGCTATGAATGGGCTCAGTCCAGTCTGTGGTATATGCCTCCTGTCTCACTTAACCTTCATACAGAAATTTCTGTAATACAGGCAGTATAAATGAGGTTAGGTCCTTTATGATACATGAGTGACTGATGTTAGGAAACATCTTGTATGGGTAGGATATTCTTTAATTGTCATTATGGGAACTAAATAAAATTTTGAATTAGTTGAGATCACTGGCTTAACAAATAAAACAGTTGTGATCCAATAACACCTTGTAATCTCAGGGTGAAGTTAACAGTTGTGAACAACAGAAGTCTTTCTACACAATGCACAGAAAATGTAAATTAAAAATTAATGTAATCTCTCATTTGCATACAGAAAAGCCTCCTAATAAAAGTAGTATGAGAATAGTGGTGGATTCGGAGTCCAGGAAAAGATCAATTGGTGCAGGGGATGGTGGAGTTCCTACAAAGAAGGCTTGGTTTGACAAGTGAGTAGTTGTTATTCAGCTGAGTATAGTTTTAATGATGCAATTAAAATTTAGGGGACCTCTTGTTTCTTATTCTAAAACAAGCGGGTGGCTGGAGTGTTCTTGGGCCTCTGGGGTAACACTAGACTTGGTAGATCAGAGTTTCTGAGCTTGCACAGAGAGTCAGAAATCTTTAAAATGAGGTGATTTGCCCACATGACCCCTGTTAGAGGCCTCAGACACCAGGTATGATAACTTAGCATGAGTTTTCATTTCATTTCTGTTTGAGTAGTGCCTTTTAAAGGCAAGATTAAGTTGAGAGACCCTGAAAAGTTAAACCTGCCAAGTGTTGGGTGTTTTTTTATACATATGTGATTTAATTGATTTTGTTCTGTCTTAGATATTGACTTGGGTAGATAAACATTGAAAATTTATCACTCTATGTTTAAACCAACCGATCACTTTTCCCCCACAATAGTGGTTCTTTAATGACAGGAGTATATTAGTGTTAGATTTTTTCTATATCAGTTAGGATTTTCATTTTACAAAATTGAGAGTAAAAAGAAAGAACTAAACTAGACTATTTTGCATCTAGCCAATGATTGTTTTTTTAAAACAACTTGTTTGTAAGTTTATGCAGTGTTTAGAATTGGTAGCTGACTTGATTTTTAATTTTAATGCAGGCAAAATTTTAACAGAACAAACAGTCCAGGTTTTCAGAAAAAAGTGCAGTTTGGAAATGAGAATACGAAGCTTGAACTGAGGAAAGTTCCTCCAGAACTTAACAATATCAGCAAACTTAATGAGCACTTCAGCAAATTTGGAAACTTAGTCAATTTACAGGTAAGAGCCACAACTTTCAGCATTTAGTGAAACATCTTGATATTGAAGGGACCCACAAATGACCAAAAAGTGTGTGTGGGCTTTTAAAAATTGCTTTATAGTTAATGAAGGCCTGAAATCGTATATTTTTTTTTTCCTGGCTATTTCTTTTATCTTCAGGTCGTTAGTAATATAAAGTCTTGCCCTTTTTGTTTTTGATGGAAATCTCCATAAAAGTCCATGTATCTGAAATGAGAGCTTCCACATCCTTAAATGAAGGATTATGGGGTTTAGATTTTAACTAAAATCTTCCCCCACAGGTGTTTCAGCTGGCACTTATGATAAAGGATTTTAAACTCTTAGAAAGCAATCAGACCAAAAATTCCTTTCCCTCGTCAACTCAAGAAGTGTGTATGTGAAATATAAACTTTAATTTTGTTTTATCTAGCCTAAAAAAAAGTAGGTTAGAGCTGTGCACTGTTGCCCTCCCTCATGGTTCATTATGCATATAATATGTTGGCCACAGACCATTTCTCCAGTTATCCTGACTTGCCAGATCTTTATATACAGACGCTCGCTTGGCCTAATTTCATGTTGTGAACAAAAGACCACAATGTACTGTATCTTTGTATATACTGGTATCATTTAGAAAAAATAATCTGCATCCACCTTTTTATTATGAGGCAGACAGTGTAGTCTACCTTTTTCTGTCCTCTCTATACATAAGGGAAATTCTTCTATAACATATAGCTGCCCCTATCTTTTTCTTTGTTGTATTGACACATAAATGACTTAAAGGAGGGAGTGTTAGGGGCAGAAACATGTTATATGTCAAATTAGTATACTTTATGCAAATATTGTGATTCAGCAAGATGAATCAACAAAGTCTTTCTGGCTGCCCATGTTACTCCTGAAGGCTTTGAGTTTTGTTCCTCAGGATGTACAAAATGTATTTATAACTACAAATTAACATCCAGCTAGTCTTATATAGCCAGACATTAAAACCAGCTAAAGGGATTGAGTTTCCAACTGAGTCACAGTTTCCTGGTGACTGGATACGGAATCGTCCTTGTTCTGAAGTAACTCCCTTCAGCCTTCTTAAGTGGTTACATTCTGTTTTGTACATTTGTTTAAAACTCTATGAAATATTAGCGTATTTGTCCATTTAGCAGCCTTCTCTCAATTTTGTTCAGTATTTTAAGAGTCTTTGGTGTGTATATGTTTACTTCAGCTTTCAGGTGAAGTTGCTTCTTGATGTTAAGGATGTTAATTTCCTTGTGGATTTCAAAATATTTAGTTAGAGTAGAGCTCAGGACTTACTCCATCCCTTCTTGGCCTGCTGTATACAGGATCTCTAAATAGTTGCTGGGTCGCCACACTTTTCCATGCCATGTGACATTAGGAACTCATATATACATTGTTTCCTGGCTTCATCTGACTTCTGTGTCCTTATACAACTTTTCAGGTTTTCTCAAGAGCCTGAGTTCCCCCATCATTACAAGGTCTTCTCTTTGCTCCATGCAGTATTTATAAAATCCAACTAGGCCTAATGCACACTTGAAAATGCACTTCAGTAGGCTGGAAAAGGTAGACTATAATGATATTTAGTTATATAAAAAGTTTCCGAATAAGCTGTTTTTAGCTAGATAGCAAAAATCTAAAATTTCAGAATGTAACTTAAAATGTTTGAGCAAATAATTAATTTTTTTTTTCATTTAACTGACTTAAACTGAGACTCTATTGTGCCAGTTTTTTTTTTTTTTTTTTTTTTTGCTGTCTGTCTATCCAGTGCAAGATATTTGACTTTATCATAAGTTTTCTCCATGGGTGGTAGCATCATTTCTGATTATCTTGTGATAAGTCATTCTTTATCTTTCACCCTTTTTTTTTCCTTCAGATGGACTCCAGTGTAAGATTTATTTACAAGCCTCCTGCCATGTAGTACTTCTGCCACTAGGTAGTCTGATGACACGGCCAAACCTCTATAGCTGTCTAATTATTGAGCAGAAAATCTATTGGCATGCAGCACAGCACTTACACATTGGTTTCACAATTTCACCAGTAAATGCTAGTGGAATGTATTTAGCTTTCTGTTGTGTACTTCTACCATCTGCTGCCTTTCAAATGAGAGAATGAATCACTGCTCTACCAGTTTTTGCCTTTTGTAGTGCCATTAGCAGATATTGCACTTCCAATATAGAAAAAATAATCAGCTTTTTTGTAGTCTTCTCCATCAATTACATACCCACCAATACTGGCACCATTCTCTCTCATCTCTGTGTCTGTGGTGTTCTTCATTGACATGAAGTCTCACTTCAGCAGCTTCTGCTCTTGCGTTCCTTAGAAGTCTTTTCGTTCCATTCAAGTTTGTATCCAATATGACCATGTCATTTATAAAATGTGAGTTTCGTAGCACATCATCACAGTCTATGACAATGGTGGGTAGAAACAGGGATAGTATAGAACCTTGCCTTATGTCAATAACAGTCTTAAACCCTTCTCTGTCTCCATTTGCCACAAACAGCTTTTATTAAATTAACAATCTATACTGGAATTGTGTCTGAGGATCTTCTAGAGGGCTTTTCTTTGAGCATAATCAAGTTTAGTAAAACCCAAGAAATCAGTAAAAATAATGGTCTTCTGGTAGTCTAAACCAGTAGTTTTCAACCTTTTCCAGGCTGGGGACCCCTTTTTAATTCTGTAAACTTTGTGGCCCCCCCCCCCCCCGGCTGCTGCTCAGGGGAGCGTCCCTGCCCCTGCCCCTCCCCCTTGACCTGTTCTCCCACAGCCTCCCCCCAATTCCTCCTGACCCAGCTTGAGCTGCTCCATTCCTCCCCCGTCAGCATATCTAAGCATGCTCAGGGCATGGAAGTTTTAAAAACTGCCTGTCTGGGAAGCCTCCTGCTGGCCAGAAGCTTAGGTGTCCGTGGGAGCCCCAGATCCCTTAGCTTCCAGCCTGTCTGTGGACCACAGGTTAGGAACTACTGTTCTAAACATTTCTAAATAGGTTTTTTTTCAAGGTTAAAGTCTGGTCTGGACTTAACCTACCACATGGAAATCTAGCCTGTCCCTGAGTATTTTTGCATCCTACTCAAAATGATAATGCAAAATGCTTCTTCAGGTACTGATAACATTGCCTGGGGTTTTGCCAACCTAAAGGTCACAAAAACTTTGCTTTCTCTGAGGTGGTGTCAGGAATGGCTAAATGGAGACGCTGCCATCCAGTGGATAGATGGACTGGTAAAAATAGTATAACACGAGTGTTTTTACTTCAAAGCTATACTTTTTTTTAGGTTCAAGCACTCAAGTATATTTGCCATAGTTTTGTGAAACATCCTTAATCTGAATAATTACTAAGTTCGGGCAGTTTGAGTGAAAACACCAGTGGCTTTTTGACTGGCTTGATCTTCTGTCTGTCATTGGAGGATCCAAGAGCTGTGTCCAAGAAGAGAACCCAAGAATTTAAGCCTCTCTTCCCCCCACTTATCCTTTCAGTAGACAATAACACATCAAGAAAAAATCTTTTTTGGGCAAGTAGTTTCAAAAGCTAATCAAGAGGCCAGAGTACTATTTAATTAGAAGTGTTCCTGCAGAATTCTGAGACCTAGATAAATGTTTTTCAGAGAGCATGTGTAAATAACTAGTTGATCTTTTCCTGAAACACAGATCCCAGCACGTCCACCAGAGCATCAGGGAGGTGGGCAAGGTCAGGCAGTAGATGAGCAAGAAGCTCCCTTCCTGCAGTCACCCAAACCCTTTCCTGTCCTGGCTTACTCATGCCAAGGCTGCTAAAGCCTGTAGAAAGGCCTGCTAGGTTTGGCTGCTCTTAGTGTAATATTGATTTATTGTATTTGTTGCTTTCAGGATGTCCCTAGCTCTTTTACTGGTGTGTCAAAATCTCCCAGTACTATTGAAGTGGTACCTCTCTAGTTAACAAAAATAATCTCTTCCCCCCTTTCAAGGATTTTATAAAAGATGACCTGTCTTTTCAAGTCTTTAGTACAGATCTCCTTTTCTCAAACCATTCTCTGCAACTTGCACATTTAATTCACCATCATTTCCTCTTCAACTTTTAACATTTCAGCATCTGTTTTATAATCTGTTGGTTTACCATTCAGTTGGTTTATCACCTCAGTTACTTCCTCAAAGGCAATTACTTCTAGTGATATAGGTAAGTCTGCATTTGTTCATCTCTCTAAGGTCTAGTCTATACTCGTCACAGTTCTCAGCAGGAGTTGAAGAGAGATATGCAGGCTATATAAAATTACTTTTGTGTATCTCCCTTTGACTGCCTAAAGCCTACTTACCCCAGTGACTCTGTCCCTCTGAGTTGAAGGAAAATGCCCTTTCTTCACCTCAGAGCTATTCTTTTGGGGGTGGACTTACCAGGTTGGCTTCTTGATGGATTGTGTGGGTCTTCACCGATCTGGAAAGATTGAACTGATGCGACAAATATTTCGCCGTTGGTGTAGACTTTGTCCAAGTGTATTAATGGTTCTGACTGGTTGGGCACAACTTGGAAACCTTCCCTCCAACAGGTTCTTTATACTTCCTCTCCAACTAAAATTGTTACCAACTCGTGGCTTTGTGATGCCACAACAATTTAACAGTTGAGGTGTCAGTTGTTTAGGTACTGGAACCCCCCCCCCCTTCCTTATACATCTCTTCAGCTTTTAACTTTATTTTTCATCCATTCTTTTATCTGTTGTGATGGATCTTTTAAATTCCTTGTCTCTGTCTGCGTATTCTTCTTTTATGATGGCTCTCCTACTGCTGTCTCCTTTTTTGTTGAATTCTCTTCTTTAGTTCTTTCATCTCTTCCACAATTTCCATCTGATTGGTTGGAGCCATTCTTCTTTCTTAGATCTTCTCACCTCCACTGTAGTCATGGCTGCATTCACACTTGATTCTTTGAAAATTTGTCAGTATATTTTTCCACACACAGTTTTCTGAGTATAACCGTTATTATGTAGCTGCTATCAAATAAGCTATATTGTGCCACAACAGGGAATATTGAATATTTCATTCAGTTATTTGGAAGATAGAGGGTTTTTTCTAAGTATGTGTATACATTCTACTCTCTCTTCTTCATGTGCAAGTGTACTGTGACTGACATGGTACATTGTCTGTATGCGTTGGGTATAACTAAGCAATGTATACTGTAGAGACTTGGGGTATTTCAATTCAGTTTATTGGATGTTTCCATTTAAAATAAAAAACATAAAAATAAAAAGCAATCTTAGGAGGCATGACGGTGGTGAAATTGCAGTACCGCTTTGGAAAGATATGAATAAAATTGTTCTTTTTTACGTGTAAATTTGTAATTGAGTGAAAAGAGAACAGGCTTGTGATCCTGGGATGTACTTGCATAAACCTGTATACAGAGATCCTGTCAAATCAGATTGCAGTTTTATATGAGCCACATGCTGTTGTGCCCATATGTATAGTTCATGCTGTTTTGAGGGGGAAAAAAAAAATTTCAGCAGCAAGATGCACTAGGTTTTCAGTAAGCACTATTTATTTGTATGGAAAAGTGCCTGATTTAAAACTGGTATGTTTTAATTTAGAAGTAAGTAATTGATTTCATATTAACAACTTTTGCTAGTCTCCCTATTTAAAAGCAGCCAGCTGACTTCTAAATACTGTAATATTAAAAATAAATCCTTTCAGTCTATCATCACTAATACCAAATAGCAACTCATAATTAATTTAAATTGGAAGCTTTTGAGCTCCTGAAAATAGTGATTTAATGGCAGTATTTACTGACATGTCAATTTGAGTATGTTTTGTAGGCATTGCTGTGTTTTAAGTTTGACTTTCCTATATAAAACTTTAGGTTGCCTATCAAGGTGATCCAGAAGGTGCCCTTATCCAGTTTTCCACACATGAGGAAGCAAAGAAAGCTATATCAAGCACAGAAGCAGTATTAAATAATCGCTTTATTAAAGTCTATTGGCATCGAGAAGGCAGTGCTCCACCAATGCCGACTACCATGCAGAAGGTAAAAGTTAAGTCTGTGTGCTGGAATTTTATCTAAATTTTGTTGAAATTGGTAATTCTAATTAAATTACTGGAAAATAGACAAGAAAATATAAAAAAAAAAAAATTAAAGGAACAGTAATTAATGCTAGTCATAATTGATTTTATTCATAAGTTTTATAATAAAGCCTTGCTTTTGGTCTCGGGCATGAAGTTCAAGAGAACCAAGCATAAATACTAGTTTTTAATCAGGATACGATCATCACATGTTTCAAAGACCAGCTGATCTTCCTGTACTTCTGGAAGAACAATTTGCAAAAAGTGCATAGGATCTTCTTACAGGAGACACACTATCCTGCTGACTGCTAGTGGCAGATATCCCAAACGGCTGGGGATGAGGCACTGATGGGAAGGGCTCTGAGTTACTACCTTGAATTCTCTTCCAGGAGTGTGTCTGGTGAATCTTACTCATATGCTCAGGGTTTAACTGATTACCCTGTTTGGAGTTGGATAGGAATTTTCTCCCTGGCCACAATGGCAGAGATTCTGGAGCATTTTAACTCCTTTGCAGCATGAGGCGGTAGACGCTTGCTAGTTTAAACTAGACTAAATAGTAACTTCTCTGTAGCTTGAAATCTTTAAACCATGACTTGACTTCAGAGGTTGAGAGGGTGGATGAAGTTCTGTGACCTGCAATGTTCAGGTTAACTCGATCACAATAGGCCTTAAAGTCTAGGAGATGTATGTGTATCCATTTAAACACAAGTTTGGTCATGCATAGATTTGAGAAGGTTTATTTGTGGACAAAAATCCCGCCACTGAGGAGTCCAATTATTGTAAATATTATTTGGTTAGTTAATGAAGATGTTTCTTTTGCTACCAAGTGTAAAAGTTTATAATGGTATACTATACTTTTTAAAGAAGATAGTAACAGTTACACTGTACCTTTACTGATTTACATATGTAGCAATTCACTTGTTAGTACTAAAATGTTAATAAGCTTTAAGATTTTTTTTCCTTCTTTTTAAGGTAATACAGCCTTTAGTTCAGCAGCCCAGTTTACTGACAGTGAAGCAGTCAGTCAAAGAGCGATTAGGACCGGTACCTGCAAGTAATATTGAGCCTGCAGAAGCTCAGGGTGCCAGTACAGAAGTTGCTCAGGTATGTGAAGCTTGCTTAGAGAAATGGCTGAGATAAGTAGCTAAAATAATATCTTACCTCATGATATGTTTAAAGTTTTCAAAACTCAAAAATGCAGAGAGAAAAATGTTATAGATGTAGAGGACACTATATGAAAAGGTTTATCTCATGAATTTATCCATAATTTTGTATAAGTAACATTTCTGGAGAGTCTTTCTAAATCTAATGATATCTGGCTAATTTTGTTTGTGTTTCCAGTAATTCGGACAAATATTTAAGTTCTAGCATCCTTGCTTTTAATGAAATTTATTTGAAAAAAAAAAAGGTAAAAATATTTCTGTTCATGTTCAATCTTTAACAAAGAAATTAGTGTTTCCTCAGCATTTTGTAATTAGCTGTATTTTTTTTTAATTAGAAAAACTAGCTATGACTTGTACATCACCAAACTGAGTTGCCATATATTGGTTGGTAAGGAGGTGCCTCTGAACATATTTTGAAGGCCGATTTTTAGATGCTGAATTACCTATTTTTGTTATATGTTGCTATGTTGGACAGAGTAAGTCTCATCACAGTTTTGGGCCATGGATTAAATTTAATGAGCTATTTGTGCCTTTCTGTTGCTAAAGCACCCAGGCAAATCATGAAAAGAATTTTTCGCAGAATAATAAAAGGATTTCACAAAAAATAATTTGTGTATTCGTAGAACAAAGAATTCTCTATTAAAATGCATTAACCAAAAACTTGGCTAAATCAAGTTTTCACCTTTGAATTTCTAGACCAGGAGTGGCCAAACTTATGGAACTCAAGAGCCTCACAGGTCGATTATTAAACCTTCCAGAGCTGCACTGAGGCGCATAACCACATACTTTTACCTATTCCAAAATGACTAAGCTTAAAATTTATTGTGCACTTTTATTTTATCTTAAAGACAGGGCAAATATTGATCCTACTAATGTCAGATTCTAAAATCACTTAAGGTTACCATGAAAACTAGGCCTATACAACAAAAACTTAGCTGTCGCTAATACTGCAGGCTAGTGGCAAGTTTTTTTTTTTTTTTTTATTTTTTTAAATCTGAGCAGTAATTTGTCAATACAGTATGTAAAAGCGCTCACAGGTGCTGATCTCTAAGTATTCAACAGTGTTTTTGTTTTAACAAATTTCATTGTAGAATACAGTGCTTCACAGCAGTAAGTTGTGCTAAAAATTTAAAGTAATCTGCATTCAATTTTACACTTTTCTCCTTTGTGTTTTTGTTTCTTAGTATTCCACATCATGTTTAGGACTTGTAAAACACAGTTGTAATACAGGGGTAAGCTGCATTAGGGCCTATGAGAAAATCTAAACATGCCATGGCTTCCCTGACCATGCCACATTGCTCCCTCCCCCGTCTTTCCACATCTCTGCTGTCTCTTACCATGCCACTGCTTCTCTACTGTCCCCGACCATGGCTCACTTCTGCTGTCTCCCACCATGCTGTCCTTCCCTGCAATGTTCCATCTTAGCTGATGATGCAACTTAGCAACTTTTGGATGCAGCTGAGCAAGGTCCCTCCTGGTTCCCCAATCTGGTGCCAGGGCACTGTTCATCAGCTCCCCAAAGGCATCCATAATTTGCTCTGCTGCATCATCAGCTTAGAAGGAACATTTGCTCCTGTCTCTCATGACAACTCAACTGTCCTGGGAAACACTTTCCTACTCCACACATGGCCCAATGCTTGTCTTTCAAAACAGGCTTGGTTTTGCAGAGTAGGATTCTGCATAAAATAATAGTGAAGGGGAAGGATGCTATGGAAGACAGCTCATCTCTAGTCCCAATTCCTCAGGGTCTCTGAAAAGCCTCAACTGTCCGGAGTTCCAAAGAGGTAGCCGTGTTAGTCTAGTTCAGCAAAACAAACAAGGAGTCCTGTGGCATTTTTAAATACTAACCCATTTATTTATCGCATGAGCTTTCATGGGAGAAATGTGATAAATAAATGGGTTAGTCTTTAAAAGTTCTGCAAAACTCCTTGTTTAACTGTCCAGAGCTCGATCTAAAGGTTTCTGTAGAGTTGGTAAGGATTTGGATTCTTCATTGGCTTATTCCTTTTCCCTTTGGTACAACAGAAGACTTTTTAACCTGTTTTCCTGACTATCATACTTGTGAAGGGAGTGCATGAGGTGCCCATAAGTTTGTAAAGTGCTGTGAACATGACTGAGGCTGTCATGGCATATGGTACAATGTAAATACAAATCAAACAAGTAAACAAACCCACCCAAACCAACCAGAGCAAAATAAAATTAAAAAAAAAAAAATACAAAGTACACAAAAACAAATAAAGCAAAATAAAATCCACACTGAAATCTATGAAATAGAAAATAACAAACAATAATTTGTTAGTCTTTAAGTCCTTTACAGCTTGTTTCTTCTATGATCCCCTCAGTCACTTCCCTCATTGACGGCATTCCCTGAAGATCCCTTTGGTCCCTAGATCCCAGAACCCTCCCCCCATTGCTTCTCTGCCAGCTGCTCACCCCCCACCCTTCTCTGAGCCGGAGGTGCTGCTCCCTTCTCTCCTACCATTTCTCTGAGCTACTGGCTGCTGCTCCATGCCTCTGCCCCCCTCTGAGCTGTCTGCTGCTCCCTCGTCCCCACCCCTCCTCTGAGCTCTCTACTGCCTGCTCGCTGCTCCTCCCCACCCTTTCCTGAGCTATTGGCTCCCTCCTCCCCGCCCCTTTTCTGAGCTGCTGACTGCAGAGCTACTTGACAAGCCAGAGATTTTAACTCCCCCAGCCTGAAGCAGCTCCCTGCCAGTGAACTGCACTTTTTCTTTGAAGAGCCACGTGCGGCTCATGAGCCACAGTTTGGCCACGCCTGTTCTAGAGTGTGGAGGAAGTACTGGTCATATGATTGATATCCTCTTATTCTTCTTCAAGTGCTTGCTCATATTGATTCCAAATAGGTGCGTGTGTGTGTCGCAAGCATAGTTCATGGAAAGGTTTTTCCCCTAGTAACACCTGTGCAGTCAACTCTGATGTCCCCTGGAATTGCACCTCCATGAGGCTTTCTGTATGGGTCTCTGCTAACTCTGCCTCTTCATTTCCCTCTTATCTGCCCATGAGAGTTGCTGGAACTTGGCTCTTGCTTTGCACATCTAGCCGTTGTTCTCTTAGGAGTACTTGTAAAATAGCTGTATATAGTAGTTAATTAGTTTGAATAGTTAGTATAGCCTTAGGATAGTTACCACATATCAGTTTAAATCTTTCCCTTCTCTGTTGGGGATGGGGCATGCCCAGCTTCAAGTTTTGCGAGTTCTGTAGGAAGTCTATGCCAAGCTATGACCCTCACTGATCCTGTTTCAGGTGTTTAGGGGAGTCTCATCAGTGGGATTTCTGTAAGATTTGTAGGATTTCTAGCTTCTGATGCAAGATTTCTGCAAGATTTATAGCTTCTAGCCAAGAACTCAAAAGGAAGGGACTCAGAGATTTAAGTTTCTTTTAATGGAATCATCCCTTCTCTCCATGGAACAGAGGCCAGCGAATCGGGTGCTTTCCAACTTGGCCTCAGTGTAGAGTGTGGTGGCATTGGTGAGGGAAGCAGCACCGAGGTAAGACCTCATAATGAGGGAAACTTGGCACTGGCCTACCCCTGTAGTACCAAGGGGCTCACGACATGGAGAGGTAGATCCCTGTTGCTGCACAAGAAATGGAAGAAGATGGGAAGGGGTGGCTTAATAGCACCAAGCATATCTGTGCAGAAGGGCTCAAGCAAGATGTGACCCATGTTGGGCCACGTAGGCCCCGCACCCACAGTGGCAGTGCCATTGACTCCAGCCCGATGGAGGGGTTCTTTGATTCCAGGCCAAATGGGCTCCTTACAGAGACAAGAGAGGGGTTGTAGTTACGCTTGATGACTCAGACTTTTGAGGCAGCAAGGGAGCTTATTAGGAACACAGCCACTCTGCTTTCACTGAGGCAGTGAAACTGAAGCTGAAGAAGACTACAGTGCTTTTGAAGGGCATGCCTGCCATGATGCTACTGATGAGCTGTCTGTGGTGCCCCCTCTGGTGCTGTGCAGCACTGCACCCCTGTGGTCACTGAGGAGTGAGCGGTTCTCCTCTGATTTTGGAGACAGTCCTATTATCTGAGGAGGAGCAGTCACCAGAGAAGAGACGGTGTATCCATCAGGCATACCGTGAGGCCCGAGGGTTCCAGTTCAGCAGATCACATTCACTTGCCTCGGACTTCAGCCTCCGACTGTCCCACTTGGCTTGTCACACAACACCATGCAGGGCTCCGAGCACATTGCCAGGCCTGATACTCACTTGGAACTTAGCAACAAGGATGAAGATCCAGTGCTAAGGGTCAGGAGACATTCAGAGCTCCATTCAAAGCATCCTTCTCTTTAATTCCTGATGGGGTTGTGGTAGCAGCAGTCACTGTGTTGATATCAGGGGAGAGTAGAGGGTGCCAAGAGCACCTCTGCTGGGTGGCCCAGAATATGGGGCCTCTGTGGGGAGGAAGCTGTGGAGGGAGCAGATCTGGTGGCAGATATCTTGGCCCCAGAATGACTCTGCTTCTAATTAAGACCATTAGAGAGGCCACAAACTCTGTGGTAAACACCTGCCTCTATACCTGCTACTGTGAAGAAGGTAGAAAGTACTTGGTGCTTTTGGAGAACCATGAGCTTTCAACACCCACCATCTTCCAAGGTTCTTCATGGTGGTAGCTGCCAACAAGCATGAGAGGCAAGGTCATCAAGGCCCCATGTTGAATGCTAGGAGTGCCAAACAGATTCCAAACTGAACAACTTGATGGACTCACAGGCCACACTGAAATCTCTGGAGTCACATGTGCCTGCACCCCAAAGAAAATATTTTAAACCACAACCCATGCAGCAGTTCTACCAACACAGCGAAGACTGGACCTCAACTGCAGAAGGTGCAGAAACAGACTGTCACAAGCCTCTAACCAGGGGACAAATGAGACAGTCCTTGGGATCCAAAGAAAACTTTTGAGGGTGCATCCAAGGACAGCACCCCAGGTAGTATCTCAGATCCAATCCCCCTTCCCCCCCCTTTTTTGGAGCACTTCATGGTCCCAGATCATATCAGTAGAGCCCTGCGCGGATACAGAAATGTGGAACTGCATCTGATCCGCATCCACTCAGTGATAGCATTAATCCAATCCGAAATCTGGATGCCAGAGTTTAGCTTGCATCTATAACCGCAGCTGCAACCGAGCATGGGCTCACATACAACTATTTAGCTTTTGATTAGTTCATTCTCCATATGGGTCCCACCCACTTTTTCCTTTTGTGTTTGTGGTCCGCATGCTGTGCTATCAATCAGATTTCTTTGCCCGCCAATGGAATCTCTGATTGACAGCAATGGCTTGCCAACTGGAAACAAGAAAAGGAAGAAGTGGGCAGGGGAATGAGCCAATCAAAGGCCAGCAATGAGTCTCCAAGCCCCACCTTGAGACGCTGATTGGCTGGCAGATCACAATCTAGGATTGGCCAAAGCACTTCCTGGTTCACCTGCACACTGCTGACATAGATCAGCTCAGGGGCTTCAGCAGTGGATCGCGATGTGGTAAGGTAACGAGAAGCTGCATCTGTGAGTCGATCTGCAGCAATGGGTCTGCAGTTACTTGCACCCGTGGATGTGTATAACCATGGATCTGTAGCAGATACCCACAGATTTGCAGGGCTCCATATATCAGACCAGTGGGTTCTATGCATCCTAAGATTAAGACAGTCGCTTCACTTTTCATCTCCCCAATCCTACTCCCTCCCCTTCTTCAGGGACCCATCTCATGAGCAACTTCTTCAGCAAAGGGTGCAGGCTCTCCTAACTGTAGAAGCAGTGGAAAAGGTACCTTAGGATCTAAGAAGAAAAGGATTCTGCTCCTGTTATTTCCTAATCCCAAAAACCAAAGGCAGGCCATGTCCCATTCTCAGCCTGTGAAACCTCAACAGATTTATGAAGAAGCTGAGATTCTGCAGGGTCTCCTTGGTCACTATCATTCCTTCTCTGGATCCAGGTATGATTTGAAAGATGCATATTTTCATTTAGCAATCTTCCCAGGACACAGGAGGTTTCTCTCATTTGTGGTCCCTCAGATCCATTATCAGTTCAAGGTCTTACCCTTTGGCCTGTCTGTTTATCTTCAGGTGTTCACCAAATGCATGGTGGTAGTAGCTGCATTTCTGAAAAGGAGAAGAGTACAGGTATATTCATACCTTGATGACTTGTTAGTTAAGTGACGCACTGGAGAGGAGATAGAAAGGTATATGAGACTGATAAGGTCTACCTGTGACTGGTTGGGCCTTATGATTCATAAACAGAAGTCAACTCTCATAGCCTGTTCAGAGGATAGAATTCATTGAGGAAATGCTGGACTTGAGCCAGATCAGAGCATCTTTTCCACAGACACATTTTATTGGTCTCTGGGACATTATAACAGACCTAATGTATTGTCAGCAGACCATGGTATGCAGTTGTCTAAAGTTGCTAAGACACATGGCAGTATGTATTTGTATCATTTAGCGTGTGCTCCTGTATCTTGAGCATGGTTGGCTTCATTTTACTACCTGGCCTGGGATGGTATAGAGGAGATACCTTAAATTGGTGGTTCAGTCCCCAAATCATAGAAACCTTCTTGGTACCTCTTTCTGTGCTTGGTGACAGATGCTTCTGCAATGGGATGTTCAAGACCCAGGGGTTTGGTTTCATGCAGAACTCTCTGACCATCAACATTACTGGAGTTGAGAGAAGTGTGCATGACTTGCCCAGCTTTCCAAGCCTTCTAGACGGTAAGGTACTGTTGGTTTTAAAACAATATAACAGATGTTTACATAGAAAGGGTGGAGCCTGCTCCACTCCTGTGCCAAGAAGCTGTCAGACTGTGTGACTTCTGCACATCTTGACTGATGCATCAGGAGCTTGCCCAGTAATCAGAATCTGCCTGCCTACAGCCTCAGCAGATCTTTCTTCAGTCACAAGTAGTTGATCTGTCTGGATTTGTTTGAGAAGTGTTTTCCATCAGTGGAGTGTTCCCTTCATGGACTTAATCATCACAAGACTCACCAGGAAGTGCCTGCAGTTTTGTTCTTTCCAGAACCACAGTCCAGAGTCCATGGCACATGGTTTTCTCATCCCGTGAACAGACAAGCTGTTCTACCCTTCCTGCCTATCCCACTCATCCACGGTGTCTTGATGAAAATCAGGCTGGACAAGTCTGCTTTGATTCTGATAGCCCCTGATTGGCAGTCAGCTTTGGCACACCATGCTGATCAATCTATCAGTGTATGCTCCAATATCCCTTCGTCTGCTCCTGGACGTGATCAGTCAGGATCACAGCAGCCTTCAGCACCCCAGTATTGACTCTCTAAATCTCATGGCATGCAGGCTTTGTGAGTGAACCGTTTGGAGCTAGCATGCTTGGAGCCAGTTAGGGGTGTCCTCCACGATAGTAGGAAATGCACCACTAGGGCCGCTTACCTTGCCAAGTGGAAGAGGTTCTTGATCTGGGCTGCTGAGAAGGACAGCCAGCCCATGCTGGCATCAGTTCCTACAGTTCTGGACTATGTATTACACATCAAGCAACAAGAATTGTCTGGATCATCAATTAAGGTTCACCTGGCAGCCATTTCCTTGTTCCACCCAGGAGAAGAAGGCCTTTCTGTTTTTGCTAGTCCTCTGGTGAGTGAAGATGGATTGTATCCTCTACAAACCAGCGAGTTTCACAACAGGATCTCAACCTTGTTTTCTCAAGACTAATAAGACCACCACCTGAGCCCCTGGTGATGTGCATGCTTCTCTACCTGTCCTGGAAGGTGGCCTTTCTGCTGACTGTAACTTCAACGAGGAGGGTTTCCGAACTCAAAGTGCTCATGTCAGAGCCTCCTTTTTTTTTTTTTTTTAAAAAAAAAGGACAGGACACAACTTCGTCCCTACTTAGACTCCCTCCTAAAAGTGGTTTTCCAGTTCCATGCAAACCAGGATACCTTTTTCCCAATTTTTTACTCATAGCTACATGCTTATAATTGGGAGTGTAGATTGCATTTGCTGGATGTCAGACATGCCTTGGAATTCTGTATTGAAAGAACTAAGCTGTTTAAGAAAACAGTACAGCTGTTCATAGCAGTTGCAGGTATGATGATGGTGCTTTCAGTTTTCTCTCAAAGGATATGTTCGTGGATCACCTCATGTATCAGAACTCATTATGACTTAGCTAATGTGCCTGCCACCAGGTTGATGGCCCATATCAAAGTGCAGTCATCCTTCGCAGGTCTCCTGGCTCATATACCAGTTCAGGATATCTGTAAGGTGGCGATTTTGTTGTGTATTCACACCTTGGGTGTGTTCACACAGGCTTCTTATTTTGAAACAACAGAGGTTGTTTTGAAATAAGAAACAGCATGTCCACATGACATACTCGCATTTCGAAACAAGGGGTTCCCTTGTTTCGAAATGGGAGCCGTGTTTCGAAACTGCTTAAACCTACTTCCATTTCGAAACAAGGTTGTGGGGATGTGTTGTTTCGGAACAAACTGTTCCGTAACGACATTTGACCTTCCTCCCAGGATGCTTAGCACCCTGGGGGGAAGGGCCACCCCCTGAGCACCCTTGCCAGGGAACCCTCAGCAGAGGGCTGCAGTCCCCGGTGGGGTGAGTGCAGCCCTCTGCAGACCCCTGCGGGGTGAGCTGCCGGCTCCTCTCACCCTGCGGGGGTCTGCAGCGCTCCCAAAGCGAAATGGCATGTCCACAGTGTGGATATGCTATTTCGTTTCCCTTATTTCAAGACACTTTTTTGTCTTTCGAAGTAAGATGTTTCGAAATAACACATTATTTCAAAACGGCTTGTTTCGAAACAAGCACTTTGTGTGTGAACATAGCCCTTCGCTACATTACACTGTTGCCCAGTATGCCAGAGCTGATATGCTGCTTTTGGCAGAGCAGTGCTTCAATCTTTTGGATTCTGAGCTCCAATCCTACCTCTTACGATCTGGCTTGGAAATCACCTACTTGAAATTGGCATGAGCATGCACTTGAAGAAGAAAACAACAATCACTGACCTTTTGTAACTGGTGTTCTTTGAGATATGGTGCTTATGTTCATTCTAAAATTCATAGGCTTACCCCTCAGTTGGAACCTGCCAACAAGAAGGAACTGCTGAGGCAAGGATTGGGAGGGCCTTCGAGTGCCATTGAAGCTCGACTCCAGGGGCACCAGAGTCAACCCTACGGGTACTATTAGAGGAAAACCCTTGCAGCAAACTGTGCAGATGGAGTGCACACACCTAGTTGGAATGGACATGAGCAACACATCTGAAAGAACAACAGTTAGAAGCTTAGTAATAATTTTTGTTGTGTGTTCTTTTATGATTGGGCAAATATTTTCTTAATATTTGCTTTAAATTTTGAAACTGTTAATACTTGAACAGAGTAATGTTTGCTAAGAGTTGTCACTTAAACACTTGTTTCAATATTCTCTCAATTGATAAATAGGCAGCCAAATTTAGTTGTCTGTCCCATCTCCTAAATGTCAATCCATACCAGTAACAGCTGTGGAAACTACTGAAATTCCCTTTCATGCAATTCATCATGCTTTGATAGTACCCATTGACTTGTTAGACTGGAATTGAACTGTTTCATGATCAACATTTCTATCATTAGCAAGGCTATGACAGTACTCTACAAGTGTGACAGTGGCACAGCTGAAGTGCTGCAGCAGTGCCACTATAGCATACATACATTTCATACATTGATGGAAGAAGTTTTTCCATCAGTGTAGATGATCCACCTCTCTTAGATGGGGTACGTAGGTCAACAGAGGAATTGTTGTGTCAACCACTGTTCCCTCTAAGCTGTGCGCGTGCGTGCACGCACACATCATGAAACCCCCACACACAACAAAATAAAGTGTGCACAAAAAAATTCAATAGTGCTAATAGTGGTGCCCAAAAAGAAATTTTTTTTGCGTGCACAATATTTTTGCGCTCACAGCCTACAAATAATTAGAGGGAACACTGGTGTCAGCCTAGCTGTTTGTAAAATTGGGGTTAGATTAAGCTAACTATGATGCATAACTATGCTAACTATGATGAATTTTTTCACAGCCCTCAGTGATATAACTAGCCTCGTCTAATTTTTATACACAGACCAGGCGTGGGGCAGCTACTTCCTCTTTAAATAAGAGAACACAGACTATAGTGCGTATTTTCATTTTGTACCACATATGTGGGGGAGAACTCGTATCTGCAGGCTGAAAAAAAAAAAAAAAGGATGGGTCATTTTAATGTAAGCTGTTTGTCTTCTAGTGGAGTTAGGGCTTTCCTAATGAAGATGGGGTTCAGTGTGTTGTCAAGGTTCTTCAGTAGCTGTTATCTTCTATTTTAACTATCTAGTCACACACTTAGATTCTTGATGATAATAAGGGTTGTCAGTAATTGTTCCTCTTGAACCTAGACTAAAAACATTCTGAAGTGGTATCCTGCAATGGTTTTTGTCCTGCTTAGTAATTAGATTGTTCGGAGCATTTTTCCCTCCCCCCCATCGGACCAGTCATCCTAGTTCATATGGTGCTTAACGTGTCTGCAGAAGCAGTTGGAATCTTCCTTTCACTGAGGAAAACACCTTAGTTTAGAATTAACAGAATATGTAAATCCTGAAAGTGACTCTTTGAAATTGATGTCTGGAAACTAGCTTATAATGTTCTAAATTCAGCAGGGTTCACTTTTAATTGTGGCTTACTATTAAGCACCTAGGAAGGTGCTTCTGGGTCTGCTAATGTGAAACATACCTTTTCCAGAATAAGGCCCCCAACACTGCTGTTGAATGTGTTTGGGGAAATCCTTGTGTCATGTCAATCCAATTTGTAATCAATGATTATATTTAAGCCTCTAATGCCATTTTACCTGGATTGTCCAACTTAAAATCTGATAATTCTTACAAAAATATCTTCCAGGCTTTGTTGAGTCCTTTTGTTATAATCTGTAGTTGCCTTCATGCAGTTAAAACTGTTAGTACCCAGCTATAATCATTTACAATTACAGAGGGCTAATAAAGAACTCATACTTTCTTCTTGTTAGAATGTGACTAAATTATCTGTGAAGGATAGACTGGGTTTTGTGTCAAAACCACCTACTCCAGCAACTGAGAAGGTAAGAAAATGTGTGTCTTAATTATTCCCTCTGCTTATATTTGTGTATCAGCTGTATCTTTGATACAAATTTAATTTTGTTTGACCTTTAAACTTATACAAAACTAATTCAAGCACAGTTAACTGTCAAAAGGAGTTTCATAGAAAGTATGTGAGTACACTTTGCTTAATAAATGCTTAGTAAAAGTGAGTACACTTTGCTTACTGTAATAAATTACAGTAGGAATATAATGCAATGGAGCATGTACAATTTATTTCACATTCTGAATTTGAGATGCTGAGTTGTATGCTTTCTACCACCAAAAAATTCTGTAACTGAAACGTTTTCAGAATATCTATTCTAGATTCTAAATTATTAGCATATTACTTGGTTGAATTTTAATTGCAAGTACATTCTTTCCCTCCCTAAAAAATGTTTAGGGTCTTATATACTGAGCAGATTGATACCATAAGCATTTGATGTCTTCATTTGTGATCTGAAATGCCCTGTCAGACAATATGCTTGGTTTACCTGGTGGAAGGCAGATAAAAGTGAACCCAGAGCAAGAGATGTATGCAAGAGATGAAGGAAGTGTAAACCACTATAAAAAACATCACTTATACCATGCTGTGTGTCCCGAACTCTTAAATTGACAGGAACACTGCACGCCTTTTCTGTTCTAGATTACAATGTAAGGTATTGCAGTTTGTGCAGATACTACCTCCCTCACATGGGCTTTTGGATGTCTTGTCCATTTCATGGCAAGATCTATGAAAATTGACAAGAAAGCTGGCAGCCATAGCTGGTAGCTGAGGCAAGAAGCCCAAGTGACTCACTCTTGGCTTGTGAAATCGACAAGGCTTCCCTACTGGGAGCAAAGAAGCAAATAAGAAGCCAGAGCAGGTGGACCTAGTTCACCAGGAATTAGAAGCCCTAGGTGACTTCCTCCACTCCCGGCAGGGGGGAGAGCAGCAAAGCAGCCCACCAGGACTCCGGGAGCCTGTGGGGCAGCTGGTCTCCTGGCAGGAGGCTGCCAGTAGAGCTGAGAGGCCTGGGTCTCGGCTTCCCACATTGCCCTGCTTACACTGGTAGAAGCCCTCCTGTGAGGATGCTCACCACTGACCGAGAAGAGTACTGTGGACATGCTTTGGCTGTAAGTTGACCTATATTACTATATATGAGATGGATATTGCCTAGAAGTGTGAGAGGGGTGTCCTTTCTTTTATGGATTATATGGCTGACCAGGGGACTCACTAACAATCTGCTTGTGGCCTTTAATTTTAACTGTCACCTAAGTTACATGAAAGCTATTTAAATGCTTGTTACATAAATGCAATATCCTGTTAATGAAGCAGGTAAGATCATACCTGTGTTATTGTGGCACTGATGTGTAATGCCGCATTTTCATTAGTCATTTAAGCTATTCCGACAGTTTGTTATTTCATATTTTGTTATGGTAATGAATTATAATCAAATGAGGCTAAAGGTGTCTAGATTGTGGAAAAGCCAATACATTTGCAAGGGTTCTTGGGGTTTTTTTGTTCGCTTTTTGTGTGGTTTTTTTTTCTCTTTAAATCTAATCACTGACAAAATATAATGCTTTTCTTCTCTAGGTGTTATCTACTTCTACTGGTTTAACAAAAACTGTGTACAACCCTGCTGCTTTGAAGGCAGCACAGAAATCATTGCCTGTTGTTTCCACTTCCGTGCCAGATTCTAGTGAAGCACAGAAGAAAAAGCAGGTAAAAATGCTTCTTTATAAAACTGGAGTGGTGCATTTAGGAATTTCGTAATTGATGGAGACAGTGTTTGTGTATTTCTTCATAACAGCATAAATGGAACAGTTTAGTCAAATTACCTTCACTAATAACAATGTTGTTGCTGTTGAGAGGACAAGAAAATCTTTCAGCATTTGTTCCCACTGTTTACTTTTTTTCAGGATGTATTTTTGTCCATATTAGTAAGCATATGGTAGATTAAAGATCCTATAGGAGCTCAAAATCTGAAGTCTTTTATAGAATCTCTAGACTGAGAAATAAATTCTCTTGGCTAGGTCTGACGAAGGAGTTCTGTAGAAGCCTGACTTTATCTGCCAAATCTTTTAGAAACAGATCTATGTTTTTGTCACGTTCTGGATTCTTAGTGACCAAGTATATACTTCTCAAATGGAAGCTCTTCTACTGTTCATCCTATAGCTTCTTAACTGTAATTCATGCTTTCAAACATTTTTTATTTTTATATTAGACTGAATTTTGAAATCCTCATAATTTTACTTTGAGATTAGGGACAATATAGCAAAAAAGCATGCTAATCTCTGGATGGGTCAGACCAGCTCAGCTAAAGTTACGTTTTAAAAATGCTTTACACTCCTTTAGCTAACTTTTAAATTTGTGTAAACTAAATATACTGTAAATGCTGTGCCTTCATAACAATTAAGTTGAATCCATCCAAGTTAGGTCATCCCCAGTGGTTTTTTTTTTTTTTTTTTTAAATTAACCTAACTGCAGTAAAGATGGTTTAAATTAGTAGACACTAATTACAGAGCTCTTTAAATTTAATTTTAAATTCACCTTTGTTAACATCATGTCACCTGTAAAGTGAGGTGAGATTTTAAAGTTGCCTTTAATTTTAGGAGCCCAACATTATACAGCTGTCTCTTGACTTAGAAGGCTTGAATACATGTTGCGAATTTCCAGAGGGGTAGCTGTGTTAGTCTAGTCAAGCAAAAAAAGAACAAGGTGTCGTGTGGCACTTAGACTAACAGATTTATAAATCTGTTACTCTTTTAAGTGCCACACAACTCCTTGTTTTTTTTGTTTTTTTTTTCTTTTCAATACATGTAACTTCCAATGATTTGAGATTTGTTGGTTAAAGATAAAGGGAAACAAATGATGTTTTGCTTCATTACTGATGCACCTTTTCTGCTTCAGTGTGCTGTCTGAAGAAATGTGTACTCATTATAATACAATACCCGTGAGAAATTCATGGGTCTTTGGGACAGATGTCAGATGTAACTCTCCTTTCCTTCTCCTGTCTCCCTTTTAGTTTTCCCCATCTCCCTTTCCCTTATTTATTTTTCTTTTTTCTCTTTCCTCATTTCTCTGGGTTTATAATAGTAGTCTCTATGGAGCCAACACTGAAGAACATGGATCACACATAGTATAACAAATCTGATACTGCAGGCAGGCTGAGGTTAAAGTGGTGTTTAGGAGGAGAGATGCCTAAATTTAGTTGAGCATGAATACTAGTATTTTGTAACTGTCAATACATTTGCATTCCGTATAATAAGACAGTTCACCTTGCAATCTGTAGCTGTCTGCTGACTCAGAAGTGTAGCTAGATTTTTATATTGTTTCTTCTCCTTTATCAAGCATGTTTGTGTAAAATTTCATAGTGCTTCTTCAATATGTGCTGAATCATCAATGATTGTTTTCTTTCAAATGATGGAAGATGAGTAACTGCTTTGGCGTCTCCTCTGCTGCCTCCTCCAAGTGCAGTATTTTAGAAATAAGAAAATACAGTTCTGAAATGAATAAAATTTACATGTCAGAGTTGTGTACTCATAAATATATGACAAAATTCCATTTTCCAAACTTCGAGTTATATTCCTTATAAGTTATATTAGCCAATCACAATAAGGTTGTTTTCCAGATTGCACTGATGTTGAAGGTTGGTGATGTTATCAGAGCTTTTATAAAACCTTAAAACCTGACATTGTCAGTGGTTACAATATAATTTGGTGGGCCTTGGAACCATCATATTTCCAGACCCCCTTCACCCACATCCGGGCTCCCTTCGCCCACCCCAGCTACTGCCCCCAAATTGCCTACCCCCCCGCCCCCATCAGACCCCTATTTCCCCATGTCCCTACTTCATCCCTCCTACCCGCCCTACCCCCAGCTACCCTGTTTTCAGTTCATCCGCTTGAGCTCTCCCAACCCCTTCTTCCACCCTTAGCCTTTCCCAGCTGCCTGACTGTCCTCAAACCCCTTCCCAGGTTTTCTACCGATGGGGCAGGGAAAGGGCCCGTGGGGACTCACGACCGCGCCACCGACGTGCAAGGTGTTGCGCTGCGGCTGTAACTACGGCACCAACCAGCTGGCTGCCTGGCAAGAGCATGCGTGTGCAGCCTGGGCCTGGGGGGGAGTGGGGCCTCCCCAGCCACCAGGAAAGGGGGAGGGGTGACTGCGCTTGCTCCAGGCCACAGCCTCTTTAGCCAGCCCTGGGGGGGAAGTGCCAGAACGCTACGTTCAGGTGCATTCCTCTATTTTTAAGGGAGCCCTGGAACTCTGCAGTCTGGCATGTTCCTCTATTTTCAGGGTGACCCAGAAGGCTGCCCACATAAAAATAGGGGGCCCCAGAATGCCGTTCCAGGGTGTTCCCCCTTACTTTAACCTCTGGGCATTGAACTATGAAATCTGTCTAATGTATTGTAGACCTCAGCATATGGTTGTTTCTAGAATACTTCCCTTCAGTGTCTGAACTCTTGCAGTAGAATCATGGTTTCATTTTAAAGAATACCAAAATTGCTCTGATAATGTAGTACTACAATATAATGCTTTTCACACTGGGATACTGATCTGTAAAATGGTTACTTTAGTTTTACGTAAGTGATAACATTTGATGCTTTTCTGGCATCTATTGAAGTTTGGTTATCAGCTCTATCACTAATCTTGAGATTTGTTATGCTGCATCCCGAAGGATAGCTTTGATCTCACTCTCTATCTTAGTATATCAGGGGAGCTTATGTTTATTAGAACTTTATTTTTTGTCATTATTTTCTTTTGTAACAAGTCACTACAGTAGGCAAACTGATTAGTCTAGTTCAGGGGTCTCAAACATGCGGCCACAAAAAGCTGGTTCCTGCGGCCCGCAACGACACTACTGTTACTTATATTTGCAATATTGTTGTATGGAAAAGTTTCAGTGGTGCAGCCGTCAGGCTAACCATGTGGCCTGGTAGTAGTCCTCATGTGGCCCTTGTGGTGATTTAAGTTTGAGACCCCTGGTATAGTTTATCCAGGGACAGAATATTCCCTTAAAGAATTCTTCTTTCCCGAATCTTAGAAACTTTCTGTAATTTTATTTTATGCTCATAGGAGGCACTAAAACTTCAGCAAGATGTGAGAAAGAAGAAACAAGAGATCTTAGAAAAGCACATTGAAACACAAAAGGTAAAGTGCTTTAAATGCTCTCTGACTGGAGCTTTCTATAGAGATGATAAAAATAACAGATGAGGGAATGCATTTTAAAATCTCAGGAGTTCATATCAGTAGAATTGTTTGTTGTAACCATGAATTGCAGTTATTAGTATGTAAAAATTAAAATAATGTTTAGCTCTTCCATAGTGTTTTTCTTCCGTAAACCTCAATACAAAGGAGGTCAGTTTCACACAGGATTCTGAATCCTCATTCTCTCACTTCTGCTTTGGACAGTGTGGGATTCTTTGTTTCTTAAGACTTTTGTTCCTGTGAGTGGTAGCAGGGCCTAAGGTTTCAGCTTCCCGTGTTTTTCTTGTCATGTTCTGGTAATCTCTGTCCCTAGAACCTTCCAACCATTTCCTTCCTGATTTTCATCAGGAAAGGAGCCACATGTGGACTGCCATTTTTTGCCCCTTCTGGCCATCTTGCCAGCTTTGTTCTTTAGGAGTCTCTTTTTCCTATTGTCCTTTCTCGCAGTCAGCTCTGTAAAGAGAGAGGAGGAAATGCTTAAGTGCTTTTTTATTGATGTTTTGATTTAGTTTTTCTTGAAGTGTCAAGTTCATGAGCTCTGTTTTTTATCTCCAGGAATGTTTGGGGTTTTATACTAGTTGCTTGATACCTTGGACTCCTATGTGCTAGGTTTTTCCTGTTGACATTCCATGTATCTTAGTGCCTTGGCACATTTTTGTTGGCACTGTAGTGCTCTGGAGCTGCGCCTGAGCACTTTGGCGTGTTTTTCTATTGATGTATTCTTTGTTCAGGAAGCCATCTTCTTTGCTTGCTTCCTTCATTTTGGAAATTTTAGGACAGTGGCTCCAAGGTATGTGTTTGGGGGAAAACAAAAAAAAAAAAAAAAAAAAGAAAGCAGATTAACCTGATTACTGCCTCCTTTTTTACTTCATCCTTGTTTGACATGCAAGGATGCCACATATGCCTAAAACGTTATCAAGTGTAGTTACTTAAGTGAAGCATTCATTGAATCTCTGTAGAGCAGTGGTTCCTAACCTATGGTCTGTGATGGTACTGCAGCTTGTCTGTGGGAGTCGGGGAGATAATTACTGCAGGTAAATGTACTGTGAGGAGTGCAATATGTTTGAGTGAGCATAATAAATTAGAAGTAACTGGACTTTTAGTACCCCTTGATATTCAAGTTTGACTCCCATCAGCCACAGGCTATGTTTAAAAAAAAAAAAAAAAAAAAGAGAGTTTAAAATGGCTTGCTTACGTAGTGGTCTGCAAAAGCTTTTGATGACAGGGTAGTGGTCTGTGTAAAGGAAAAGGTCAGGAACCGCTGCTATAGAAACACTCGCAGGAAACAGTCAGCCAGCAGCGGGCTTGGAATGCTTTAAAATGAAATCCTGAATCTAGATGCTTTTGCTGCACCCTGCAACTTGGTGTTGGCATTTTCTGCATCATAACACTTCCCTGAGTGACCATTTTCTAATGCTATTGGGAATACTTAAAGGGGGTCCATGTGTGAGCAAGGGGGGTATAGCCAGTTTTTTAAAAAATGCATGAACTGCATTGATTGCAAACCAGACACAAGTGATCAGTGCCAAACTTGGTCCAAACTAAATGGTTGCTTTTCAAACTCACAGAATCAGTAAGTAAAACATGAGATCTTGAAGTTAAAATTGGAGATGATAGGAACCATAATGTTGATTATAGGTTGAGCCTTGATCTAAAGGAAAATTGAGATAATAGGAAATGTGAAATAAAATCTAAACCAGACATTTACCAATGGTATCCACGAAACAGCCTAAAGCCCATAAAAAAGGTGTGTGTTCAACTGGAGTTAGCTAACTCAAGTTAAAATCCTAGCAAAAATTGAAGCAGTTTGTTGTTTTTATATGAGTCAGCTGGTCAAGTTAGACTAGGCTCCGCCATAGTCTTTAACTTGATGTACTAGCTGAGCTGAAAATTCAAAATCCTTGTGAAGACAAGACAGTTTGTATTTGAATTTGCTAACTTGAGTTTAGAACACTTTTTAAAAATTTTGTACTAATGGTATGGCTCAGAGTTTCTCTGTCTCCCCCCAACCCCCGAGCAGTTACTAACATAAAAAAAAGATACATAGAATTGTCAGGGCTGATGGGTGAAAGACAAAGTCATAGTTTAGGTAGGGTAGGACTTCTGAAAAACTTTCTGGTGTGTTCAGCTCTTTTTTGAGGAACTTAAATTCTCTCAATAAAATCCCCATTAATGATTACAAAAATTAATAGTTAAATATGCCCATTTTTCTGAACTGAACATGAACTATATAAACAACTATGTTAATCTTGAAAGCCTAGTTGGTTTGCTCTTATTATTTTAATCTTCATGAACAGCACCTACTTACATCTAGAATACTAGGTATATTAACCCTCCCAACTATAATAAAACTGTTTAAAATTGGACAGATGCTGATTTCAAAGTTGGAGAAGAATAAAGCCATGAAATCAGAAGACAAAGCAGAAATAATGAGAACACTGGAGACTTTGACGAATAGCATTACCAAGTTAAAAGATGAATTGAAAAGTGCCTCATCTGGACCTGCTCCTCAGAAAAGCATGAAAACTAAGGCTCAGGTACTCAGTTTTTGGTTTTGTGTTATATAATTGCATCACGGGCTGATGTCAGCTTAAAAATAAATACTACTACTTCAGAAAAAACAAGTGTCTCTAGGTTTATGCTCTTAGTTTGTGTTGAGTTTACCATTAAGTAAAATTATTTTATTTGTTCCTCTTACTTTAAAAGAATGTTGTCAATTTAAAATCCAGTTAACTTTCTGTGTTTAACCTAGTATTGTTCCTTGTAATACGCAGGTTTCATCTGAATATATCAGAAGAAAAATATTTCTTTTTTTTTCCTTTACTCTTACCTTTGACAACACTTTGTTAGTCCGTTTCACTGCTTCCCTTGAATAGTCATTCATGTTTTTTTTCTTTTTTGTTGTGGGTCTTTCAGCCAGCAACCAGGGAGATGAATATCTTTTTAAATAAAAAGAAACTCTCACTGTAAAGGTCGGAATTAAAACAAGAAACAAATGATAGCTACTTCATGAAGTTGACTAGACTTAAGTTGGTGTCCCTTCATATTTTGATTGTATTATACATGGCTATCAACTAGATCAGGAGTCTCAAACTCAAATCACCATGAGGGCCACATGAGAACTAGTAGAGGGCTGCATAAGGACTAGTACATTAGCCTGAGGGCTGCACCACTGCAGCATTTTCATACAACAATATTGCAAATATCAGTAATGGTCATGTTGCGGGCTGCAGGAAGTAGCTTTAGGAGCCACCTCGCAGGCCGCATGTTTGAGACCCCTGAACTAGATTGTCATTTGTGGGGATGAGGAAGAGTGTAATCCTGTGTAGGTATTTTACAGATTTCTTACTGTGAATTTCTCCTATTTGCCATACTTCTTAGGTTGAAGACCAGTGCCACTATATTATTGTATTCACTGATCATAATGAGGTTTTAGCGCGGAGAGGTTTATTTTCAAGGGTTTCTCTTTTAGCTGCTACAGAAGGCTGCTCACTTTGATTTTTCCTAGAGTTAGACTCAACTTGTAAATCTCTTCTTTCTGACCCATTTACATGACCTTTTTATGACACTGATACTTTGTCTCTAGGACGATCTTAATTTCCCTACAGTTTTAAGTGAAAGAGCAATTTTGAAAGTAACAATGTTAAGGAATTAAAACAGTGATCTTCTAAACAAACAAACCGAATAAACTGATATTCTGTTTTACCTCCCATCAGAGATGGAGGTATGCAGGGAAAGGCTGATTTAAAACAAAACAAAAATGCATGTGTGTACACACACACACACACACACACACACACACACACACACACACACACACACA
>ML681993.1:29259884-29294200 GCA_007922195.1 Podocnemis expansa
ACACACACACACACACACACACACACACACACACACACACACACACAGACAGTGCTTTTGTACCAGATGCTTCTGTGGAAGACCACAACTGATCTTTATCTCTTCCACTTCAGAACCCCAGTCCCTTAGAATGTTTATTTCTCCCTCCTCAAGCTTTTTAAGTTGTGAGATGCTACTCTAAAGACTTCTTAATTGTCCGAACATCCAGTCTGAGTCAAAGTCTCTTGAAGGATCATCAACTTTAAATTTTCAGTCTTATTTATGAGAAAATATAGGGCAACCTCACCAAATAGGCAGATGATCATGAAAAATTGTAATTATGAAATAAATGATGCTGATATGCAAACTTGTTGGCATGTGTTGGGGTAACATGCATGTTTCACTCATCACTTTGATCCCTTGTGCTGCAGCATTCAATTTTACGTGTGTGTGTGTGTGTATTTTATTTTATTTTATTTTATTTTAGGGGTGGCTGTAGGTTTTAATCTCTGAAATAACTGGGACTGGTGGTTGCATTTATGCTTCAGTATGATTGTTCATGAAACATGTCTGTCACTCTGAGTTCTTTCTATAAAACCCATCTGGCTGCTGTGTTACCAAATTAATTCTTTTCTCTAGGATAGAAATCGTAAAGTAGAGTTTTCCTAATATTTTTGGAGCTGATGACCCACTTCAGATTAGAATACATTTTTATCTCCTTCTTCCAAGACCTCTTACACCAACCTTAGGGTGAACTTCTTAACTGTCATCATTCCAGAAATAACAGAACTTTTTAAAAGTGATCTCAATTATAAAGGAGATAACTACTTATAAGAGAATTTGTCAGATTGAATTGCGTTGCTGATGAAAGATGTTCCATGAAGTTGAATTGGAGAAATAATTTGAAATAATTTTTGATAGATGGTTGACCGCAGCACTTCGGTGATTTTTTTTTTTTTTTTTTTTTGGTACGCACAACTGAAAAAGCAACCTGACTAAAGCATCAGAAAACAACCAAAATCTACTGATTCCTGCACAGAAAATGTCAAATGCGTGCCTATTACAGGAGAGCTTTCAGTTTGTCTTGTATTGATTAAGTTCTGCAAGTAGTTAAGAAGATATCCCTACACGCAGGTCTGGAATAAAATTGGTCACTGGCTTTCGGTTTTCTTGAAGGCTGAACCAAGACGAAGCATCCTATGAAGGCTTATTTCCAAGTTGTTGGCTGAGTGTTTTTACTTTGTTCTGCATGGACAGAACATTCATATTCCACCCCAAGGAGAGTAGTTCAGTTTGTTAGGTGCCCAAAGATGTCTGCAAGGTGGTTAAATTTGTCATGCTAGAGAATTATTGAAGACATCGGTAAGGAGAGACTGTACATATTGAAATAAAACATTTGCTTTCATTCTTAACTCAAAAGAGGAAGGTTAGCAATCAGTCTTGTGAGAGTGATAGAGCCTGAATGAGATGGGGCAAAGATAGATGTCATCTGAGCCATTAGGGGTTGGTGGGGAGGGGGGAACCAGCATTCATTGTGAAGCCTTAGGTGAAGTTCACTCCTTTGATAATTTCATGAAGGTCTTGGCCACAGGTTTTCGGGCATTTTCTAAGTATTTAAAGCTTGGCCGTGTATGAAATCCTGATAATATAAGGCAGAGGATACAGTTCTTTGGATCTGTGTGGCCAGGGTATTACTTGTACTTGGTTTTGCCTTGGTTCAAGTTCTGCAGAGGGCAATTCATTCCTCCCACTGAATGTGGAAATCTTTGGCTGTCTTCTAGTTTCTTGAACAATAATTTTTTTCTTGAGTGACTTAGCACAGTTTTGCAAGATGATTTTCAATAGAAACATCAGAAATAGACATAAGATGGAGTGCCAGAATCTCTGACTCAGATGTTAGAATTATTGAATAATCATTTTTTGTGAGTTTTGAAAACAATTTGTTCTCAGCCATTCACAGCCTTGTCACTGACATACCTGTAAAACAATACTTAAGAGAAGCACTGCTTATTTAGTTTGGTAATTAACTCATGATCCATGACTTTGGAAACTGTTTTCATCTTTTGTGCATTTTATTTTTATTTTGAGTCATGAACATCTGGGCACAGTCCTCTTAACAACACCAATTCATGTTCCAAAAATCACCTCTTAATCAGAACCAGATTCCAACAAAGACTGGCATATGCTGTGTGGTCAGATGAAGCTCACTTGTGCTCCTGGACCATAGAGTTTACAGCCAGCATATCTGGATTTAAATTCAGTGACACATTTTGTTGCCATTTGTGTGCATGTGTACTTGCACTTTTTGTTGTATACAACATTTTTTAATGGTGCACGTACTGTGTTACGGAATGTAAACCTACACAGACAGAGGGTTCCTGTTTTATTAGTGGAGGGACTAGTAGTCTACTGCTCACGCTTGAGCCCTGCCTTAATTTGCAGTGAAGTACCAGTTGGGGTTCTCACATTACAAAAATATTGTGGTGTTAAAGGAACTTTCCATTAGAGTGTGTGTTGTGAGCTGTGTGTTTATTTATAATTTAAAATGTACTGAATTATATTTTGCAGAACTTTTTAGATTTTGGCGGGTTCTTCCCAGCACCATCGCACAAATTTCAATCCTGTATTGGGTCACTCCTGCTTTAAAAGAAGAAACACCAGATTACTTTATCATGGTTGGCTGTTAAATCATTACTGGCGGCAGTGATGGCATCAAACATTTGAAGACTTCTCATTGCTAAATACTGAGATTCATTTTGTAGTCATGACCTACTCTTAACTTTCTAACCTCATGAATTGTTCTTTCAAGGCTGCACACAGTGCCCAAAATATTAGCAAAAACTATTTAAAAGTTAGAACAATAGTATAATTTAATGATTTTCAAAAAAGCCCATTGTCCAGTTTCCCAGCCCCTGTCTTCAATGTTTGGCTTAAGTTTCTGAGTTTGTTTTCCAGCTCGAGGTACAAAGAGAGAGAAAAAACCCTTTCCTTTGCCTTAATAGTCACCTAGCACACTTGGGAGACCCTGCATATTTTTAAAATAGCAAGCTGTGAATGCCCATCATAGCAATGTTATGCTGAACCACCAGAATTTTGGTCATTATCAGCTGGGTATTTTCCCCATTAAGGAGTAAGGAATATGTAAACTAATAACCCCACCTTGACAATTTCTCAGATGCAGAAAGAATTACTGGATACTGAGCTTGATTTGTACAAGAAGATGCAGGCTGGGGAAGAAGTGGCTGAACTAAGAAGAAAGTACACAGAACTGCAACTTGAAGTATGTTTTTCTATATTTCTTCAGTTAAACATGTATACTAAATGAAAGCTTATATAATATTTGGCTTAACTTGCATCTTACTATGCAGTAGTTTCAAGAAAAATCTTACTTTGGTAGGTAGTACACAGTCATCTCCTCTGTGAGGTACCACATATACTCGTGTATAAGCTGAGATTTTTGTGCTGAAAATTGCCTTCAAAACAGGCACTCGGCTTATACACGGGTGAATGCGGAAGACAGCCCCAGCCCAGCAGTTTCACTGACCATGCTGCAGGCTGGAGCCCCAGTGTGGTAGGGGCAGCCATCTTGGGCAGTCTCCCTGGGCTGGGGCTAGAGTTAGAAGGGGACCCCGGCATCTGGAGCAGCCAGGTAAGGGGGCCCTGGGGGGGATTGGAGTGGGGGTTCAGGGAGGCCGGGGAAGCGGCGGCAGGGCCCGGGGGCTTGGAGGGGGGGGTTGGGGAATCTAGGGAAAGCGGCGGCATGGCCCAGGATTTAGGGAGGGGATCAGGGGATCCGGGGAAAGTGACTGGAGGGCCCAGGGGTTGGGGGGTTGTCAGGGAGGCCAGGGAAGGGGCGGCAGGGACCAGGGGGGTTGGAGGGGGATGTTGGAGAGTCTGGAGAAAGCGCCAGCAGGGGCCAGGGATTGCGGGGAGGTTGGGGAGTCCGGGGAAAGTGGCAAAAGGGCCCAGGGATGCCGGGGGGGGGTGGCTCAGGGAGGCCAAGGAAGTGGTGACAGGGCCTGGGGATTTGGGGAATGGGGAGTGCCTGGGATGCCGGGAAAAGCGGCAGCAGGGGTTGGGGGATCACGGGAAAGAGGGTGGAAAGGGTGTTGGGGAACGGGACCACCAGCAGGGAACAGAGAAGGCAACAGTGAGCAGGAGCGCAGGAGTGAGGAATGAAGAGAGAGGGGAACAGGAGTGAGGAGCAGAGAGAACAGTGGGATCGCAGTGAGGAATGGACAGGGCAGGGAGGTAGTAGTCAGGAGTGGAGCAGCAGCAGGGGTTTGGGGGTTACAGATGGTGTTGGGAACTCCAGGGGAAGCCAGCGGCACTGGGTGGGGGGGGCTGGGGGTCAAGGGCAAAAGGGGAATTTGTCTTATACACAGGTCACCCATTTTTGCCTCTCTTGGGCTCAGAATTGGGGGGGGGGGGGTTGGCCTATACACAAATTGGCTTATACCCGAGTATATATGGTAGCATCTTGCATTGGACCAGCTTCTGTTGGTGGAAAAGACACCCTTTTGAGCTACACAGGGCTCTTCTTCACATCTGGAAAATGTAATCAGCATAGTAAATAAATCCATGATGGGGCAGATAGCTAAGCGTAAGGGTTTAACACATATAGCAGTGACCTGTTAAAGGAAAGTGGGCAATTAATAGCCGTGCAGGCATAGCACAAATGAGGATTAGTGGGCTACACATTGTAATGAGCCATAAAACAAATCTCTAAGCTCCTGAGTTTTGGTATCTAGCAAAGTTAATGTATTTAAGTTCCCAGGTACATTGTTTGATAGTGTTGTGCAAATTTTGTTTGAGGACAAGGATAAAGAAATCCAGTGTGGAGGTGATTGCTTCATTCATCCACAGGCGATATAGGGTGTTTTTGTCTTTTATCATTCTTCTGTGTGAGTTCAGATACAGACATCTACATGTAAGGATCGTCATATTCACTTCCCTAGATCCAGGAATCATTGCAGACACACCAAGAAGTCTGTAATCTGCAGCCAGGTAGTCAGTTACTACAACCTGTCCTCTGAGGAGAAAATCCAGGATACGTGCCTTAGTACATTTAAAACTGTCTTAATCAAATAGGGATACTCCACCAGAGAGGTAGATTCATCATGGAACAGGCCATCCAAATGCTCTGACAGAGCTTGCTTCAGTATGGAAAAATATGCAACCTACCGTCTGCACACCCTTAGTTGTTACCTACCACCCCACAGTGGAACCGAGATGGATTATCATCAGACAATTGTTAGTTGCCTGCTTTGCTGTAACTGGTCTCTTGCAGCATGTTAACCTTTAACGTTTAACAGCCTGTCCCATCTGATACATGTCTGTGACACTTTGATTAGTTTTCCTGGCCCTGAAGATGAGGACTTTATCTCCTTGAAAGCATATTTTTTCTCCTAAAAGAAGTTGGTCCAGTAAAAGATATTGCCACACCAAGCTTCTCTCTCATATCCTGGGACCAACACAGATATGACACTGAAAATGTTTCCTCTTAGGGCATTTAACAAGGGTACTTCACATCTTCAGTTTCTGGACTCTTAGAGGTATAGCTTTCTGGCTGTCTTCACTTTTGGTCACTCAACTGCTGATGCAGTAAATACTTTTTAAAGGATAGTCACCTTATATTTTACAGATTAGCAGTATGTAATTTTTGTTTGCATGCATTTTTAAAAATTTGGCTGTAGGTGGTGCTGTGGATGCTTATAAAGAAAGATAGAGCTGTATGTTTCTGATTCTTTCCTTCAAAAAAAAAAAAAAAGAAAGTCAGGATGTTAAAAGTAGTCTAATATTAACAAAAGAGTTAAAACTACTAGAGGTAGCGTCCTCCTCTATAGTTGTTTTAAGAAGTTGAAGACTAATTCCTGTGCTGAGGTTAAAATGCTTATACAACAACTGGTTGTAAATAGAATTGATTCAAGGAATGTTCTGTGTACAAAAACATGCCTGCATTTCTCTTAGAAAGGTTTGAAAAACAGTCATATCAGGGTTTCTTAAAAAATGCTTACAGTATATCTTTAGCTTTGATTTTCATATCACTTCTATACAATTTTATATGCCACTGAGAATTACTAATTCATAAGTGTTAAAATACTTTGGAATCTGTAATATCTATATATATTGAATGTTTATAAGGTACTGTAACCATTTCTTTATCATAAGTTCATAGGACCTGATGGTCAGCAGTTAATTTTTAACTGGAAGTTTTGCTTATAATGTGTGTCAAAATGGAATGTAGTGGAGTGCTGACAATTGATAAAATGTCTTTCTACAGTTACATTGAGCAGACCACATGGAAAAGACATATTTTCAAACAATGCATTTTTAAGTATTAAGAAAAATAGATATACTTTCATGAGTGTATTAGGAGTGTACATTAAACCTGTGCAAGACATTTCACATAACTCATTTGCTTACCAATATGCTAAGTATTAAATTTTCAGTAAACTGGAGGGAACGTTATGGTTTACTTGCATCTTGATTATTACTCCCTTATGGGTGAACATATGCTTTCCTGTTGGTGCTATCATTTGCATTGTGTAAACTGTTTGTCAGTTTCCTTTTGTTAAAATAATTTCTCTAACTAAACAAGAAAATTAGTATATGTAGGCCTCTTTTTCGCTGAGACAATGCTGTTAATTTTCTACAGCATTTTTCTTTCCCAAATGTAACATCTCACTGATGATTTCAAAAATTGAGATTTCTAAAATACTTACTGTGGTAAAAATAGTCACTTTCATGTACATTTCTTGTGAGGAATGTATGTGGATCTTGTGCTGCAAGCTTTTTCATATCAATTTCAACAGGGAGACATATTTTGTTCCTGAAGACTATTAAGGTATTTGCAATCTATAAAAGGAAACTTTCTCAAATAATCTGGTTATGTGCAGACATCCAGCATGGAAAATAGCATCTTGAGCAGTTAAATACTGGCAGTTATAAGCTACTGAAAACAGGTTTTCATAACAGGAAGTGCGTCAAGCCACCTTAGCTATACGTGATGCTACCAACTGCACCTATAATATGCTGCTAAATTGCAGGAATCTGTAAGATAAACATTGTCAACTACATGCATGTGTGCTTAATTAGATAGCCACTTAATTGTTGACCTTCACATTTTTGGGCTCACAAGCACAATGACTGGAAGTTTTGGTAATGCAAAGAATATCTTTTGGAGTCTCAGTCAATATGAGTAGTTCTGAAGTCTTTCCTTCAGGCAAAAAGTGGATGTGGGTACAGTTGCTAATTATGTGACCATACTATATGAAATAACAAAAGGGGAATGATAGTCTCACTTGATCAACAATGGTACTTTAGGATTGGTGTTATTGAGTTCAGATTTATCTAACACTACTGCCATCAAGTTGTCAGGATACAACATTCTTATAGACTGAGTCACAAGTGACAGTGAGATCCCTAAAAGATTTCATAGTATAGTCCCTATTCAGCAAGTGGTGTGATTGGTAAATAAGCTAGCGTTTTTATGTGTCAGTCAACATTTATCCTGTCTGTGGCTTAAGTGAAGAGGGATCCAGATTTACTGAAGAGTATCTTCATGTTGGATTTCAGTAAGCACTTTCTATTAAGCTTATCTTCCATTATCCCTCCCTATTAAAGTTCCTGGAAGCAGTTCTTGTGTCTACTTCTGCACTTGTATAGTGACTAATAAAAGGAGCTCCATTCCTAATCAGGTTCCTCTGGGTGCTACACATTAACTGTGAAAAATAACTTTAGTAGGTTCCCTGGATGTATCTGTCCTGATATTCGGATCTTCTGGGCCTGTTATTAGTCTCTAGCTCTGTCTGTACTTCATCATCATCTCTGTAAGAGGAAGATCAAATTCTCTATGATCATCAGACTGCTTGCATTATGGTACCTTGTTAGAAATTAATGTGGTCTGAGGAAGTGTACAACATATTTTTACCACTCTCAAAAGGCATCTATCTACAAGAAAATGTAGTGTTCTAAACAAGACGAGATATGTCACCTTTTGTCAGCATCAATTTCCCATTTTTAGCATTTAAAAAGAAGAGTCAAGGCAGTCTTGTTATTTTTACATTCACTTGGCAGCCATTTCTGCTTGCCATCTATTAATACAAGGCTTTTCAGCTTTCATTCTTTGTTGGATTACGAGACATTTGAAAGCACTGATGCGTATGCACCAACTCCAGAATCTCCTTTGTCTTGGGACTTCACCGTGGTGCTTACAAGATTGATATGTGCAGATTCTTAGTGTGGCATCCAACACTGTGCTATGAGTACTTCACAAAATTATAAATTATACACAAGTGTATTGTTACATCTGTTTCTTCCTGTCTCCATAAGTTGGACTCAGTTTGGGTGGAACAGGAGACAATGACAGTGTTTAATACAGTAAGCCTAAGCCAAAGAGTTGTGCTTTGCATCCTAGTCTAAAGACTATATATATAGTCATAACTTCTGGCTCATAAGTTTGTACTTCCCATTTGTAGTTTGCGGTGGCCATGAGTTTCACCCTTGACATCGATAGTTCCATTGTATCTATGGAACATAGCTGTTTTGAGAGCATGATCATGGAAGGCCAGATCATAGAGGGTTTTGCAGATTAGAACTGGAACTTTTAAATTTGGCCCTGTTTTCAACAGTGAAACCACTACAGACAATGTAGGAACTTTTTTAATGTCCTGTGTTTAGTTGTACTTGTTTAGATCCAAGATTTCATTCTTAGATACAGTGAATTACAGTAGTCATACCTAGCAACAATAGGTGAATTAGTCATTGTGGCCAAATTAAAAGTGGCTACAGTTGGCATTTGTCTTGTTAGCCATGAATAGATGTGGAAATTTTACATGGTTGTGATTGTCGGTTTGTATTGAAATGAGGAATTGAGGTGAACACTAAGGCTGAAGATGAATAGGAGGGCTGGAGGGTGATGTTGGGGTGGTGGCAAGTTCTTTAGAGTGCTTCTTTCATCCTGTCCTCATCACTTAAGTTCTCCTAGATTCAACTCCAGGTAACTGTTAAGTCAGTAGCTGATCACTGACAGGCCATACTTATATGGAGGGATGTTGCCTCTGTTGTGTATTTAGAGTAGAACTGGATGTCTTCTGCATTCCTCACATTTTAGTCCCTGCTATTTCATGATTTCCCTTCTTGACTTTCTAAGGTTGAACAGCAGGAAAGTAAATGATGGATTTCTATAGAGACCCACAGGTGAGGGGGGATATAGACCGTGGATCAGAGTCCACTACTTACTCTTTCAGTGAGTGGGGTAAGAAGAGTATATTATGCAGTCAGCTATCTCAAATACTGTAAGTGTGCAGCAAAGCATAGCTGTCTGACATATGAGGTGACCAGGAGGTTATTCTGTACTTAGCAGTGAGCTGTGTTCCATGTCCTCTCCTGACTCCTGATTGTCAGGGTTCTAGTATATTGGCAATATCTAAGACCATGTCTACACCACAAGCTGTGGTCGACATAAGTTCCATCAACATATACAGCTAATAAATTTAGAGTATTGCTTGCGCACATGCATACTTGGCTCCTTGCATCAGTGCCAAGCATACAAACCTGTAGCGTTTGTGTCAGTGCAAAGTGTGGTGCGTCATGGGGCGGTAACCCAGTGTGCCATGTGCTGCTTTTTGTCGCAGTGCATTTTGGGAAGTTTTCATAATGTTTTGTGGGTAGAAATGAGTCATGGAGGGATCTGGGAAAGCTAATGGTCAAGTTTATAGCATGCAGCTTTCTCCATCCCATAATGTCATCCATCTACCATAATTTTTTTGCTTTCTTTTGTTTTTATAAAAACTCTGCAAACCTGCATGGCACTTCCTTCTTAGTGTTCAGCGTCTTTGACAAGAGGCATAGAGCCTGCAGAGTTCTGTACTATTCTCATGAATGTTGCAAATATAGGACACATGATTCTCCTGTGTTCACAGACCTTCAGGAAGTGCTGCAGTAGTAGGGAGACATGACAGTTAAAAACAATTTACTGTTGTTACGATGTTCACAGAGCAGTTGTAGGTGATGGTATGCTATTTCTGGACCCAAGAAATGAGAATTGATGGGTAGGATCTCACTATAGTGCATGTTTGTGATGATTAGCAGTGGGTACAACACTTTTGGATGTGAAAGCTCCAATTCTTGGACCTGTGTGCTTAGCTCATCAAAGTTGTCTGGTGTTGGCGAGAGATTAATTTACAGCGGTGGTCTCAAACATGCTGCCCAGGGGCCACATGTGGCCCTTAAAGCTTTGTGTGGCCCACAACGACACTATCGTTTCCGATATTTGCAATATCATTGTATAAGTGTGGCCTTCAGGCTAACATACTACTCCTCATGTGGCCCTGTACTAGTCCTCTTGTGGTCTTCATGGTGATTTGCGTTTGAGACCCCTGATTTACAGTGTGGAAGCAAGTGGCCATCACACTTTGAAAACATGTAGTGTTGGATTGCTACCGATCAGTGGGAAATCATTTTGGAGTTGAGGAATCCGCAGTGGTGTCCATTTGTCAGGCAAGGGTTTAGGGTCATTGATTGTTCCCTGCTACACAGGATTGTGACCATCAGCAGTGTTGCAGAACATGGAGGATGGATTTTCAGAAACAAGGTTCTTGAACTGTAGTAGGGTTAAATGGTACACATTCTATACTTTGGCACCAGCATGCCTTGACACAGAGTACAACAGAAAGGGCTACATTTCTGTGGCTGTTAAGTGTGTTTGCAGATCACTGGGAATGATATCACCAATCTCAACGTGGGCTGGTCAAGGATGATGTATGACACTCACTTCTTGAGGAACATAGCACCGTTCAGGAAACTATGTGCAGGGACATGGTACTGAAAACTGAAATGACAATGAGATTCTGGGGAATCCAGCCTGTGCTCTGCTGCTTTTGTTCATGAAACTGTACACTGGTGGTGTTAAACTGTATAGTTGATTGGTCAAGTGCACTTTTGGTTTTTGTTAAATACATTCGAGAGACCAATATCACATTTATAGCTGTCGGCCAGTAATGTAGTACAGGAAAAAGATACAAAAATTGTCTCCAGGAAACCATCTCATGAATTACATTCACTTTACACAGAATGTGCACTCCTGAAATTGCACATCTAAAACCATCTTTTTATATCTCACCTGTTATGAAAGAAAAATAACCCTGTATATCATCTGCAACTAGATATAATGAGTCAGCTTTCTACTTTGTTTTTCCAGTACCATGGTGTACCTCTTAATTCTTAGTTATGAGCACATGCCTTCTAGGTATTACAGTGGAATTCTAAAGGATAGAGAGTCTGAGATTTTTGCCAAAGCAGTTCAGTGAGTGTCTACAGCATTGGGGTTTGCTGCCAGAGAAGACCCATAAGATCCTGGTGTGTCTTCCTCTTCTTTTCCTTTTGAGACTCTTGGAACTTTGTCTACTTTTTCCTTCTCCAACCCCTGTCACGTTTGTGATGCTATGCATCACTCATTTGCGGGATCTCACTGAATATACCCTCTACTGTCCTATTCTTTCTCCTCGTGAGGATCGGCTGTTACATTGGTGAAGAGGGGTCATCCCAAGGTTGCAGTGGTGGCAGCTGCTAATAAAAACACATGGAGCTATCACTCAATTTATTCCCAGAATGCAAATGGAAAGACAGATTTCAAAATTCTCCCTTCTTATATTGCCATAAAATATTTCAATATAGGCCTATTAAAGCTTTAGCTTTGGAGTGCCTCTGCATAGCACCACTCTTTATACCTAGCTATAATGACTATGGCCTGTTAGGGCTGAGTGGAGGGGAGAAGAATTTTGGTCATATAAAACAATAATACTTGGGTCTCTGTTCCATAGATTCAGGTATTGGACAAAGGCACAGAATATTGGCATAATTTTCTGCAACCAGTGGTGATTTTAGCTGATATCTCACTCTTGAGGGCAACAGAGTTCAGTTACTGCTGTCATCTTGAAGCCATCTGAGCCCATATGTTGCTAGCCTCTTTACTGCAGTGGTAATGTGAAGAAGTACGGGGAATAAGCAGAAGGAACTTAAAATGTTAGTAGATAAACACAACTGTGACGTAGCTGGCATCACAGAGACTTGGTGGGATAATATGTATTAACATAGCAGAGTACAGCTTGCTTAGAAAGGATAAATGGAAAAAATGGAGGTCGTATTGCCTTGTGTATTAAAAATGTGTATATCTGGACTGAGATGGAGATGAAAATAGGAGACAGACATGTTGAAAGTCTCTGGGTAAAAACAAAAGGAGTTAAAAACAAGGGTGATGTCATGGTAGGGGTTTGCTACAAGTGACCTAAGCAGGAAGAGGAGGTTGACAAGGCTTTTTTGTCAACAATAAGGTGATCCAAAGCATGGTGCTTGGTAGTTAGTGATAGGGGACTTCAGCTACCCAGGCATCTATTGGGAAAATAACACTACAAGGCACATATTATCTAACAAGTTCTTGGAGTGTATTGGAGACAATGTTTTATTTCAAAAGGTGGAGAAAGTTACTAGGGGAGAGCCTGTTCGAGACTTGATTTTGATAAATGAAGAGGAACTGGTTGAGAATTTGAAAGTGGAAGGTAATTTAGGTGAAAGTGGTCATGAAATGGTGGAGTTCATGATTCTAAAGAATGGTAGGAGAGAGACCATCAAAATAAAGATAGAGTTCAAGAAAGCAGACTTGAGCACACTCATGGATTTCGTAGACCTGAGAAGGATGTCTAAGAGGAAAAACAACTGACAGTTGGCAGTTTTTCAGAGGGACAGTATTAAGGGCACAAGAGCAAGCTATTTCAATATGCAGGAAGGATAGGAAGTATGGCAAGAGACCACCCAGGCTTAACCAGGAGATTTTCAATCATCTGAAAATGAAGAAAAAAATCCCAGAAAAAGTGGAAACTTGGTCACATCACAAAGGATGATTATAAACAAATAACGCAACTATGTAGGGGAAAAATCAGAAAGGCCAAGAAACAAAGTGAGATCAAACTATCTGAAAGCATAAAGGGTAACAAAAAAAAGCCCATTTTTAAAATACATTAGAAACAAGAGGAAGACCAAGGGCAGCGTAGGTCCATTATTTAACAAAGAAGGAAAATGCATTTTTTCCTTCAGTTTTCACAGGCAGGGACAGTTCCCAGCCACTATACTGGGTATAGCAGATTGGAGAGGAGAAGAGAGGCCCTTGGTGATGGAAGGTCAGATTAGGGACTACCTAAAGAAGCTGAATGTGCACGAGTCCATGGGACTGGATGACCTGCATCGGAGGGTGCTGAGAGAGTTGGCCGATGAAGTAGCAGTACTGCTGGCCATTATCTTTGAAAACTTGTGGTGAATGGGGGAGGTATCAAAGGACTGGAAAAAAGCAAATATAGTGCCTATCTTCAAGAAAGGCAAAAAGGAGTATCCAGGGAATTGCAGACCTGTCGGTCTCACCTCAATCCCTGGAAAAATCATGGAACAGATTCTCAAAGAATCCATCCTGAAACACTTGGAGGAAAATAGAGTGATCAGGAGCAGTCGGCATGGATTCACCAAGGGTAAATTGTGCTTGACCAGCCTCACTGCCTCCTATGATGAGACGACTGGATTTGTGGATGCGGCAAAAGCCATTGATGTGATTATAAGAAGGCTTTTGATAGGGTTTCCCACAGCATTCTCGTCAGCAAGTTAAGGAAGTATGGGTTGGATGTGTGGACTGTATGGTGGATAGAGAACTGGCTAGATCAACGGTTTCAGTGTGTAGGAATCAATGGCTCCATGTCTAGTTGACAACCAGTAACGAGTGGTGTGCCCCAGGGGTTAGTCCTGGGGTCAGTTCTGTTCAACATTTTCATTAATGATCTGGATGGTGGGATTGACTGCACACTCAGTAAGTTTGCAGATGACACCCAGCTGGGGGGAACGGTAGACACTCTGGAGGGCAGGGACAGGATTCAGGAAGACCTTGACAAATTGGAGAAGTGGGCCAATAGAAATCTCATGAGGTTCAACAAGGACAAGTGCAAAGTCCTGCACTGGGGATGGAAAAACCCCATGCACTGCTTAAAGGTTGGGGAGCAATCAGGTAAGTAGCAGCACCGTAGAAAAGGACCTGGGGGTCACGGTGGATGGGAAGCTGGATATGAGTCAGCAGTGTGCTCTTGCTGCCAGAAAGACCAGTGGCATACTGGGCTGCATCAGAAGTGTTGCCAGCAGATCAAGGGATGTGATTGATCCCCTCTATTCAGCACTGGTGAGGCCTCATCTGGAATACTATGTCCAGTTTTGGGCTCCCCACTACAAAAAGGACGTGGACAAATTAGAGAGAGTCTGGTAGAGGGGAACAAAAATGATCAAGAGGCTGGAGCACAAGCCCTATGAAGAAAGACTGAAGGAACTAGGCTTATTTAGCCTGCAGAAGAGAAGACTGAGGGGGAATTTGATAGTGCCTTCAGCTACCTCAAGGGATGCTCAAAGGAGGATGGAGCTCAGCTGTTCTCATTAGTAACAGAGGATAGAACAAGAAAGCAATGGTTTCAAGTTACAGCTAGGGAGGTCCAAGCAGGATATTAGGAAAAACTTTCTTACTAGGCAAGTGGTAAACCATTGGAATGGGCTGCCTAGGGAAGTGGTGGAATCTCCATCTTTAGAGATGTTTAAGGCCTGGCTGGACAAAACTCTGTCTGGGATAATTTAGTGGGAGTGGTCCTGCTTTTTTTGGCAGGGGGTTGAACTAGGTGACCTCATGAGGTCCCTTCCAATCCTATGGTTCTATGATTCTATGAAAAACAATAACAAAATTTGAAAGTGGAAGATGAACTGAATGATTTCTTCATTGTGGTCTTCACCAGGAAGGTTATTGGTGGGAGAGGGCAGTAAACACAGGATGGGATAAGCAGCTAAAATAGGGAAAGAACACATTAGAAATTACTTAGACACGTTAGGTGTCTTCAGGTCACCAGGGCCTGATATGCACCCTAGAATACTCATGGAGCTGACTCAGGAGATACCTGAGCCATTGGCTATTATCTTTGAAAAATCGTGGAAGACAGGAGAAGTCTGTGAGGTCTGGAAAAGACCAAATATAGTGCCCATCTATAAAAAGAGAAATAAGGACAATTCAGGGAATTACAGACCAATCATCTTAACCTCTGTATGAGGAAAAATAATGGAGCAAATAATTTAGGAATCCATTAGCAGGCATCTGGAAGAGAATAAGGTGCTAAATGATGATCAGGATGGTTTTGTCAAGAACAGATGTTTCAAACCAACCAGATAGCTTTCTATGATGGGATAACAAGCCTTCTGGCCAGAAGTGGTGTAACTAGACTTTAGTAAGGCCTTTGATGTGGTCTCACATCACCTTATTATTAACAAACCATGGAGATACAGCCTGGATGGAGCTACTATAAGATGGCTGAAAAATTGATTTAATATCTCCTCCCAGAGAGTAATCATCAGTGGTTCACAGTCATGTTGGACGGGCATAATGAGCATGGTACCACAGAGGTCAGTTCTGGGTCCAGTTCTGTTCAATATTTTCATCAGTGGTTTAGATGATGGCATAGAGTGTACACTTACAAAGTTTGCTGATGATGGCAAGCTGGGAGGGGTTGCAAATTCTTTAGAGGTTACGTTTGCAATTCAAAATGATTTGGATAAACTGGTGAAATGGTCTGAGGTAAACAGAATGAAATTCAATAAAGACAAGTGTAAAGTGTTCCACTTAGGAAAGAACAATCCATTGCACATATACAAAATGAGCAGTGACTGCCTAGGATGGAGTATTGTGGAAGGGGGTCTGGGTATCAGAGCAGGTATCTTAACACTTGCGAAAAAAGCAAGCACCATTCTGGGATGTATTAACTGCAGTATTGAAAGTAAGACTTGAGAAGTTATTCTTCAGCTGTACTCTGTCCTGATTAGGCCTCAGCTTCAGCATTGCGTCCAGTTCTGGGCACCTCATTTCAGGAAAGATGTGGACAAATTGGAGACAGTCCAAAGAAGAGCAGCACAACTGATTAGCAGTCTGGAACACTTAACTTATGAGGGAAGGTTGCAGGAGCTGTGTTGTTTAATCTCGAAAAGAAGAGACTGAAAAGGGACATAACAATTTTCAAGTACCTAAGAGGTTGTCAGGAGGAAGAGGGAGAAAAATTGTTCTCCCTTATCTGCTAATGGTAGTCTAAGAAGCAATGAGCTTAAATTTACAGCAAGGGAGGTTTAGTTAGGGTGATTAACCACTGGAATAAGTTATCTAGCCAGGTTGTGGACTATCCGGCATTGCAAATTTTTAAGGCCAGGTTAGACAAACACTTGTCAGGGATGGTTTAAGAGCAGTGGTTTTCAAACTTCTTTTATCCAGACCCAGTGGGGGAGGGTGGAGGGACAAACAAACCGAAAAACAAAAAAACACTTATGCCCATGGCCCAACAGTTACATCTTTAAGCAATGCATTCTAGTCTTGTGTGGTGACAGCAGGGGCTGCCTCAATGTAATACCTGAGGGTCTGCGACCCAGTACAGGGTACCGATCCATTGTTTTAAACCATTGCTTTAAGGAAGTACTTTGTTCTGCCATGTGTGCAGAGGACTGGACTCGACCTCTCAGGGTTCCAGTTTCTATGATTCTGTGGATGTGGGGTTCCACAGGGTGTTGGGCTGACTGAGACTTACAAGAGCGCCATGGGTTTGCTCCTTATTGCTAGCAAAAGTGAGCAGCCTAGGCTGGATAGTTAAGGGGATACAATGGGATCCCAAATCCAGGTTGTACCTCAAGGGAACTTGTCACACTTGATAGATTGTGCTGCTTTGTGGTGGGAGAAAATTGTAATTTCATGCTTCAGAGGGGAACATCTTAGAGTTCTCTACCATTTCTTTAAAAATATCATAGATCAATCACAAATGAAGTGGCACAAGACTCCTTGTTTAAATTATTACTTGGTTTTCCTGTGGTGTTTCTAGCTGTCTTGTGAAGAAGGGCTGCATTTAAAGGAGAAGGAAATCAATGTATGTGGACTTTTCTTGTGTGTAATTTCTGGTATCCTGATACTGCCATGAATGCAGGTGATTTTCTCTGAGAAGTAAACCAATAGTTCTTTGCATCATGAAGTGTGGGAGTTGAGTGGAGCCATGCCAAGTTAACTAAGGTGGTTCACGATCTAGAATAGTTCATTGACAGAGGTCTGTTTTTATTTATTTATTTAAACATCTTATATGGTGTTTAATTCTGGTTCTCCCTTCTCTCCTACCTGAATGACAACTCAGGCTTCCAAGAATATCCTGTGTTGGAGCCTATCTGCAACTGTTTTTTTGTCTCTTCACAATGAAGCTCAAGTTCCCTTCTTCCTTGCTGATTATCAGAGAATTATGGGGATCTGTAAAGTAAGAAATGGTAGATGTTTCAGGGCTAGAATCTCGGTTGCTTTCCTTGAGTATTTATAGGACGTCACTAGATTGATTTGCTATGGTATCTTCCTGTGGAGAATTAAATAAAGATCCACTGGATTTTACTGGCTACTGAAATGAATTATTGTATGTGATGCATCTTGTCAAGTCAGAGTGGATTCTGAACTCAGTTTCAATATGATAATAGAACGCCCAAGATGAGGGAATGCTTCAGGTGTCTATTTTTTGTGTGCGTGGGTGTGCAGTGTGAGCTGTGAGAGTATGTAATTCCTGAATATGAACAATGAAGATTTTGTTTACACTAGCATTTTTATCGGTTATTGATGTGAAAAAACACACCCCAACCAACGTAAGTTCCATTGGCAAAAGTGCCTGTGTTGACAGTACTGTGTTGGTGGGAGATTCTCTCCAATTGACATTGCTACTGCTGCTTGTTGGGGGTGGTTTAATTATGCTGGCTATAGAGCTCTCTTCCATCATCATAGAGCAACTACACAGGAAAATAGCGTAGTAGTAGTAGTAGTAGAATAACAGTAGTATAGCTGTGTTGCTATAAGGTCTATAGTGTAGACATAGCCCAAGAGTGTGAAATGTGAAGCCATGGTTAAAGGCCATTATACAAAAGATGTCACAGTAGTGGCTGAGGTCTCCTAGGGCAGTAAGTCTTGGAAACTTCATCACAGTGACAGAAAGACTCTCAGCTTCTTTAGGAAGCTGGATTAAAGGACCGCTAAAAAGTTGTGTCTTGGTTCATGGAATAATTAATACATTGAGTAGTCTGCTTTATTTATCATTTTACATGTCACACATATTTAGAGACAGCCTCTATCTGAATCAGAGATTTCATAAACTAATACTAATTCATGTACACCAATTAGTTCTCTTATATCATCAGTATGCAAATGACAAATGTGACCTCTTTCACAGCTGAGCAGATTTAGCCACTCCCAGTCCAGGGAAAGACAAAGAAAGACCCCCTGTTTTCTCTGCAGTGGGAGATCTTCTTAGGGACTGACCAGCTCTCACTGGCGCAGGAAGGGGGCAAGGGACATGGCTGTGGTAACCATGGTAGTCAGATAGGGGCCATGACCACAGTGGCTCCTGGTCCCCGGCCGGATTCTGCCTGTGTGGGCTGGATTCTGTTTGTGGTGGCACAGCATCATCCTACATACAGCCAGGGGGTCGCAAAGTCTTTTTGGAATTAAAAAGGGGTCCTTAGGATAGAAGAGTTTAGGGACCACTGGTATATTAAATGTTTCAGATGTTTTCAGGGATGGTTGAAGCCTGTTTACTCCCACAAACAAATATCTTTTAGAAATGACAGTTGGCATAACTGTCAGGGCACTTGCCTCAATGTGATCAGGTGGAAGGATCCCACTAGCAGTTGTAGAGCAGTGCTGCCCTACTCAATTCCTCTTCCATCCATGACTACGGACACTGATGCAGGGTAGAGGCTCATTTAGAGAAGACTCAAACACAAACTGTGTTGAAGGAAGAACCATTACTCCACATCAGTATGTTGGAGCTATGAGCTATACAAAAAGCCTGTTGTCTTTCTGCCTGGAATCAAAGGCCAAACTATTCAAGTTCTCAAGGACCACATAGACTCATAGGCTATGTCTACACTATAAAAGCTGTTGACTTAATAAAGTCTACTTAAAGTCGACTTAGTGAGTCCGCACTGCATTAAGTCGGCTTTATAGTCAGCTTAAGTCAGGGGTCCCATTTGAAGCTGACTTAATAAAGTTGACTTTAAATGAGTCCCTTGACTTCAGTTGACTTTATAAAGTTGACTTACATGGCCACACTGCACTAAGTCGACTGTAGTGTCCACATTGTGTTAAGTCGACTTAACCTCTAAAGTCGACTTTAAGGGCAGGAGTTATTAAATCTACTTAAGGGAGCCCTGAAGTTGACTTAATCAACTCCAAAAGTGGACAGGGCTTTGCTTATGTCGACTTATACCTCGTTAAGTCTACTTAAGCCCATAATATAGACATAGCCGTACACACTAAGGTCAGAAGGGACCAGCATGATCATACAGTCTGACTTGCACAATGCAGGCCTCAAAACCTCACCCACCCACTCCAGCAATAAGCCTCTAACCCATGACTGAGTTATTTAAGTTCTCAAATAATAATTTAAGGATTTTAACATAGAGAATTCACCAGCAGGTGAGCCATGCCCCGTGTCACAAAGGATGCAAAAACCCTCGAGAGCCCTAGCCAATCAGCCTTGGGGGAAGATTCCTTCCCAACTCTAAATATGGTGATCAGTTAAACCCAGAGCATGTGGGCAAGTCTCACTAGTCGGTCACCCAAGAAAGAATTCTCTGTAATAACTCAGAATCCACCCATCTACCCTCTCTTCTTAGGCTACTTGGATATCCATTATCAGTAGTGAAAGATCAATGAAAAGTCAATTTCCAAATTAGTCCATCCCATCATATTATCCCGTCTATAAACTTATCAAGCACAGTTTGGAAGGGTTGTGTTTTTTGCCTCCACAGCTCCCCTTGAAAGGCTATTCATGAACTTTACTTCTCTGATGATTAGAAACCTGCATCTAATGTCGAGACAAAATTTCCTGATGGACAGTTTCTATTCATTTGTTCTTGTGTCCAAATGGTTTTGTACTAAAATAATTCTTCTCTCTGGCTGGTATTTATCCCTCTGATGTATTTGTAGAGAGTAATCATATCACCCCTCAACCTTCTTTTGGTTAGGCTAAACAAACCAAGCTCCTTGAGTCTCCTCTCATAAAGACCAGTTTTCCATTCCATGGACCATCCTTGTAGCCCTTTTCTGTACCTGTTCCAGTATGAATCCATGTGTTTTAAACATGGGGAACCAGAACTGCACACAATATTCCAGATAAGGTCTCACCAGTGCCTTGTATAGTGGCATTATCACCTCCCTGTCTCTTCTTGAAATACCTCTTCTGATGTATCCTAGAACGCCATTAGCTTTTTTTCGTGGCTATATTGCATTGGCAGCTCATAGTCATCCTGTGATCAACCAGTAGTCCCAGGTCCTTCTCCTCCTCAGTCCCTTACAACTGATATGTGCCCAACTTTTATAGGAGAAATTTTTATTCATCCCTAAATTCATGACCTTGCACTTCCCATTATTAAACTTCATCCTATTCCTGGTGCGCCAGTTTACAACATCATATCTTTCTATATGATATCCTGATCCTTTTGTGTATTGGTAGTGCCTCCCAACTTGATGTCATCTGCAGACTTAATTAGTACATTCCTATTTTTTGTGCGAAGGTCAGTAACAAAAAGGTTAAATAAATTGGTCCCAAGACTGATCCTTGAAGAACTCATTACTAACCTCCCTCCAGCTTGACAGTTCACCCTTTAGTATGGCCCACTGTATTTTCCCCTTTGACCAGTTTCCTTATCTACTTTACTATATACATATTAATCCCCATCTTTTGTAACTTAACTAATAATTCCCTTTGTGGAACTGTATTAAATGCCTTCCTGAAATCTAAGAGAATTAGGTTTATTGCTTTCCCTTTATCAAAAAAATCTGTTATCCTCTCAATAAAGGAGTTCTGGTTGGTCTGGCACAATCTGCCTTTTGTAAAGCCATGTTGTACTTTATCCCACTTACTGTTATCCTCAGTATCCTTAAATCCTTTCTCCTTCAAAATTTTCTCCAAGACCTTGCATATAGTTACTGAGGTCAAACTAACAGGCCTGTTAGTTCAGGCCACTTTTATTCCCTTTCTTGAAAAAAGAAGTTGTATTAGTGATTCTACAGTCATAAGGTACAACCTCTGAGTTTACAGATGCATTAAAAATCCTTGCTATTGGGCTGGCAATTTCATATGCCAGTTCCTTTAATATTCTTGGATGGAATTTATCCAGGCCTCCCAATTTAGTCCCATCCAGCAGCTCAAGTTGGGCTTCTACCTAAGGTATGGTAATTTCCACTTTCATGACTTCAATCCAATTAGCTACCCTAACTTTATCACCAAGCTCGTCATCACCCTAGTTAGAAATGGATGCAAAATACTTAATTACCAGCCATTCCTAGATTATCCTTCACTTCCAGCTCATCCTCGGTGTTTAGCAGTCCCACTTCTTTCTTTTTCTTCCTATTTATATGGCTAAAGAACCTTTTACTATTGTTTTTAATTCCCTTCTGTTTGACTTTTTGCCTTTCTCACTTTATCTCTACATTTCTTGATCTACAAGAGGTAGCCTTCCTTGCTGATCCCTCGCATCTTCCACTTCTTGTAGGCTCTGTGCAGTTTGGTTGAAACAGCTTGGCTGTAGAGTATCTAAGCAGTAGAGGAAAGAGTTACTCGGTCCAAAGTATTTTTTAGAACTGCAGAGAACTGCTTACTTCTCTAAATTGAGAGACTTTACTCATGTTGAGCAGCCTTTGCTCAGAAACCAACAGAGGAACTTTTGGATTACCTGTTTCACCTTAAAGGATCTTGCCTGTCTTTTAGTTCATTAGGAGTACATTTAGCTGCTCTCTTTGCTAGTCACCCTCCTATACAAAAGTGTTTTGTATTTTCAGACTGTATGGCGATTTAATTTTATAAAGGGGGGGTAAACAGAATTCTTCCTCTTCTCCTCATGTGTTAAGCATCTAGTTCCTCCTTAGCATTTGAAACTTGTATTGTCAGCTTTTAATGAGATCTGTTTCAGTCATTAACAGTCTGCCCTATGGCTTGCCTGTCAGCCATTTTCTTTCTTAGTGTCTGTTACATCTGCAAGAAGAATAGGGAGCTGAAGATTTTAATGGTTGGGCTTCAGTACATCCTTCTTTAAAATCTCCGTGAAGGCACATCCAAAATTTATTCCAAAGGTAATCATCAGAATAAGGCCTACCTATTGTTTGCCTACCTTTCTCCTTTTTCCCCCGCTAAGTCTCATAGACACAAGGACAAGGGGAAGACTCCATACATTAGACTTGTAATTTGCCCTGTCCATTCGTATAGACCAGACCAAATTGTTTTGATAATCTCCACACCTTTCTGTCCTCTACAGATAGAACAAAAGGGGAGATGACAACTCAAATAATTGATTATTGAATAACTCTTTATAGTAAGAAATTGTGAGAGAACACTTAACCTCCTTCTCAGATGTCAGTTCATTCCACCAGAGCTTGAGCAGCTTTCTTTGCTTTCTTGAGAGACATGCTTATAAAAGATACCTGTAAAGTGGCAACCTGGACATCAGTGCTTACTTTTGTGAAGTATTATGCAAATATTGCTACTGATAGGGCTAACTCAAATTTGGTTTGAAGAAAGACTGCAGGACTGTTCTTCTAGACTACTTGTCCCATCACCACAGTGCACAATTTTGGAGTTGCCTAAGTGGAGTAGACTTGTGCAAGCACTCAAAGAAAAAATAGTTGCTTATATGTACTGCATGTGTTGCTCTTCAGGATGGTGTGTGTGTCTATTTCATGATCCTCCCTTCTTTATTCCTGCTTCGCAATGTATCCTCATCATGCCACCGTGAATGAACCTAAAGTATGTCAAGGCAGCTCTACCCTTTATACCTTCTGCATGAAATGAAGCGGGGTACATGTTCTGCCCTGACAGATATTGCTACATAGAAGTCTCTAGTTCCAGTACACTGGGTGTTCTGCACATGCTTAAATTAAAGAAACATTTACAATACATCTCATATTTTTCAAAATCATAAAGGTATTCACAGTATTACCTGAAGACAAGTTTGAGAGTGTTACATTCAAGAAAATTAGTTTAATCTTGAAGAGGACCACCTTAAAATGCTTAATTTTATTTGAAACGAAACTGTCATTTCTTCTTCCTAGGATTGTCTCATAATTTCTCATTAAAATCAGGATTAGAATATTACTGCATTTTAATCTGGTTTTAATAATATTTAGATTATATGTTACAGTACTGAAGTTATGTTTAAACTTTTTAGGCTGCCAAACGAGGGATTCTTTCTTCAGGTCGTGGTAGAGGAATTAATGCAAGAGGTCGGGGTGCATCACGTAGCAGAGGCAGAGGAACACGAGGCCGAGGCCGTGGAAGAGGCGTTCCAGTTCATGCAGTAGTGGATCATCGTCCTAGGGCGCTGGAGATCTCTGCATTCACAGAAAGTGATAGAGAAGATCTTCTTCCTCATTTTGCGGTATGTAGTAACTTAAACTTTTCTTCCCTTTTGGTGAAGGTTTGTGGTAGTGCAGAGAAAAACTCGCAAGGGGTTATTCTAATCAACAAATACCTAATTAACTAAGGGATTCTAAAGTAGATTCTCATCGTTTAAAAAGAATTTCCTGTTTCTAAACTTCAGAAGGACTTCAGACTTCAGACAGAGGAAATTAAAAAGTGAAGTTTTACTTAACTCATCCTGGTGACATTCTTTAGAAACAGCTGAATAAAGTATTAATATGGTTTTACACATAAAAGGGGCGCATAGGAAAAGGGTGAAAGAAGTGATGCTAAATTGTACCATTGTTTATATGGGTGCTATGTACATTAGGAAGAGAATCTGGAGGTAAAACTTTACTTATCATTTATTCTGTATGCTCACAGGCTGCTGTTAAGAGTGGTAGTAGTAGTAGGTCCTTGGGTAACAAGCATGAAGAACAACAGCTGTTAATGGGCTTTTGAAAGAACTGGAGGAATATAAAAATGAGAAGACATTTTGGAGCAGTCCTTGAATTAATGTAAACCACAGAATACCGTATTCACAAGGGTTTTTAATGGACATCTGTTTTATAACAAAACAAAGCAATGTCTAAACAAATAGCTGTTTTGTAGATACTTGCTTCAACTTTCTTTATGTGGACTGTCCTGTCTCATTGTGTTCTACTTTTTTGGTTTATTTTGAGAGTACAGACCAGAACTGTACAACAGTTGCAGGATCTTAGTATCATTTTCAGAACTCCGTTCACAAAATGGTATACAGGTGGAGCTAGAATTCCCTTTAAACAGAGCCTTTTCTTAATGTCTTAATTTTAGAGCTGTGATTCCAAATTTGATACCCAGTGCAAATAGCTCAGCAGTCCATTGTATGAGTATGTAATTTAGTTGGACTGAAAAATCTAACAAGGCAAAAAGTGCCTGATATATGTCTCTTCTCTTCAAGCATGCAATGAAGGAGAAACCTATTCATTTTATAGAGTGGATGCTAAGGATGATACAACTCTCAAATATAAATTTAGGCAGTGTCAGAATCAGTTTTCTTGAGATTTAACCCCTGTAGTCCTTGCTAGTGGTTGAGAGTCCTGCAGTAAGGTTGTGGAGCAGTCAGGTGTACCTTTTATTTGCCTTTGAACATTCATTACTTCAGGGAACAGCCTGTGTACCAGTAACACGGGCGGTACTTCTAGCAACCCTGTAAGTCGTATCCATAGAACAGGAGCCAACAGTGACCCAAAACAGCTCTCAAAGATGTGATTGACTTAAAGGATAGTTTGTAGTCTCTTATCTCAATTTTTATTGTTCTGTAAGAGGAGTGGCCAAACTTACGGAACTCAAGAGCCGCACGAGTCAATTATTAAACCTTCGAGAGCCGCACTGAGGCGTATAACCACCTATTTTTACCTACTCCAAAATTACTAAGCTTAAAATTTTCATTGCGCACTTTAATTTTATCGTAAAAATAGGGGAAATATTGATCCTACTAATGTCAGATTCTAATAACTATTTAAGGTTACCATGAAACTAGGCCTATACAGGAAAAACTTAGCTGTCGCTAGATGTAGAACATTACAGGCTTGTGGGAAATTTTTTTTTTTTTTTTTTTTTTTTTTTTTAAATCTGGGCAGTAACTTGTCAATGCAGTAGGTAAAAGCTTCCTCAGATGCTGATCTCTAAGTACTGCGCAATGTTTTGAATTTCATTGTGGCATATGATGCTTCACAGCAGTATGAAAGTAATCTATGTTCAGTTTTTTACTTTTCTCCTTTGTATTTTCATTGCTTAGTATCCCACATCATGTTTAGGACTTGTAAAACATGATTTTATTTTAACAACAAGTACGCTGCAATAGGGCCTATGAGAAAATCTTAACATGCTGTGGCTTTTCTGACCATGTCATGCTTCCCTCCCCACCCCCACTGCCGCTTCCCTGCCGTCTCTTACCAAGCTGCTGCTTCTCTACTCTCCCCAACCGTGCCCCCGCTTCCCTGCCAACATTTCTGCCAGTAAACTTGTTCACTAAAATGCTCATGGACAGTGAAGACAAAAGGTCTGAGGACTCAATCAGAAACAATTAATTTTAAAATGAAAGTAATAGTAAGGGAAAACAGTGCTCTCATCTTAATCCTGTAAAGAGATGCACACAGGGACACCTTTTCAACTGTTCAGAATCACAACAGATCAATGAGAATTTATGGGGACATAAAGTGCAAGATCAGAGCCTGTTTCAGTAAGCGCTTTGGAGTCCATGCCCAGAAGATATTATAGAAAAAATCCTGTTGAGTTTATGCAGTTTGGGGTCTGGCCTGTGTAAATTCTAAATATCATTATTTGTTTTTTATAATACAAAGTAAAATCTTTATTGGTGAGAGATTTTTTTCAGAAAGATTACAGCACAATTTTCCATCCTCAGCCCTTCATGACAACAATTACTCTCTTGTCTAATGGGCTCAGATACCCATAGAGTCATTCGTGAAGACTGCACTGAAATATAAATGGATTTTGACTACTGGTATACAACAAAGAAAAATTAATACACGTTGAATGTTATTTAATCAGTGGAAGTATAGTGCTACTATTGCACTTTTCAGTGAATGTAAATTATCTTGGTAATTGACTTAGTTATATTAATTAAATTTTTCATATAAAATAAGTGTACTAGCAGTTTTTTCTGCAAACAGATGACATACTGATGTCTCAGGCACATTTGTTCAATGGACTTGAGGAATTTTTTTTCTAAAGCCAGTTTTCTGTAGTGGTCTGTCCTAAGTCTAAATCATTTTGCATGCTGAAAATGAACCATGATCCATAATAAGTACTTGTAACATTCTTTAAATGAATAGAGGCTTTTAAAATAACCTTTTGATGGTAGTCGGTGATTTTGGATGCAGCACTTGTGTCAATTGCAGTAATTTCTGATGATTCTTATTTAATTCTCAAAATAGAAATACAAGAGAAATAATTTTGCATTATATTACAATATCTGGAAATGCCAGGTGATTTTTTAAAAACGAGAAAAGCAATTGTAAATTAAGTTGTTTAAATTGCTAGATTATCATCACTTATCTGTAGTTCATTGTAGACTTGCTCTTGATCAATTTATGTTGCCAGTTTTAAAAATATTTACCCAGAAAACGGTATCAAAACCCAAAAATATTTAAAAAATCATGCACTCAGAAGGTCAGACTTTTTCTTGCTGGTGCTACTTTCATTTTGCCTCTGTGTGCATCCAGTTTATACAATGAATGAAGCCTGTGATGTTATAATTAAAGACTGTATCATAATGCATACAGACGAGGAGGGTATAATTAATACTGTGTGGGTAAACTGTAGAATCTGACATGGCTTTGCACCTAACTGATGGCATTGCTTTTTCCTGCCGGCTCTCACAATGCTGCTCCTCCTCTGCCCTCCCCTCCCAGCTCTTACCATGCTGCTTTTTTCCCTGCAAGCTTTCAAAATGATACCCCTTCCCCGGCTCTGGCCACACTGCTTTTTTCTGTTGGCTCTCACACTGCTGCTCCTCCCTGCATGCTACCACCTCTCTGCTGTCCCCAAAGATAGCAAATTTCTCGCCCCTGGCTCCTGCAATGCCACCATTCTCTGCCATGCTCTCCTGGGAGCCACATTTTTTTCTTTAGAGAGCCGCATTCTGCTTCCGAGCCACAGTTTGGCCACGTCTTTTCCATAATCTGTAGCAATCACATTTCCAGTAGCAGGCTATAGCTATACAACCTGTTGTGCTGGAATGATTTATTGTCATTGGGAAACCAATTATTTAGTTACTATAAGACTCTTCACCCAACATTTGTTTAGACTTTTAGTTAAAACAGTGTTTTTAAATCCCTTTCTTAGGCATTAAAACAAAGGTAAATCAGGCTTCTTTGTAATTATACCACTTACAAGGTAAAGAGTTAATTTTCTGGAAAGTTAGCCCTTATACTTAATCTGTGCATGTATTTGAAAGCTGAATATTTGCTCATATTCCTGAAGCTGTAATTTAAAAGTTTTTGAGTTTACTTTTTCAACTAATATATGATCCATGAAGAGCCTCTTTTTCCTTTTCTTTTGGCAAGCCCTGTTTTCATCAGTTTAAAAAAAAAAACCACACACACACACTCTCACACCTAAAGAATGGCTGTGCCTCTTTCCTCTGAAGAAACAGAAGTGGGATGAAACCCTCTGACAGCAGGGGGGTAGGGTTTGAACTCATCCTGCAAGCAGTAATTAACGTGTTTAAACATGGGTTTGTGATGTCACTCACAGAAAATAGGTACACAGACTGCTGGCATACGTTCAAAAACCCCAACTTCAAGGCAGAATAAGGGATAAGGAGGGAAAGATTTCTTTGTAAAAATCTATTAGGGTTTAAAACATAAGCTGACACCAGTGTTGTTAAAAAAAAAAAAAAAAAATCTTGCAAGGTCACCTTTAAGATTCAGCAGTCCACTGTGGAGACTGATGTACTGTGTTTAGTGTCTCCTTTTCTGGAGACAGAAGGAAACACCTTAAAAAGAGGTGGAATTTGTATCTTCAGTGGAAACATTCTGGACATCACTCATAATTTGGCTTTCCCCTGTTTTAAAGTATTTTATAATGAGTAATGTTAAAGTAAACTAACTGCTCTTAATAAAAGTGTTTGTGACTATGCAGAGTTGAGAGACCCTGCCCCCACATTAATTTGGCAGTGATCTTGGAATTTTTGCTCCTCTGCAGAATGGTATACGAGTTGCCAAGATCATTGTGATATCTCAGTCCATTTCTTGCCACTGCAGAGGCTTCTGGCAGTGGTGCACGTTGATCTCTACTATTTTCTGCCTGTTGCTCACAAGAGTTTTTTGATCTGATATTACTGTTGAACTTAATGCGCAGGTGCTAGGCAGTGTTGGTGGGCTGTGATGATAAATGCCTGGAAGGGTACGCCTTTTATCTGTAAATGCTGGTAAACATTGATTTCATCATACATGTGAAAACCAGTGAAAAATACTTCCTTTGATGGTAATAATTTACAGATAGGTAGAGAGAAAAATTCTGTCCCATGATTTATTTTAATTAAGTATATTTATTTTGTATATTTTGACAAACAGTGTTAACAATTTGTCTTAAGAGTTATAACATTTTAATTTTTTTGAACTACAACATCCATTGTCATTAATAATGGTCTAACCATTGTCATCCTTTCCCCCACCATCTTCTCGTACTTTTTCGTGTAGTCCAAGACTACAGTGTTCAGATTTTTGGTAGCTTTATACTTATTTTATTTACAACTATGTTTCATTACAAAATACTTCCAGATGAGGAAAAATAATGATGATATTTTTATTGCATAGCAGTTTTAAAAAAATGTTGTCTTTCAGTTTGTGTTAATATGCACATTATCTGGTACAATTTAAACTATTTTTATGGTGCTTTTCTGTAAAATCCCAAATGTGCTGAAGATCAATTATATCAGACAGTCTCTTTGCACTCCAGCAACACAGATGCAGTCATCAGGGGTGCTTGATGGAGCTCAAAGTACAGTCCATAGGGACCAAGGCAGAGCATTCTTGGTAGAGGACATTCAGTGTTGGAACTTTGTCACTGGAGATAGGATTGAATTTGATTCTTGTTACCTCATGGGCACTTCAGTCTTTCTGCAGACATTTTCCTAGTATATTGATGGAGTCATCCTGTGGTCACTTGGTACTTGACCCTTGAAGTGAATTCCTCTGAAGAAGAAAAGGAAAGCCATGCCTCCTTCATGCATATACTATGCACTAGTAAAATTTATGTAAAAGAAATCCAAATAACTATGGTGTGGAGTGGTTTAGAATCGCATATAAAAACTATTTAGTATTCCTCACAAAGCAAGTTAATCATAAGGTCTTGTCAGTGTGCATCTTTTTCCAGTTCTATATAGTTTTTCAAGTACATGTAATTGTTTAGTACAGTATTTGCATAGAAGAAGGAATTTTTCAATTAGTTTGTTTTTCTCTTACTGAAAGCAATATGGTGAAATCGAAGATTGCCAGATAGATGACTCTTCTCTTCATGCAGTGATTACTTTTAAGACAAGAGCAGAAGCTGAAGCTGTGAGTATATTCTTTATAATTAAAATACTTTAAAAAAAAAAAAGATCTCATAGTAGCCATACTTTAATTCTTAAGATGAATTAAATTTTAATTTCAAAACAGTTGAATCTCAGACTGACTCCTTTTGAATTGTTTGTCAAAGAGGCATCGGGATAAAGACAGGTTTATCACTTAAACACAGGTTTTGGTTTTGATCAAATTACTGAATAACAGCTTAAAAAATAACTTTCACACCAATATTTTAGGTGAAATCCTTAAAAGAGAGTAAACATGTGGATTGCATGAGTCAAAACAAGACATCCCCTCTAGAAGTAATTCATGAATAGTTGTATTTATTTGGAAGGACCCTATCTGTTCCTTGTTCCTTATGTTAGTCCATGAGGTTTGCCTTGGTTCCTTCAACCTTACTGTTTTCACTTTCCTGGAAGTTTACATCAGAGATGCAGAATCATGAAACAAGTTACTGAAAGGGGTTTCTTTTTGTACTTTTCCATGTCCTTTATTTTACAGTAATTTGATTTCTTGGTATTTGTAGGCATTTCAGTCGTACAAATTTGTTTTGTCTACATATCTTTAATTTCTCAATTGACCAGCATTTCAAAAGATTATACTGGTGATGTTTACTGAAATATAATGCAGGAATTATTTATTATTTGTGTTTACCATGCGGTTATGTTTAATACATTCAGAGCATCAAGTTCACTTTGAAATGAAATTAATGTGCTTGCTTATGGTAATAATATGTCAATATGAAACTTTTTTATAAATATTTCTAAAACTTTAATGAAATTCTTAAATGTTAATTTGTTAATTAAGTGGGAGGAAGCATGGCAGAATAGTGCTTTAATCAGTGGGACTCAGGAAACTTGAATCAATTCTCAGCTTTGCCACACATTTCCTGTTTGCCCGTGGACAAGTTTTCTCTATACTTCAGTTCTCCAACTGTAAAATGAGGATGACGGTACTTCCTTACTGGGCAGATGTTGTGAGAATAAATACATTGACGATTGTGAGAAATTTGGATACTGTAATGGAGCCAAATAATAAATAGGAGAGGGTAGTATTATGGACTGTACTCACTCTTAGACCTTCTCTTCAGTGCAGAGTTTTGTTGACACAAATTACACAGACTTAGAGCCACCATTGTAATTAAACTATTGTTACATGTCTGTGTATGCTTCTTATTGTTAGGGGAGTGAATCCCCTGTAGCAGCTCTTGCATCGACACAAGGAGCAGTGCACTGTGGGTAGCTATCCCACTGTGCGACTGCATACACGGTGTCCTGGGAAGTGTTTGCTGTGCCCATTGGGGCAGGCACAGCATTACATGATGCTTTCTGAATCCTATCACTCTTTGGGCATTCTGCTAGATTGACAGCTACTTTTCAAGTGCCCTGTCAGCCAAACTGATATTGCTAAACACTACCACAAGAAGCACACAGAAGTGTGCCGGGGGGGAGGGGGGAGAATGGAGAATGTGAGGAGAGAGTTTGGGGGTGGGGTGGGGGGGGATATTGTCCTCCTAGACAGCAGCCACAAGCAACCAGTCCTGAGGCATAAGCTGGTGCACAGGCAGCAGCTCAGTAGAGATAGGTATACTTCCATTGCAGCCCAGTGAACACTGGTACGTCAGCAGGGGGAGGGGGATAGCATGACAGCAACTGCTGCCTCCTTCCCTGGCTCTGCACAGCATATTAGACACCTGGCTCGCTTTACCCTTCAGCAGCAGGGCCCCCACCACCGCCCTGCCTTCCTGCTGGTGTAGTCCTAGTTCCAGCGGAGAGCAATATGCCCCATTAATATTTTAATTCTGTAGTTCCCTCCAAGTTCTCCTGCATCTTCCTCTCCTCACAAACCAAGGAGATCCACCATCTCCCCATAGGTCAAGCATGAATAAGTTTCATGCCAGAAGTCTGCATGCTGACCTGGTCAGTAGCTATGTGAGCTCTCCATGCTGAACAATTTCAGATCTTCCTACGGCTTTGAAATGGAAGGGGTATGTGCCTATGTAACAGGAAGCAGGATAGTTGAGTTCAAAATGGTGAGCAGAGCAGTCATGGAGGGCGTTATATCTCCTGAAGGCCAGTTATTATGCCTACAGTGACATTTTGTTGCTCTAACTTTGCTTCAAAAATCTGTATGCCTCTTGTTAAGATGACTTTATTTTGTTGGCAAATCTGGAATATTTTGGGCAGGAGGAGCAGTGTAGTGTGTTCACCTCCACTGTTTTGCCAAAAGCTGACTTTTCTGGACAAAACTCTATTTCCCAACCACTGTGCCATGGCACACAGGTGTACCGTGAGGTCTGAGCAGGTGTGCCACAATTTTTTTTTTTTGAAAAACTACTCAAAGAGCTCTGGATTGGCTCATGAATATTCATGAGTTCCTTTGGAAACTATATGGTGGTCTGCCTCAAATTAATTAAAGGTGCCAAGGTGTTCCGCAGCAGAGCAAATGTTGGGAACCACTGGTGTAGATAAGGCATCTTTCAAGTGATGACCCCTTTGTAGTATGATTCCATGTGATGGGATTTAACTTTTTTATTTTTTTAGAACTTTTAATTTATTTTGTGGTCATTTGCTAAAGTGCCAAAGTCAATCACTCAAAAGTTAGAAAGTACCAGCTTAAAGGTTACTTCTAGATTTGGCCCCTTTGGGATGTGTTTATGATGTTGATGATTCAGACTAGTAAGGGGGTCTCTCACCACCTGCTGTGTAACTTCATATGCCTTAATATTATGCTTCCATGGCTCAGAAGCTTACCACCAGTAACTAGCCTACAAATTAAAGGTCTCATCCTGGCTTCCACCAGCCTTAGATACTCCTTAGATACTCAGCAGCCCTTCCATTCCTGAGTCTCCCCAAAATCTACCTACCCCAAGCTCTTAACTTTCAGCCACTCTGACTTTTCCTGTCTAGTTTGTCACTCCCTAAAGGAATAAAACTTGCACCACAGTTACTAGTTGGGGCAACACTACACACCATTTGTACAAAAGAATTATCTTTTGAGATAAAAATAAATAAAAAGCTTGTTTACTGGACAAATCACAGATACAAAGGTCAAGTAATAAGGAAACGACACACATGAGGAACAGAGAAAATAAATATAAAGATACAATCTCAGTTTTTGCACATGCGCATTAGTTCAAAATCCCTTATCAAATATTTTACCTATTGTTAATTTCTCATATTCCTAGTTTAGCCCTTGGCCATGAGGAGGGATCTAGGATTTTTAGACAGCCTCTCACCATTGAGATGATCTTTCTGTTCTGGATACCTTACATTTCAAACCCCTTTCCTTTTAACAATGTTATCAGGTTGTGTTGTTTTGTTTTTTAGTTTCTGAAACTATAGTGATTCATAGTAGGGGGAAATTGCTTCCTTTCTTAAGCTATGTCTACACTACAGAGTTCTGCCGGCAAAAGTTTTGGAGAACGTACACATAGCCATATGTTTATTGGTAGTGTGTCTCTCACTAGGACCACTTAAGACGGGGTGGCCAAACTTATGGAACTCAAAATCCACACAAGTTGATTAAACCTTCAAGAGCCACACTGAGTCATATAACCATATACTTTTACCTACTTGAAAATTAGTAAGTTTAAAATTCATTGCGCACTTTAATTTTATCATAAAAAGAGGGCAAATATCAATTCTACTAATGTCAGATTCTAATAATTACTTAGTTACCATTAAAATTTGGCCTATACAGTAAAAACTTAGGTGCTGCGCGATGTAGAAGACTGCAGGCTAGTGGTGAGTTTTTTAAAATCCCAAACATGCTGCACTTCTCCCCACCATACCTGATCATGCTGCGCTTCTCCCCACCGTCCCGACCTCCTCCTGAACTCCTAGGCTGGGGCTGCTTTCCTAAATTGATTTGCTGATGTTCTTCTGGGAGCCAGACTTCTTCATTCAAGAGCTGCATGTGGCTCCCGAGCCACAGTTTGGCCACGCCTCACTTAAACCAACAAAAGAGCAGTGGTTAAAGTGTAGTTTGATGGGCTGCAGAACCCTCCTAGTCTCCAGGCCCACCTCCTGTATTGTCCAGGCCCCTTTCATGCATATGCAAGCCCCAGACCGGATAGGCATTTGCAACCACTTCTCAGTACCATATGCATTGGCTTTTGCTCCATAAAAATGCTGTCTTGTACCCTGGCCTCACATGCTGCCCCCTCCATACCTCTGAACCTCCCTGACCATGATCCTAGCCTCACGCTCTGCCTCCACTATCCCCCAGCCCTGACCCTGGCCTCACACACTCCCCCCCATCCCCTGATCCTGGCTTCGCACACTGCCCCCTCTGCCCCCCATGTTCCCAATCCCAGCCTCACACGCTGCCCCCTGCCACCTCCGCAGATGGTATTTGATCCTGGCATGAATACAGAGCACTGGACTCAAAGAACAGGCCAACACACCTTCCCTGACCTGCCTACTTGCCCGCTGGCTTCCTGATCCCCTGGGACCCTTCCCTGGCCACCCAACCCCTATCTCCCAAACCCCTTTCCAGGAGTGTTGCTCCATTAAAAAAAAAAATTGGGAACAGACTGTGCACCTGCACCTCCCCACCCCCACCCCCCGGGAATCCCCTCCAGGGCTGTGCAGGCTACTCCCGCGCCCCCCCCCCCCAATCTCAGGTCTGGCTCTTACTTCTGCCCCCGCCCCCAGCTCTTCCTCCCTGTGGCCCTGTTCGGGCCCTTAGCCTAGCCCCATCCCTGCCCCTCTTTGGCCGCAGCCCAGCTCCCATCCCC
>ML681993.1:29294300-29344727 GCA_007922195.1 Podocnemis expansa
CCCCCCCCCTTTCCCTGCCCTGGCCTTGGGCTGCAAGAGGAAGGAGTGGACAGCTCTCACTGCTCCAGGCAGGCAGGCTCTGTGAGCCTGTGCTGTTGCTGGTACTACAGAGATTCAGGGCACTGCTGGGGGACATGGGCTCATGCCCTGTGTACCCAGTGCCAGCAGTGTCCCTGCCCCCTTCTCTGACCCACCCATTGACTCCCAAACCCTCTCTTCACCTTGCCTCACTGCAGCAGCAGGGGAGATGCTGCTGCATTCACCTCAGCTGTATCTGCCTCTCCACCATCACTCAGGCCCAGACAAGAGCTGGCACTTTGCTTTTCCAAGCAGAGCAGGCTTCAGTCTCTCTGTAGCACTACCTGCCCTGTGCATGTGCTGGCGGCCAAGGCAGCGGGGAACACAGTGTTCCCCCTTGTTGTTCTATTTTTAGGGGCCCTGGAGCACTGGCCCCTAAAACGTGTGGGCTCTGGAACCATGTTCCCGTGCATTCCCCTTTACTTTAACCCCTGCAAAAGAGGTAGTATGGGGGAGCTGAGGTCAGTCTCTCAGCTCCATGCAGGGAATCCAGAGGCTCACTGCTGCCTGCCACCCTTTCTGGTGACCCAGGAACAGTGCCTGGGGCCCCACAGCAACAGTGCTGCAGCCTCCTGTGGCTTCCATGACTTGGGGCTTCTAGCAGCAGAGGGAGCTCGTCCCTCAACAGGGCAGCCCCCTCACCTGCTACTGACTCCCAGCCTTGGTGTGTCTCACCCAGAACTTTAGTGAGCCCCATGCAGCTGAAGCCTTGCTCCTGGGGGCCCGCTTTGTCAATTTTACTACTCTAGCATTATAAAGAGCATAAGGAGGTAGGACATCCACAAGGGGCATCGCTGCGCTGGGGCCAGCAGGGCATGGGCGCTGCCTTGCTGCGCCTGGCTGGAGCCAGCTCTGTCTTCAAGCCTCCTGCTGCTTACTGGCAAGTGGCCCGGAACAGGATCTAGGGTAGGGGGGTTGGGCCCGGGCCCCAGCCCTTAGCCAGCAGAGCTCCTAGTGTCCACGCTGGCACTGTGCTGCCTTAATGGTGCCAGCAAAAGCCCTGTGCTGCTCATTTTGGTGATGTTATTTTGTCAGCAAAATTTGGCAGTTTTATTGGTAAAGAGGGGAGTCTAGTGTGTACGCTAGAACTGTTTTGCCAACAAAAGCTGACTTTTATCAACAAAACTTCTTTAGTGTTAAGTTTAATTTCATAACTGGGGTTTTCTTTTCAGTTTCAAAATGTTTTGATGTTTTCCATTAGTTAAATTGCCCATCACTTGTCTTTTCCTAGGTCACAAAGGTGCTAGGTGCTTGGAGCTAGTCTCATCTGGTTGGGAAGCAGCCCTTCCCTTCCTGACTGGCCTCCTCTCTAAGAGAGAGCTGAATGTTACAACACAGATTGAACACAGCTTTACATCTGTACAGTTAGGTAAATTCATAATCACAGTCTGCATATGTATCTCATATGTTCAGAACATTACAAGCTTTCATAGAGCTTAGTATATTTTTATACACAATAACAATTTGTACAACACTTGTTAATTCTTTGTTTTTGAAATTGACTCCTTCCCCCCTTAGGATTGTTGGACCCTGATTGTCACAACTTTGATAACTACACGATCACATACTATTTTTTCACACATGCCCCCTGCATCATTCAGTGTATAGGGCATACTGCTTGAACAATGAACCAAGGTTGTGTAGTTAATGAGACTACATTTAAAAACACTCCCTTGTTTGCTTTAAAAGTTGGAAGGCATATATTGAATGAGGCAGGGGAATGCAGGAAAAAAGATGACCCTGTGATTTAGGAAGTTGAATACCCTGTTCTGTCCCATTTGCCAGAGAGTTTTCATGGTACTTGATGGTTATCCACTGCATTCTCATCTTTGGGTGCCTATCGTGAAATAAGAGGAGCATGACTTACAGGAGTATTGAGCCCTCACAGTGGTGAATGAAGTCAGTGAGAGCTGTGCCTTAACATATAAACTGCTATAGCAATGCCAGGCCACACACGTTTTAGTTGGGCACCCAAAATTAGTATATATTTTTAGTAATTTTGCCTTAATGCTCTGTGCTTAGTTTCCACATCTGTAAACATTATTGTTTGTGATCCACTCAGATGGTGTAGTGGTTACCATTAAATGGATAATTAGTAACTTTATAATCCTGTAATAAGTGCAGTATATCACTAGTGTGCAATAAATAAGGCATTGGGTCACAGTGAACAGTGAGGGCAAGAGTAAATATTGAATAACTCCGTTCATTGTGTCATCCAAGCTGTCTACTGAACAAGGCAGGGGTCAAAAAGGAAAGAAGTATACCATCATGTAACAAAAGACTGTATCATAGTGCATTTTCACAAGGAAGCTGAATTGTTACTGGCATTTCATTACTTTTGATGAACTTGGTATGAATAAGAATTTGCTGTTACTGATCTAGATTCCAGTTTACATTCTAATATGACTTGTAAAGTTAAATATTTAACTTTCAAAGAAATCAAATTGATCTTCTAATTCAGAAACATGTTGGATTAGAAGTTGGTAGGTGCTTGTTAGTAAATAAGGTTTTAAATTAGTAATTAGTAATGAAGAGTAGCTATAGAAATAGTTGAATAATAAAAGCTTTATTTAAGGCTTATTCAGAAAAAAAGGTAACTAATCTTTTATCTTTTGACTAAAAAAAGCTTAAGTTTTATGATGGTGTTCATTTTAGTCTGGAAGCGAGAGGAGGATTCCCTAGCTATAAAATGTTGCATTTTTATGTAGTAGTCATTTCTTCAAAAGATTACAAGTTGTTTCTGAACCTAAATGTCATGAATAAGTACTTTTAAAAATTCTGGTTGTGTGACATTGTGATGAGACCATGAACAAAAAAACTCTTGAGCTGCATTTTAATAGGTATGAAATCTTTTAAATTTATCATAAATTTATATGTACAGATTTAAAATTTATACCTGGGGACTTTAATATCACACAATTCATGTTCAGATGTCATTGAACATGTAATTGTTTCTACATTTCACATTATGCTATACTTTCAGATTGTACTATAAATCTTTTGTGACCATGACAGTTATTTTGGAATGTTTCTAACGCTGATTTATGCTAGTTCATGTTACTTTAATTTGAACATACTATTTCCAAAGCAGCCACTTAATGTATCTGGCACTTAGAAAGGCATGAATATCCCATAAGCTAAAATTTTTACATTTCAATTACAAAGGGTTTGCAGGAAGTGGAACATTTTCCAGTAGAATAAGTTATAATCACAAAGTTTAATTTTTGTTACATTAAATCATTTGTAGCTATAAGATACCGGGGTTCTTGTAGTAAGTGAATGTATTAAGTGTTTTTTTCCAGTTTGTGTCAGTCTTTCAAGGGTGTGCCAAAAAGCAGTCAGATCTCAAGGACAGTCTGGTATCCATATCATGAATTGATTGATGGCTTACTACATTTATTTTCTTTACTTGCATTGTGATTTTTTTTTACTATATCTATTACATTTTGTAAACTCTTAACTGAACAAATATGTAAATACATCTGATTATCTAGTCCTTCACTATACACTGTAATGGCATATTTAGTAAATTTATTTAATTTTAAGCCACTCAGAATAACTCATAAATCAGGTTTTTCTAAATGCATGAAGATGACTTCTTTTCAGTAAAAGGTAATGTCTGTTTACTTTTGGTTTGTGTTCAGTGTTAATTATTTTATTTCACCTTCACAGAAAAAATGAAACCAAGAAATTTCTAATTTGCTTTTAGGCTGCTATTCATGGGTCTCGATTCAAAGGACAGGATTTGAAGTTGGCGTGGAATAAGCCAGTTTCTAATATGTCTGCTGTTGAAACAGAAGAAGTTGAACCAGATGAAGAGGAAGTAAGTTTTCTTTTTCTTACAATTTTCTGGCAAGATGGAAAAATACATATTTTTTCTTGTTTTAAAAAAGTACAGTCTATTGATTTCCATTGTTACATTAACAGTTTCTGTAACTTGACATTGAGAAGTGAATTTGTATTTTGATTAAATAATGCATATTTTCTTGTCTGCATTACTACTAAACTCGCCTTCTCCATTTTGCCTTTGTCAACCTAGGATGGGGATTTTATCCTACAAAATCATTTCAGGAGCAGCATTATATACCTTTCACAGCAAAGAACAAAACTTTGAGGGTCTGTTTAGGAAGTTGCCAAAACAGGACTGATTCATTCAAATGTGGGGGGAAAATCACTCACAGAGTTGTGCCCAGAATAATTAATGTTAGTAATTGTAAATCTGGAGAATTATGGAATAATTTCTTGTAAGTATGTTGGTTTTCCAATGTTTTTTTGATTTTTTTTTTCTTTTTAGATACAAATTGAGTTGGCTTGGATACTTCCCATTTGTTTTTTAGTATTCTGATACATCATAACTATCTGAAACTTGACTAATATTTTTCGTTCACAACTCCTTTTTGTGCAGAACTAGAATTTTACCTATTGTAAAACTTCTGTTTCTTCCTTAAGCGTTTTTACCTAAATAGTGACCGTATCTAGCTCATTCTTTAATATTAATTTGGTCTTTGTCCAGCTCTCCATATATAAAGGTCTTTTAACTATCAGTAAAATGTTTCCTAGTCTCGTCTCTTCAGTCCAGTTGACAGACTATCGAGTATCCATACTTGGTGGCCCTTCTTTCTGCATTATATCCTTCCAGGTCTATACAGTTGCAGTTTTCAGAGTGCTTGTAAAAATTCTGTTTTCCGTATAATTCCACTTAGTTTCCTAGTTGTTCAGTTTTAAAGCTGTCCTACTAATCAAAAGTATAAAAAGCACCATTTTGAGTCATGTGTTCTGTTTCACAGGCCACAGAACTATTGATTGCAATAAACTTGTTTGGCAGTAGATATGCACAAATGTATGTTACTTTTGGGACCCAGAGGATAAAAGGAAGATGCTGTTTCCCAGTATCAGGTGGTTCCTTTTCCCATCAACCAGTGCAACCACAGAATCTAGTCATGGTCATTTTCTAGGTTTAGATTATTTTTTCATAGGCCTGAGATCTTATGAGATATCACTAAAAGATTCTTCAAGATCTTTTCTGATGCTTTGCAAGTAAATTGAACTTATGCTAAGGCAGTCCAAGATCCAAACTCTCACGCCTAGACGTTTTAAATTGTTTCACGGTTATGGCTGTGCCCAACGCTTTTTTTCTGTTTTTATCTGTTATTAATTCATTTCTCTCTCGTTGTCGAGAAGAAGTCAGATTTACATATCTGATTTCTGTTCTCATTACTTTTAAATGGTTGAAACCTTCTAAGGTTTAGAAAAAAAGATTGATCAGGCCACTTTCAATGAGAGGGGTGTGTGTGTGTGTGTGTGTGTGTGAATGCACACACGCGTCTATATAAAACTGTTGTCTTAACTGAAGTTTCAGTACCTGAAAGGTCTTAGGGCCCTTCTACTCTAGAGAAGCTGTAGCTTGCGTGTGTGTGCGCACATGCGCGCACTGAATATATTGCCTCTATAGATCAGTAGTGATGATATTGACTTAAGAGAAAAAAAAGTAAATGTAAGTTAATCTACGCTTTACTTAGTGAGGGGATGTAATGATGTTTACAAACTATGGAACAGGCATAAGATGGATTACAGTAGAACCTTGAAGATGTGAACATGAGCCTTGTGAAGTGAGCAGTAAACTGAATGCCATTTTGGCAAGTTTCAAAGCCACTTTGAAGATGGGCGAACTTAAAGAATGAGAGGAAATAAATGCAGGGGAGGATAAATAATGGGAACAGGTTACACTATAACAACAAATCAAAACAGTTGTAAAGATTCTAACATTGGGGATCAGCATACAGAAGAAGATGAGGTCAAATCACCTGTTGTAATGAGAGAGAAATCTGGTATCTGTATTAAGCCTGAGGCAGTGCAACTGAATTTACAAATAAATTCAGCCTCAGCAGCTTCTCTTTAGTACTTAATAGGGACACTGGATTTTTCTCTCATTACAACGGGTGATTTGACCTCATCTTCCTCTGTATCCTGTTCTCCAGTGTTTGAATCTTTACAACTGTTTTCATTTGCTGTTACAATGTGACCTCTTCCCATGACTTACACTCCCCTGCATTTATTTCCTTCTATTCTGTAAGTTTCCCCATCTTCAAAGCATCTGACTAAGTGGGATTTTTTCCCTGTAAAGTGCATGCAATAAATAAATATGTTAGTCTTTAAGTGCCTTGTTTGTTTTACTGAATGCCATGTGGAAGTGAAAGTAGGCCCTCAGGCAGCAGCAGATGGGAGTTGTGGAAAGAGAGAAAATACTATATTATATGTGTAGAGCATCTTAAAGATCAGTATGCAGTGCAGAAACAGTCTGGGCTCTAAGCTGTCTCCTGTAAGCTAAGGATGCTGTTTCACCCCCTTCCACCTGACTTCACTGTAAAAGGGAAGGTGTTTTCACTACACATAGCCTTCCAAGGGTAGCTGTGAGAGTTTCAAAACAAAACAAAAACTTAGTTGGCTTCAAAACTGAGCTTGGTAAACTTATGTAGGGGATGGTATGATGGGGCGGTCTAGTCGGGCAGTTGACTGATTTTTGACTACTGATGATGGATACAACAGTGAGCTGAGAAGGAAGGTTGGATAGGTTAGGTTAGGTTCTGAGTCATTACAGAGAATTCTTCCTTTGGTGTCTGGCTAGTGAGACTTGCCCACATACTCAGGGTTTAACTCATCATCATATTTGGGGTCTGGAAGAATTTTCCTCCATGGCAGATTGGCAAGGAGTCCAGGGGTTTTCAGCCTTCCTCTGTAGCATGGTGCACAGCTCACTTGCTGGTGGATTCTCTAAACTTTAAAGTTTTTAAATCATGATTTGAGGACTTTAACAACTCAGTCACAAGTTAGAGATTTATTACAGGAGTGGGTGGATGAGGTTTTGTGGCCTGCATTGTGCAGGAGATCAGACTAGATGATCATATTGGTCGCTTCTGAATTTAGGGTCTATGAGAGGGAAGCTATTTTCATCATGACCCCGTAATCTCTGTCACATGCTGCCTCTGGAATGCAGCAACTAAAAAGAAGTGGATAGAGCAGACTAAGCCATGGGAAGAAGCACCTTGAGGGCTGGACTTGTAGTGCCAGGGGTGCTGGGCAGGCTTCCATAGTTCAGTCCAAAGTCAAATAAAAAGGACAGGGCAGAGAGCTGCTTGCAAACCAGGCACAGCTGTCAGATGCCAGCTTTGTCAAAATCTTACCCAGGCCTAAACTGGAAGACCTGACTGTGGGGTAGAGCCCTCCATGAATACAAATATGTGGATCTGTATCCGATCTGGACCTACAAGAAATGGTCCATGGTACGCGGATGTGGGTATAATGCAGATATCCACAGATACACGCATATTTACAGGGCTGTACTATAGGGTACTGTACCATATTAGTTTCTTTGCCATTACAAACATTTCAGAATTATGAACAATCTTCATACCTGAGGTGTTCATATCTACTATAATTATCTGACCTGTAAGTGGACTGCAGTTAGTTTCATTCCACAACTTCTGCCAGAAATATCAAGCCTGGAAATCAATGCCTTCAGTTCTAGGCATTGATGTGGGCTTGAGGGAGAACACGAGGTAGATCAAAGAAGTAGATTTTTGGTTCTAGTGATTGCCCTGATAAGGGAGGAAACCTCTCATAGTCCTGGAAGGAGCTAGGTCCTGGAGACCAGAAAACTACTACCTGCCTGAAAAAGGGACATCTGATAGGGCTTCTTTGAGGGAAAGGTAAGTTCAGTGTCCTAATTTTTACCACTTATCTAGTGGGAATACTGGTCCGGTGCCCTGATGTAAGGAGGAAATAGTTGAGGGACTAGCTAGTTACATGTTAATGTTTTCTCTCTGAATGTTAATGAGCTACGTGAAAACCTGGTGAATGGGCAAGAGTCTTCTGTCTTCTTGTAGGCAAAAGTAGAGGGGGGAATGATGCAGGATATTTGTTCACTGGGAGATAACTTTGCATTATTGTTTTGACTAGTGTATTTTTCGTAATAGCTCCTTCAGGATTGACTTAGGCCCAGCAGGACTCAAACTATCAGTCCAATGTGAACCCTATGGGAGGAAGGGTAGACGAAGGTCTTGGATCATATCTGTTCTGTAAGATCTAGTATCTCATTGCTTTTGTATGCTTGATAAAATCTTTATGCTATCTATGGCTGAAATATTCCCTCAAATTTTATATTCAGTGTCTTTTGTTCATGATTATTGTTTCAACTGGCCTGTTCTTCTATAGATTTCCCAATTATCTTCTTACCTGGATGATTTTGCTATAGGTAGGTTTAAGCAATCTAACTTTTTATGCCATTTTTCCTGTCCATTCTCAAAAATAAAGGCATACTTTGCCCTTTTATCTTGTTTACTTAACCAGGTTGCATTAATTTATATTCTCTCCAGTGATTACTGAACTAGTCCCCTCTTTTCTTCAATAAATTCCCATACATAATGGATTTCCAATTAAAGTTCTTTAGAGCATTTTGCATTCCTTAAATGTCAGCTTTTCCTTTGAGACAACTTCTGTTTTACTTCTAGTCCATGCACTTGTTAGTATTTGAAATATAATAATGTGATCACCAGATCCTGGATAGAGAAGGTCTAGAATAACATTTCAGAAAATGCAGTTGTCATCAAATTGCATGAAAGAGAAATTCTACACTGCTTCTTTTCCAATTTTGATGATATTGCATCTGATGTCAAAAAATTTTCATTGTTTCTGTAATAAATGGTTCTGATTTTCATGCATCCATCTCTTATAAACTGAAAATATGTGACTGCCTTAGTATTGTCCATAAAAAATCAGTTCATCAAATTATTTGAAAGATGTAAAATATCTGCACAGTTTAGAGAATTTCCTTTATAGAAGGCATACTGGACATGGGGCTTGTCTATACCTAAAATGGTGTGGTAGCACAGGTAATCTGCATGCCCAAGAAGTAGTAAAGTCATGGGAAAATGTCCTTCCACTGAACATGTACTGGATTTTTTTTTTTCTGAAGTAGATGCTAAATTTGGCAGAGCAGTTTTTCAGTCATTATTTGATTAGGGCTACATCTGAGGTTTTTCAGTACTGCTTCTTGAACTACCACTGAAAGGTAATATTTAGAGCTATTCAAAGAAGAAATGATTACTTACTTGTTCCCAGGCATCTGTGATATGGGTGTGGACATTCATACTTCCTTCCCACTTTACTCTTTCCCAGGGTGTGGCTACACTGCAGTGCATGCCCAGGATTAGTAGAATTCACATTAGCAGGCCTTGGATTAGTTGCTCTAGTCTTCAGTATTTACATTCATTGGCAACCCACCAGTTAGAGAATGTTGAACCCTGGAGCCCAGCCTGGGGCTCCCACTTATGCACTGCATTATGTGGTCCCAAGGTCAGCCACCCATACCCCAGGCTTCCTAGTACCCTCCCAGAATGTGGCTGCTTTATCCTTTGTTTGTGAGTTAGTGTGGGAAAACTTGACTGTCCCCCAAACATGACTGACTAGAGGATAAAGAAAATTTGCCTGTGGGATTTTTTTTCTTTTCTCTTTTGACATTCAGAGCATGAATCCAGTGGAGCGGTGTTTACACTGAAAGCAGTAAGACTTGAACCATGGGACCTGGCTTGATTCAGGCTCAACCTTTCCACCCCAGAAAGGTCCTGGGACCCTACTCCAAACCCTGGATTAGTGTGATTTTTATGTAGATGGAAAAGGAGTCAGGTTTGAACCTGTGTTTGGACCTTGAGCATATGTTGCAGTGTTGACCATACCATGAGTCTTTTTATGGTCTTCTGGATTGGTGTTGGGAGGAATTGAAGCAGTAGAGGGCTCATTGCATCTTGTGTAGCCTCACCCTCTGAATGATGAGAGATACCAAGGTGAAGAAAGGGGGCACTCGTGCCTCAGCCGGCACTGCTTGGAGAAGGCTCCAAGGGTACTGCACTACATAGTGGCACCTAACAGAAATATAAATATGCAGTTACTTTGAAGAACTCTGGTTAGAAGTAACCTTTATTTTCTTTGTTTCTGATTAAAAAGGGAATGCCTGGTTATAATCTTTGTCGTCTTTAAAATCTATGGAGCAGAAATCCGCTTGTTGTTTTGAACTTCAGTATTCTTTGATTTCCCTGAAATAGAGCGTAACAAATTTTTCTTTTGAAGTTTCAGGAAGAATCCCTAGTGGATGACTCATTGCTTCAAGATGATGATGAAGAGGAAGAGGATAATGAATCTCGTTCATGGAGAAGATGATTCCACTGATCAGTGAAAGTGCTGGAACTGTACCTGCATTGCATTAGTATTACCTAATGTACTTTTGGTTGTTTGTATGAAAAGGTTTTTTGGTAAATGTGATGAAGTTGGATTTCAGAAACAGACTAAAAAGCAGCTGATCAATCCTGTATTTTGCAAGATTCATGTTTGAGTTATGTTTCAGTAAATAATTGCTAAAGACATCTTATTAGGAACATATGCAATGTTTTTATTACACACTTCTACTGAACGTTAGAGAATTCTTTGGATTCTTTGTAATTTAATGAATTGGTCAAAAAAAGAAAAAAAAAAAAAAGAAAAAGACCAAGAATTGTTATAACATAGATAATTTTTGTTCCATTCCACATATGGAATGAAAATTTGCATTTAAAATCTTTGTGAATGTTTTCAGAAATGAATAGATAACAGTACTAAACTGAAGTCTCTAAAGTTATGTATTCATAATATTGCATAGTAGTATGCTTAGGCTTTACTATGTACTAGCCTTTTGTTGGATTTGTGTACGTATTTTACGTATGGGTTTTAATGATACAGTGTATGACTGCTTTGCATATAAGTCCTTATGACTTTAAGATGTTTAAAAAAATAAAGAAATGGAATGGTCTTCAAAAAAAAAAAAAAAAGAAAAAGAAAGAAAGAAAAAAAGAAAAAGAAAGCAATAACCAAAAAAGCTAAGACAATGGTCCTTGATAATGGAGAAAAAAAAATAAAAAAGAAAAAAGACCATTCCAAATGGTGAACCCCCACCCCCCTACTCACAAAAGGAGCTGTAATCACTGTCTTTTTTTTTTTTTTTTTTTAATCAACATCATATTGAATATTTAAAAAACTGGTAACTTGAAATGTGAAGTCGCACATTTAGTTGCTATAGTTAAATTTTAGTATATGGTTTTACTGTGTAAAAGCCTTGGAAACGTTTTTTAAATTTCAAAACTGATAGCGTAATTTAAATCAAACTGCTTCAAATAGAATAACGTTTCATGAAAAAGAGCATTTGTATGCTTGTACTATGGACCTATAGAAGAAAACTTGATTCCACACAGATATATGCACTAAAGAAATGCAACATAGAACAATATGTTAAGAAAAAATGAAAAAAGGTAGGTACTACAGTCTTACAAACTTTGAACCTGTACATTAATCTCTTGTTCCTTAAAGATTTTTTTTCCATTTTAAAACTACATTTGGCAAAAGGATCAGTCCATACTATGGTCTGTTAATTTAGTTACATTTTAGAATGCATAAATGTGGGAAATGATGATGGAACTGAGGTTGCAAAAATAGTAGATGTGTACTTCCTTCACAGGAAACAAAGTTCTGCCTTTTGTTTCATAGGTTTTGCATTTCTTCCCTTTTTAGAAGGGAAGAACTCCAAGATTTATCCCTGTAGAAGTATGGAAGCTCTTTGCGTCCAAAAGAAAATGAAAAAGTCCCTTGAAGTGGCATTTTGTTTCTTCTTCAGGTCTTTTGTATGCTTGTCAGCTACTGAAGTCCTTTAAATCCATCAGCCCACAAATAAGTATAACATAAATCCAGTACACCTCTTCTAAGAGGTGATATTTGGATCTCATAATATTTATCACTATTCATTTAACTGGGAGGAAATTACCACCCTGTATGTCTTTCCTTGGAACATCATCATTTTTTCTGGGAGCTTGGTTATGTCACAGGGTAAGAGATGGAACTAGTTTAATCCCTGAGGTAATGGGACCCTTTAGCTTTCTAGTTCCGTTGGAGGATTTTTTGTGTGTGTTCTGTAGGTCTGATTCTCAGTTCTTTTCGTAGTATGTGCAGTCACGTGCAAGCACTCTCGCTCGCTCTCTCTCCCTCTTTCTGCATGCACATGTTGTTGCAAAAATGTGCTCTTTCATTTTGTATAGAACTTAGTTTTATATTGAGATTCCGTAATCATCTGCCTTGATATCAACTGTTTCTTGGAAAATTATGACTTTTTTACACTAAATTTCAGGGAAAATAAAGTAATTTAAAATCCTATTTTTTCCAGTACTCTGAATGAGCTGTTCTGGCTCATTGAGTAAATACAAGTTTTTCAACTTTTAATTTTCTAATCATTTAGTACTTCTGTTAGGTTCCAGAGTAAAACGCTGGAGACTGAAGTTTTGTTTATGCATATCAAATACTGCGGACGAGGACTGCATGATCCCTCGATTGAGTAACTTGTTATATGATATCGTAATCTTCCTCTTTACTGATTGTTTAATGACCATTGCTACCGTATAGTTTTTGTGTATGGATGCATGTCCATAGAAGCTGTAACAACTGTGAGTCATTTCTCACCCAGCTTTGAGATGGTCACAACAGTGGGACTGACTTCTAACTAGTGACACTGCTCTTTTAAATTGTTTCCTATTAATCCCTTTAATCATGTGGTCTTCCTATCAAAACTGTGTGCCTCTAAACTGTGTGACAATGGAAGAACTGTTGCTGTTGTGTATTTCATACTTCACTTTTGTTGCCTTATCCCTTCCAATTACCAAAGGATACCAAGGGCAAAATGCTTCAGCTCTGTTTCTCCGCACTTTAAGGAAGCAAGCATAGCCATTTCATCCCCCTATCTGGAGAGTGCCATTGTCTGTGTTCAGTGCCCAAAGATCCCCAATTATATCAGTCACAATTGGGTGTCATTCAACATAAAAGAAGATAGATCCTTCCACAATCTAATTTTAGTTTCTCATTTATTTCTGAATCCTTTTCAAGCAGCCCTTCTTGGTTTCTGGAAACCCTATGTACTTACTGTACATACTGCATATGTCTGCCATCTTCCTGGCTTCTTTCTGTTGCCTAGCACCAGACTTCTCTTCGTTTCTTCACATAGTCTTGCCACTGTAAGTCTCTTTCTTCTGGACCAGCATTTTGTTTTTAACAGAGAACACATAATCTGTGATTTTTGTTCTGTACTGAGTTGATTCCATTTATGTCGGTATGTGCGTAGCTAAATTGTTCTGTTTTGTATCCAACAGTTCTACAAGTGGATTTTTGCTAATCTGAAACACCGAGAATGGGATCCTGCTTTTTTCCAGAAATCTTTTCCCAGCTTCTAAGGAAAAAGGTAATATTTTTTTCTTTAAGGTGCTGTTTTGTTAGATGATGAAGCATGAAAGCCAGAAAAATGCGAAGATTTAGATCACTGAAAATGTTGAGGTAAAAGAAATTAAATGGTGGGAAACTACTGAGGAGGAGTTGCAGGATAAAGGGGAGCGAACGTCAAAGAAATTGAAACTTTTCTTTATCTCAGTTTGTACAAATGACCTTCAGTGGTTTTTTAAATAACTCTCAAAGCCAGGGTTATAGAAGCTGAATCAGTGGAGAAGGAGGGGGGAAGTAAAATAGATAAGTGGAAACATGATTTAAACAAACAGAAAATACAGTATGTGTTGAAGAATGCCATCTTGTAATCTTTTCAGTGTTTGAATATTATAAACGTCAATGGACATATTTTTCATCTAAGTTCCTGTGTGTACAGCATGAGCAACAACAAAGGAAGCATCTTTGCACAGATCTGCCAATATATTTCAGCACTTGTGAAGAATCCACTACTAGAGATGAAGTGGTATCTTAGTCTTCGTAGATAAGCTTTCCAAATCTTGGCTTTGCTCTCAAACAATAATGCTCCTCTAATCAGTTGTGGTGGCACTCTTGTAATGTGGATATTAGTCCACTACCACCTCAAAAAGCCATGTAACCTGGAAGTGAAATGTCACATGGTTTTTATTACTAATTCCTTGAGCCTTCCAATCTCACTAAGGAGCTAATAAAAATTGTTCCAAAACCTGTTGTTAATTTGCTTTGTTTACTTTATAATTAGCTCAGTTGATATCATTGGTTGTGTTTTTCTCTTGCTTAGGTTACAAAGTAATCATAGGAATTGGCATAAGTTTCCATGGGTACACCTAATTTGCTGTATTACAGAATTGTCCAGGTGCATTGATTTTGTTCATTTCTGCCGTCAGTTACTGGCCATTATAGAAGGTAGCATGTTAGATTTAACCCAGTATGGTAGATCCTATGTTGTTCTTGTTAGCCAGTTAAATTACTGTGGTTAGCATAAATTAAATAAATAATACAGGAATGTGAAGTTTCTTCAGAAAATGTTGCAGTTAATTTTGAGATAAGAAATCATTACCCTTATGTTGATTTCCATTTATCGTTCTGTTTCTCAGGTTAGAATGATGATGATTTTTACAAGAAATGTGTTGCTGTAGTAGCATGCCAATTATCACCTTCGCTTTGGAGCTATTTTATTACGATGAAAATAAGTTTTCTTTTAGAGATTTTTCCAAATAAATTTCAAAACAATTATAGTGAACTAGTTTTCCTTTGAACGGTCAGACTGGTTATCTGATCCTTTGTGGAAATTAGCTCTTTAAGCATTGTGAATCCCTGGAATGTGCATATGCATGTATCTTTGTAGGAGTTTTAATATCCTCAGCAGGATTTTTACCTGGAGATTGTTTACTGGTCTATATAAATATTTTTTTTCAGGTTTTTTCTTCATGCCCTTTTCTGCATCGTTCATTTTATTCTGAACATTTTGAATCTATCAGTCAAAAATCGTGGATTCTGCTTTGAGATTTACCTTTTTTGCTTTACACCTAATTGTATCATTGAATGATTTATCAAGCAAATGTTTTGTAAGACATTTGTCTTTGTATATTTTTTCTAGGTAATTTCTTTGAAATTCATGCTGTGCTAGTTTTTAGCATTGTTGCTATATAATCAGAAGTGATTTGACTGTGAATACTGTCTTTTTGGTGGAGAGGGATTTGCAGGTGATATGAAGATTTCATTTTTCTAGTGGCTTGTAATACTGTGAGTCTACTGATGTCTTCAGAACTGCGTATTACCTGATTCTATAGTGGTTTGTAGTACTGACATAGACACACATTCCTAACATCCACCATACTTCAATAGAGTAATTTATCTTTTTGCCTTTTTATGCCCATGGTTTTACAAGACTACATCCTGCAGTATTAACTGTATGGATGAACAGTATATTATGATATATGCTTTCCTATCAGCAGGTGAAGATGTACAAAGTTAAGGAAGTCATTCTTCAGGTATAGAGTCATAGAAACTGGAAAGGACCGTGAGAGGTCATCAGGTCCAGTCCCCTGCACTCATCCCAGGGCCTAGTACTCTCTTAAATTATCCCTGACAGGTGCTTGTCTAACCTGCTGTTTTCTTTTAAGAAGAAAGTGATTATTGCAAGAGTTTGCCGCCTTCTGCCCTTTTCTACATACATTGGAAAAATATTTCTTGTGAAGTCACTAGTAATACTTCATTTACCCAAAACATTTTAGAAACTAATCTCACAACCCCATTGTGGTAAGTTGTAGACTTGCATGTGAATTTTTGTAATTTTTACCTTTTAAAAATCATATCATTTATCATCCAGTTTAAAAAAAAGAGAAGATGTTAAACTAGAGGTATAGTGTCTTGTGATAAACAATAGTAGGACTGTCTTTAACCACCCACTTGGAAGTGAAGTTTATGTCTGATATTCAGTCATTTGGAAGCTTTTTTTCCCCCCTTATCCTGGATGCGCATCAAAGTAGTTCCTCTGTTTTATCAGTAAATGGTGACTTGTGCTCTTCATATACTTCCATAGTGCCCCTTTAACAGCAAAGAAAGAAGTATGGTCTGATAACACCAAAAAGTTTTCTTAATGAGCTTCAGTTAGATGGAGGGTCTCTTCTGTGTGAGGCAAAGTAAGCTTTCTCTTTGTATGCAAATTTGTTCTCTTGTGAGAGAAAACAAGTTTCATAGATTGTAAAGACTGCAAAATTATTCCTCAGCATGCATAGAGTTCTATTTAATGAAAAGTAATTGAGCCAAATTTCGTTTTGTTTTCTGTGTGAGAAAAATAGAAGTCATTTGACAAATATGTATCATGATGAGCAGTCCATTTAGGCTACATAAAATTCTATATTTTCTTTCCTATAATACTGTATCTTGTTAATTCACATATGTTGTTGGCAGGGCCATCCTGAGGGTAGGGCAAGAGGGGCAGGACTAACAATGAGGTGTTAATTGTTGTTCAAACAACCTCTGTCCCTCATCTCTGAGTCAGTATCTCTTTGGGCTTCTCTCATTCATATGAGGAGGACTGAGGTCATCGGCAAGCAGCCTTTGGGGTTTTTATCAATAGACCCAATGAAGAAAAGAAAAAACTGTGAACTCCCCCCTATTCCACCATTTCTGGGATATGGGAATTGCAGTTATTTTTGCAAATTAGGACTTGCCTCTTCTTTCAGTGGGTTGAGAATTCCCTTGCTTGCAACAAAAGTTATAACTTATAGATCTTAATAAAAACTCCAGAGATTTTTTTGACCGATAATTAAAAAGAGAAGAGAAAAGCAAACTGTTCTAGTAGGAGCCTGTGTTACAAAGTATGGTATTTTTTTCTACAATTAGAAAGGCTAAGTAACAGAATAAAATTGAACTCAGGGGTGGATCTGCTGGAAGGAGACATTATAACAAGGTCCTGATCCAAAGGGAGGAGTGGATAACCCCATTGTGTTGCTGCCTTATGCATGCTGCCAGGGGTCACCAGACCAAACAAAGAGGGCTAGCATCCCTTCAGTCACAACATTGTGGACAATAGTGTGTTCATGGAAACTCATGCAGACTCAAGGAGTAGATGAAGTGCAGAGGTGAAAATGGAACCCAGAAGGGATGCTTAAGTTCCTGGGATTTGGTAGTGGAGAAGGGGCCAGGACCTGGAGGGACTTGGACAGGCTCAGCAGCAGACAGCATCTTCCAGACCTTTCTTTCCAGCCTGGCATTGGCTCTCCTCTCCTTCCTCTGTCTCAGCACTTCCATCTCATTTCTCCACCCAGTCACGCCCCCACTCCCCATTTGCAAGAAGCTCCCATACACACACTCCAGGCTACTACATGTAATTTTAGAGATTTGATATACTTCCTGATTTGAGATAGGAGTATGGCATGTGGGATCACCCTTTGCATGTTCCATGTACGTGATATCAAATTAGATGTGTGGATTTCAGAGATGCAATAGAAGCCTCAAGAGAAAGCATGAAAGCCATGAAAGCCCCCCCCCCCCGCCCCACCCGGCCCCCCCCCCCCCCCGCAGCTATGGTCACTGTTCAGTTTTCTGGCAGCGGCTGCTTTTTTTCAGGGGAGAGTCACTGCACAGCAGAGGAGTTGGAGCTAGGTCCTGAGGAAAAAAGTTTGACAACCATTGGCTTAATGGCAGCTGAGAAACCAGACCCTGCACTCCTGTTCTGCCGCTTTTGGCCGGCTTGCTTGGTCCCTGTCATGGGCTGGCCGCCACTGGGGCCTGCCCCTCCCCTGGGCTGGCTGTCCCCCCTCCCCATTGCCCAGGGGGGAGGTGAAGGGGGGCCATGTAGAGGGTGATTCACCCAGGGCCCTGCACCTTCCTGGGGACAACCCTGGCTGTTTGTAGTGTCTAGAGAAGTGCAGAAATGTTTTACGGACACAAACTTATCTTACAGAGTCTAGATGGTTTTGCAGGACAATGCTGTGTGAAAGATGGGAAAGTACTGCTTACGTTACAGAATCCTGTTTATAAAATGGGAACAATGTCTCCTAACATTTTCAAATCTCCGTCTTCTGAGGATGTGAAACTTTTTTTAGTCTCAGATGAACCACAGTGTTTTCTCCCTTTGAATGCTAGAGGGCACTATGGGTACACAAGTGAAACCACCAAAAATCCAAAGTTGTTTGCTATCATTTCAATCCTTTCCTGATTATATTAACATTTATATTTCTTGCAGACGATTGTGTGTCTTGCTACCAGAGCAAAAGAAATTTTCAATTGAGTACTAGTAATGCCTGCTTGTATTTAATCACCAAAGATAAAATGTGGTTTAAATCAGGATGAGACTGAGGAACACTTCCTCTTGCATCTTCCTTTCAAGAAATGAATTTATTGTATTTTTCTTAAGAGATCACGATGTAAACTGCAGCAAGATAATAGTTGTTACCTGTTTTTTGAGGCCTTTTGTAAACTAGTTTAACCTACTGTAAGTCAGCACTAGAAGAGGTACACATTTAGTGAGTGCAGATCTAAAAGTCACATCCCAGCACAGAAGTAAGATCTGTTAATGTTTGCGTGTTTTGTTATAGCCATGCTGGTCTCAGAATATTAAAGAAACGAAGTGGATAATGTAGTACCTTTTATTGAATCAACTTCTTTTGGTGAGACAGACAAGCTTTTGAGCTTACACAGAGCTCTTCTTCAGATCTTTCAAATCTAGGAAATTTATGCAGAACCTTAGCTAAGTACTAGGTGGAATAGATTGTTCAGTGTAAAGTAGTTAACATGCATTTCAAGGATTCATTCTGAAAGAGTCAGTTAACATCTCACCAGTCACAGGGAAGAAAGGAGAAAAAGGTTGGGGAGGGAGATTAAAGATAATAACAAGCCATAAATCTAGTGTCTCTTCAGTCCATGATTTTTAGTGTCTTTTTAGTCAAGTTATAAATTTACCTGGCTCATCTTTTGAAGGTGTTGCACATGTTTCTTTTGATAATGAGGGCTGAGAAGTCAGAGTGATTTTTTTGTGAAAGGTATTCTTATAAACCAAGAGAGACAAACAAGTAGCCAAGTTGGACAGAAGGGAAGTCTCGGTCAACATAGTCTCAAGTTTTGTGGCTGACTGATTATACTAATGTTTAAGACTTCAGCTCCATCTGTTTTCAGAAAGGAATAATCCTACACACTGAGACTGGTACAAATCAATTTACAGGAACCTATTTTCAGGTATAAAATACCCATTCTTTAGGTAGCTGCAGCTTTGTATTCCACTTAAAGGTGCATATGGTGGTATTTATGCAGCATGCTCATATGTTCTATTCTGTTTACATAGAGGTGGTGCCACCTTGATCCCCTTTGTTCCTTACTGCCCATGTCTGAAGTTGGAGCTTTGTGTGGTTCCTAACTGCAAAAACTTAGTTAACTTTTTTAGGGTTGTATATAGTTCATTAGTACCTTTACTATAGTGTGTGTTCATTTTATTATAAGTATTTTCCTGGTGATGCCGTTACCATGGTTTCAAAGTCTCCATGTAGGGAAATGGTCTCCAACAAGGATACCACATAGTGTGTGTGTGGTATGCTTGAACAAAGTCCACATCAAAAAGTGGTATTTGATTTGCAAACTGTTCATGAAATGGATTCAGGTGGTGAAGAATCTTCATCTAAAGTAGCATCTGTGCAAGCTGGCTATGAAGTCTGCTTCAGGACCAAGCGTTGGAATGGAAGGCACCTTTGGGTTCTGAAAGTCCTGCTGTTTCGTTCTCTGGAGCTGGCACCTCTTCCCTGTTGAGTGTGCTAAGCAAAAATTTGCATAAAACCAATGGAGGCCATTCTAGGTTGTGTGGGAACTCATCTGCTTCGTCCATAGGGAATGCAGATGCACAATATGAATGCTGACACACGGGATGAAGCAGGTCCTCTTGACCACTGCCCAGTACTGCAGAGGGAGGTCAGAGATCCCATATTGTTAACTCTGGTGGTGGCCCCAGGGTGTCTATTGAATCCAGTATCAACAAGGGCAATGCTAGAACTCCCTGTTTCTGTGCCGGTGGTAAATCAGGAGATAGTGCTCTCTGCTTTACTGTCCTGACATCTCTCTTGGTCCAGGACCTTACCAGAGCTGTGTTTGTAGTGCCTTGGTTGGATAAACTGCTAAACCTGTGGATGTGTATGCACCACACCCCAGCATTTCTGTTTCAGCCATAGAGAATGGTGCTTGTGCTAGGCACAAGGGACTGCGTCTGCAGAAACTTCCTTAGCATCCTTCTGTGGGTTCTGCTGATACTGTGACAGCACTCACTGCATTCTGTTTTAGCACCAAGTCTCCTCATTACTACTACTGCTTTTCAAATCAACACTACCTCTGGCACGAGAAACAACAGAGGTATACATGGTGCCAGTAGCATGGATTCTTTGAGTGATTGCTCCTGGCCAGTCCATTGTAGGTGTACGTGCGTACATGCACGGATAGCTGGAGACTTTTCCTCGAGAGCACCTGTAGGGTCGGCTGTGGCACTGTCACAGCTCTCTATATGAGGCACAGCCGATCTGCCCCCTCCTCAGTTCTTTCTCACCACCATGGTGGTAGCTTGAGTGCAACTTGGCTGCCTTCGCGCAGTCCTTCAGTGCTATTATTAGAAGAGTAGCCGTTCCAGGTGTTAGATATGCCGCCGGCCTCCAGGTTGGGGCGTGCCAAGTTTTAAAACTTGTGAAACATGTCACAAGCCGATGCCGCTTGACGACCTGCACCACTCCTGCTTGAGGTGTTTGGGAGAGGCACACCTCAAAGATAAGTGTAAAATCTGTAAAAGCTTCAAGCCGTGCACTCAGAAGGACAGAGAGCAAAGACTTCAGCTTCTTTTGATGGAGGAAGCCCTTAGACCAGCTTCTGGAGCAAGTTCCAGCGCAGCGCTGTCAGTCAATAGTGCTTCAGCAGCACCAGGGCACTGAGAATGGTCAAGCGGCCTGTGGCACTGTCACCAGTGGCCGGGTCTGTGGCACCATCAGCAGCTCCTTCCACCTCTACATCTTCGGAGGCACTGCTCCCTCTCTCCGGTGTCGCAGAAGAGGAAGAGGTCAGACATGAGCTCACTAGTGAGGTCGAGCACTCCTAAAGGGCTTCAGACTGATGTGCAGCAGCTATCGGCACCATTGGCACCAGCCCAGGCAGAGTGATCAGCTCCGGTACCCATGCTGTCCCCAACACAAGAAATTTTAGGGGAAGATATGCTGCTGCCTTCAATGCCTGAAACATTTGAGGCAGCACATGACCTTATCGAACAGACGGCGCAGTCTGCCTCAGGCCCAGCTCCATCTCCAGCACCCATGTCGGGACTGTCGAGAGGGAAGCCTCTGCTGGTGCTGTTACCAACTTTGCCCATCAACTCAGGGTCTGTTCATTTATTAGGGTTACTTCCTCTGGGGGAGGGAGGTTGCAATTCTATTAGTGTACTGCTTGTGTCACTTGTTTCTGTGTGGAGCTTACTTCTCCCTTCTGCAAATCCCTCCCAATGGAGCCACCCTTGCAGGACCTAAATTTCCCAAGACTCGGGCTTTAAGTGCGACTGAGCGGACCGGGTCTGTCAGCACTCTCAGCTGACCCCTTATATGTCCCTGAACTCAGCAGGCCGCATTACACAGGACTTCTCTGCTGCCACCCTTATGTACCCCTGGACCGCACTGGGCTAGACTAGAGTATGCATCTGAGCAGGCTGGGTTAAAACAGCACTTTCAGCTGCCACCCTTATATGCTCCTGAACTCTGCTGGCTGGATCAAAGCAGCACTTTCAGCTGTCACCCTTGTATGCTACAGGTTCAGCATGCTGGTAACCCCTTAATGAACAAACCTTACAAAGAATTGGGCATCACAGGGATCTTTGGCTAGGTAACGGAGCGTTGCTGCAGAGCAATATAAGGAAGCCAAGAACACAGAGGAAGTCTGGCAACCAGCTTGATTAGGAAAGTTGCTTTATTGCCAGGTACATAAAACTTACGAATAATTGTAAAAGGAAAGAAAAATGCCCAAACAGTTAGAATAGTAATATCCATTCAAAAAGAGGAAAATGATCAAACAGTTACAATATTACCTACTTTCAATTATAGTATTAGGGAAAGCTAGCCCAAGTGGATTACAAAAGAACAGATTTAAAAAGTTATAGTTGGACTAAGAGGAGGGGAAAAAAGAAAAGAAAAGAGAGAAGCGGGGGTGAGGGGGAGTTGTCTCACCCCTCAATGCAGCTCAAAGGCACCCAGGAACCAGGCTGTTCAGCTTAGTGTCTGGAGTGTTGGAGACAGGCAGAACCTCCACCATGATCAGCAAGGAGAAAGTGAAGTCCCAGTAGACCTGATGCAGCTTTGTAGGTCCCGGCAACAGATCAGAACAGATTCAGAACTAACTCTCTAACTTTCATGTGGAACTTGGGTAGGGGTTTTTGTAGGGAAGAAACAATGGTTCAAGGCAAAACACTGGGGTTGTTTTGGGGTAAATAATGACTTAAGGGAGTATACCAGAGGTGTTTTGTTTAGGCGGACAATAGGAGCTGATCATTCCTGGTGATGGGTGGCATTCGTCTGAGAGAGCGTACAATGCAATCAGGCAGATTCACTATGTTGAATATCAATTGAAGATCTATTGACTAAAATTGGTCTGAGAACTGCTGAGCTTGGTGTGTGTAGACATGAGTTCCTTTGCCTCAGGAGCAGGGATCCCCCATCATGCAGTGCTTCTCTGCTTTGCCAGTCCCAGAGTTTAGTGCTACTCCTGCCTTGGAGCTTGGTTCTCCATTCAGTATGCCAATTCTGGTTCCATCCTTGATGCAAATGAAGTTTCTGCTGTCCATTCAGTGTGCTAATGCTTCACAGTTTCCATATAGATGAGGCTAGAGGAGTTGGCCTAATTCCAGCACCGTTGTTCAGCTGCCATTAACGAAGGCAAGATAGTTTCCAGAGCCCTGTTGCAATCGCCGTTAAATGCCGCGGATGCGGCAGCCAGAGCCATAGCCTCCGGAGTCGCCATCTGCCGCGGCTCATAGCTTCAAGTATCAGGTCTGCCCCAGGAGATGCAGAATACCATCCAAGATCTCCCTTTTGAAGGCCCAGAGTTGTTTTTGCAACAGACGGATGCCAAGCTCCAAGACTCTAAAGGGTGGCAGGTCCCTGCTTAAGTTTCTAGGGCTACACACACTCGCGCCCCAGAGGAGACACTTCAAGCCAGTACCGGTGCCCAGGTCTTCCCACCGCTCACAAAATTATAATGCTCGGCATGGACGGAACAGCTGAAAAAGTAATCATCATCCAGCTCCCCTTTCCCAAGGAGCTTTATGCCAGTCTTCAAGCTCCAAGAAAGGTTTTTGAAGGTGTGCTCAAGGGCGATGTACCACTATCTCTGGATCCGCACCCTCTTTTCGCCTACAGACTACCCAGCTTTTATCCGGCTTGGTCCCAGATCACCTCCGGCGGATGGGTGCTGCGCACAGTGTTTCAAGGATACTTCCTCCAGTTCTCCTCTTCTCCCTCTTGCCACCCTCCTCATTCTCTGGCCCCCTCCAGGGACCCTTCTCACAATTACCTGTTGGAGCAAGAGGTGCAGGCCTTGATGGACAAAGGAGCCATAGAGGAGGTTCTACAGGAGCTTTGGGGAGAAGGCTTTTGTCCTTCTATTTTTTGATCCCAAAAGCAAAGGAGGGTCATTGTCCCAACCTCGACCTCAGAAGTCTGAACCGTTATCTGCACATGATATGCTTTTGCATGATTTCCCTTTCTGTGATAATTCCATCCCAGGATCTGGGAGACTGGTACGCCGACCTCGATCTTCAGGATGCGTATTTCCATATTTCAATAATTCCCAGACACAGGAGGTTCCTGCGTTTTGTAGTGGGTGGCAGGCATTTCCAGTTCTCCGTCCTGCCTTTCGGGCTGGCAGCTGCCCCACGCTTTTTCACAAAGTGCCTAGCAGTGGTTGCAGCATTCCTCAGGTGTTCTAAGATCCAGGTGTATCCCTACCTGGACGACGGGTTGGTTTGTGGCCAGTCCAAGGATGAATTCACCTGTCACTTGAACATGATACAGAGCACTTTCTGGTGCTTTGGTCTACTGGTCAATGTACAAAAGTCCACCCTCATTCTGATTCAAAAGAGAGTTTATAGGCGCCCCATTGGACTTGAATCTGGCAAGAGCTTCCATCCCATGCTCTCAGTTCAAGAGTATCAGGTCCCTTGTGAGGGACTTCCAGAGGGTCCCGCTCACTTCAGTTCACTCATGACTGCGGCTGCTGGGGTTCATGGCAGCGTGCACCCATGTGGGGACACACACCTGCTTGAGGTTGTGTCCGCTACAGATGTGACTGGCGTTGGTCTACTGGCCAGCCAGGGACGATATCAATGGTATGGTCATGATCCCTACAGGTGTGCTAAGTTATCTAGACTGGTGGTGCCATGAGCAGAACGTGTGTCAGGCTGCCCTTTTAGCCACCCCAACCCTCGAGGTTCTAGGGCACAGATGTGTCGGACTTGGGATGGGAGGCTCATCTTCATCCCCTCACAACCCAAGGCCTTTGGGGAGACAGCGAGTTGAGCCTGCATATCAATGTGAAGGAGCTTTGAACAGTCCACTTGGTCTGCCAGGCGTTTGTCCATGAGCTGAAAGGCAGAGTGGTGTCAGTGCTTATGGACAACAGTGCAGCAATGTATTACATCAACAGGCAGGGAGGATCTGCTCGGGCCTGCTTTGCGGCGAAAGGCTCCACCTATGGGACTTCTGCATTAGCCTCCTGATTCATCTGGTGGCTTCATACCTTCCCAGCCAGCGCAATCTCCTGGCGGATTCATTGAGCAGAAAATACGCAACTCATGAGTGGTCCCTCAAGTGGGAGGCGTTGAGGCCCATCTTCTGTCTGTGGGGTTATCCCCAGGTGAATCTTTTTGAATCTGATCAGAACAACAAGTGTGCAGAGTTTTGTTTGTTCAGGGGGCAGAGCCCACGGTCAGTTGTGGATGCTTTCGAGATATCTTCGATGGGGATGGCCTACTACGCGTTCCCCCCCCGACCCCGTTGATTCTGAGAGTCCTCTTAAAAGTCAAACAGGACCGGGCCTCAATCATCTTTGTAGCCCCAGCATGGCCAAGGCAACATTGGTTTATGACTCTGCTGCGTCTCTCGGTCACCAACCTGATAGAGTTGCCAGTGCTGCCAGACCTGCCCTCCCAAGACCAAGGGCGTCTGCGCCACCCAGATCTGAGGTCGCTACACCTTTGTGCATGGAACCTCCATGGCTGAGGGGCAGGGAGTTGCAGTGTTCAGTGCAGGTCCAGAAGGTCTTGTTCAACAGTGGGAAGCTCTCGATGAGGGCGTCGTACAAAGGCAAGTGGGGCAAGTTTGTGAACTGGGCACTTAGCAGGGATCTTGTGCCCCATTGGGTTCTGGTTCAAGCCATCCTAGACTTTCTCTGGGGTCTGAAACCCCAGGGCCTGTCCTCGTCCTCCATCAAAGTCTACGTTCCAGCAATTTTGGCATTCCACGAGGAGGCAAGCGAAGCTTCCCTCTTCACTGACCTGTTGGTGAAGTGCTTCCTTAAAGGCTTAGAGAGGCTCTTCCCAGTGGTGCCTTCCCCAATTGCGCAGTGGGACCTCAATCTGGTCCTGTTGAGACTCACAGGACCCCTGTTTGAGCCATTTGCCTCCTGTTTGCTTCTCCTTCTTTCATGGAAGGTAGCCTTCCTAGTGGCAGTAATGGCGGCCAGGAGAATTTCAGAGATTCAGGTGTCGTCGGTCTCTCTGCCCTATATGGTCTTCTTCAAAGACAAAGGTCAACTACATCCTCACCCAGCATTCCATCCTAAGGTGGTTTTGTAGTTTCACTGCAATCAGGAAAATGTCTTGCCAGTCTTTCATCCAAAGCCGCATACCTCAGACAAAGAAAGAAGGCTCCACACTCTGTATGTTTGCCATGCTTTGGCCTTTTACATAGAGGACGAAACCCTTTAGAAAGGCATCCCAGCTGTTTGTAGCAGTGGTGGATAGAACGAAAGGGGAGCCAGTCTCGGCTCAGCACCTCTCCTCCTGGATAATTTCTTGCATTCACAAATGTTATGCATTGGCTAAGATTGACCTGCCAGCAATCAAGGCCCACTCTACGAGAGCTCAAGCATCCTCTGCTGCGTTCTTGAGGGGGGTGCCGATTGTGGACATTTGTAAAGCAGCTACATGGTCGTCTGTGCACACGTTCATACAGCATTATGTGATTGATCGGCAAGCTCAAGGCGACGCTGCAGTGGGTAGAGGAGTTTTGCAGTCAGTGCACCTGTGATTCCGACCTACCACCATAGGTAAGACTAGTGAATCACCTACAATAGAATGGCCCGGAGCAATCACTCGAAGAAGAAGAGGTTACCTACCTGTAACTGGTGTTCTTCAAGATGTGTTGCTCCTGGATATTCCACATCTCTCCCTCCTCCCCTCTGCAGAATAGGAGTTAAGAAGTAACTGAGGAGGTGGCGGGTCGGCTGTGCCTCATATAGAGAGCCATGACAGCGCCACTCCAGGGAGCACCACAGCCGACCCTACAGGTGATCTAGAGGAAAAGTCTCCAGCCATTCAGGCACATGTGCACATACACCTACAATGGAATGTCCAGTAGCAACACGTCTCAAAGAACATCAGTTACAGGTAGGTAACTTTTCTTCCACCATCAGTGTCAGTTCCCTCTTCATTCTAGGTTGTAGATGAATCAGAACAACTGCTCACTTCTTCATTGCTGGCTCTACTCATTATCATCTGAAGCCTGGAACTTCTAGGAGTCCAGATCATGGTCTCCCTCCTCCTGGTCTCCATTGCTTGATCCTGAGTATTCAAATATAGTTCATGTAAAACAAATACTCCATAAGATGTCAGATATCCTGCGGCCATCTGCCTCCAGGAGAGTCATGCTCCTATTAACAATGTACACCTAGAGCCTGTACAGGTTCTCTGGGGTATGCTGGCCTCAATACCGTATACTGTGAAAATTTCAGAGAAACACTTTGTTCTGGTGCACCGAACCCCCCCACCATATCCTGGTTGTAACTAAAGTGGACAGTAGAGCCCAGCAATGAAAATTTAAGTCCACACCTAGGTATAAAAACTCTAAATGGATGGACCTGATGATAATCAGATGTGTACTTTCTCTTCCTGAGCAGATGACAAATTGTGAACGAGCAGGCACTGCTGTTCAAATACATCTTTGTGAATGGGATGGCAGTGTCTTATATTTGCAACCCAGCTGCCTGAATCCTTGAAGGAAGGATTTCAGGCATTCATTGCCAATGGCTGCTTAACTGCTAATGTTGTTACAGTTCATGCTGTGTGATTTTGGTACTTCAGCCAGAGTGGTGGCAGTGGTGAGCAAGAGGAGGGGTGTCTTGGCTGCAGAATAAGTATTTCTCCAGCATGTAGTGGGACAGAGAGGATTTACCTTGAACATTCAAGTGTTTGGTTTTTGGACATGAGACTCAACACTCTTTCAAGGATTCTAGAGATGCCATACAGTCCTTGGAAGCATTCATGCTAGCAGTGTAGAGGTGCTACTACAGTGTTTAGCAGCAGCAGTATTGTCCACAGCATATATTTGAGCATAGATTTGTTTTCCCAGAGCAAATATGTCAGAAACATGAGGTTCCAAATGGACATTTTCTGAGCTGTCTTTCCTAGTTTGTGTCAGACAGACTGTGTTGGTTCAGGATACCTGTTTTTATCTAGCCCTTTCCCACTATGTTTTCATCAGTACCTACTTCATGAGCTGGGAAGCACATTTGGGGTCACTGAAAGTGCAGGGTAGTGATTGGAGCAGGAGGCCTTGCTGCATATAAGCGTTCTAAAGCTTTGGGCCATCGACAGTGCCTGTCACATGTCCCTGGACAATATCAGGCTCAGTGGTTTTACATACTTACCATAAATACCAGCATGATGTATTGTGTGAACAGTCAAAGGGGAGCATACTCCAGTATGCTCTCCCAAGAGCCAGTGAGGTTTTGACAGCTCTACATTGATTGCAGTATTAATCTGATAATTGATCACTAGGTTGGGGTCTGGAATCCTCTTGCAAATCATCTCAATATTAGCTTTTTCCTTACTTGTGAGTGATCCCTGAATCCAAATGTCCTCTGATTCATCTTGAGGTAGTCCAATAATTGACTCTTTGCTACAAGGAATAGCAAAAGATGCATCTGTTCGGCTCTCAAGGGCATCAGTTTGGCTTCTCTATTTGTCATTTTCCACTTCAGTTGTCTTGTATGCTTTTTCTGCAAACTCTATCCTCCCACAAGTCATTATCAAGCAGAAGGCAAATCAAGCCAAGCTTATTCTTATTGCTCTGGCATAGCCAAGGCAGTCAGGATTTTTCCAGTTCTCTCACCCTGTCAGTTCAGAGTCCCATGCTCCTCCTCCTCCATCCTGACCTGCTCACGCAGAATCATGATCACACCTTACATCCCCTGTTCAGCTACCTACATTTCATCATGTGGCTGCTTCCCGATTGAATAAGGAAGAAAAATGGCATTTAATGGTTATTTGACAGACCCAACTCAGCAGTAGAAAGCCCTCTAAAAGAATGACCTACACAGCAGTTGTTCTTTGAGTGCTGGTCCCTATGTGGATTTCATATGTGCATCCACATGCACTCGAGCCATAACTGTAGCAGTTTCTGTTGTCCCATATGCTATGCATTGTCCATGTGGTTTCCTTTGAGGTCTTAAGAAGTTGTGTGGGTCCACATTCCCTCAGTTCTCTTACTGTCTCAAGAGAAATGTTTTGACCCTGGCCTTATCTTTGAAATCTGTGGGGGGAGGCCCAAATGAGGAATTGGGTAGTAGTTATAGTGTACATAGCTTGTTCTGTGTTAATTGAATAGTAAGCCTGTTAGTATAGTGAGCTGATGTCTTTAGATTCTATCTGAGGTATCACTTGTTCTGGGGGACTGTGCCCACAGAAGTTGTGTTTTAAGAACTGCATTTCTTGCCCAAGTTCCTTTTCAGTCAGCGATGAATATCAGTGCTGCTTCTACTGCCTGGGTGAGGCCCAGATGGTTGTTCAGTCTGCCAGTTTTTCTCATCGCATCTGCAAGAGCGCTCTGGAGTAGCACCAACAGACCTGTGACAATGCCTAGCTGTGGCAGCACCACATTCAGCACGCACTGGTATGTCACCAGTGATGCCAAAAGCTCCAGCAAAAACCTATAAGGCCCATAAAAAAACATGACCATGGGCACAAGGTGGGGCTCCCCCAGCCCGACATGCTGTAAGTACAGTGTTCCCTCCTTGAGATGGGATAAAGTGAGCAAAAAGTCCCTTGCGAACCCTAAAGCACCTGTTCTGAAAAAATCCAAGGCAGACTGGAAAACCAAATACTTGGGCAGGTCACAGTTGACAACTACCTCAGCCAACATGCTGCCAGTCCATCCAGCCTCTTTTACTCCACTGGGCCTGTTGAACCTCTTTTTTGCCTACCGAGCACACCACTGGTGCATTGTACACTGAACAGACTGTCATTGTTGACACCTACAATGAAGCTACTTCAGCTGCTGGATAGTTCCCCTCTGAATTCAGAGTGCTAGAGATTGGACAGCCTAATTCTCCAGTGGATGAACTGCTGTTCTTACATGCACAACTCTAGACAAGGCCCAGGGGACTGACATAGATGATTTCAGTATTTCCAGCTCCATTGATCCCAATGACTTCACCCTTCCTGGAACAACATTTGAACTTGGAGTGGTTATAGAATCTGGGACCATCCTCAACTGCACCTAGTCCACAGTACCACCATCAAGCAAACTATGTATCATAAGTATACCTAGCAGAGCACTGGTTCTGGTAACACAGCGGTCCACCACTGAGACCCATACTGCTGTCAATGAGCATGACCATCGCAAGGGGTCCTCCCTTGGAATTTACTCCATTGGTCTGTCAGGGTACACGTTTGGCTGCGAAGATGGTGTCGTCAGGAGGGCTTTGGCTTCCTCGACCATGGGTTGCTGTTTCAGGAAGAAGGACTGCTAGGCAGAGATGGACTCCATCTTTCGAGGAAGGGGAAGAGCGTATTTGGACGCAGACTGGCTGACCTAGTGAGGAGGGCTTTAAACTAGGTCTGAAGGGGGAAGGAGACCAAAGCCCACAGGTAAGTGACTATGTGGGAGACCAGGGGGATGGGATGGAACTTGGGGGGTGCCGGGACTGTAACTCCAGGGATAGAAGAGAGGATAATTGGAACATGCGGGGGGAATCAAATAACTTTCTTAGATGCTCTAATGAAGCCCTAATGCCTGAGGCAGGTGGGGGAGGTCAACACCAAAAGAAAATCCAGGGAGGTAGATACAATAGAATTGAATGTCAAAATGGGAAAGTAGGGCAATCAGCTGGGTATCTTAGGTGCCTATACACAAATGCAAGGAGCCTGGGAAACAAGCAGGAGGAATTGGTAGCACTAGCGCAGACAAAGAACTATGACATGATTGGGATAACAGAGACGTGGTGGAATAGTTTGCATGACTGGAGCTCTGCAATAGATGGGTATAAACTGTTCAGGAAGGACAGGCAGGGAAGGAAAGGGGGAGGAGTAGCACTATATGTAAAGGAGCTCTATGACTGCTCAGAGCTCCATTATGAAAGTGGAAACAAGCCAGTTGAAAGTCTGTGGGTTAAGTTTAGAGGGGAGAGCAACAAGGGGGATGTTGTGGTAGGTGTCTGCTACAGACCACCAGATCAGAAGGAGGAAGTGGATGAGGCATTCTGTGTACAACTAACAGAAGTTTCTAGAGCACAGGCCCTGGTTCTCATGGGGGACTTCAATTACCCTGACATCTGCTGGAAGGCCAATACAGCAGTGCACAGGCAATCCAGGAAGTTTCTGGAGAGTGTTGAGGACAACTTCCTGGTACAAATGCTGGAGCAACCAACGAGGGGCCTTGCGTCTCTCGATCTGCTGCTCACAAATAGAGAAGAATTTATCAGGGAAGTAGAGGTCAATGGCAGCCTGGGTAGCAGTGACCATGAAATGATTGAGTGCAAGTTGATGATTAAAGGAAAGAAGGAAAGAAGCAAAACACAGACCCTGGACTTCAGAAAAGCAGATTTTGTCTCCCTCAGGGAACTGATGGGCAGGATCCCTTGGGAGGCTGATCTGAAGGGGAAAGGTGTCCAAGAGAGTTGGGTGCATTTTAAAGAAACCCTGCTAAGGGCACAGGAAGATACAATTCCGATAAGGAGAAAGCACAGCAAATGTGGAAGGCGCCCACTGTGGCTTAACAGAGAGCTCTGCACTGAGCTGAAGCATAAAAAGGACGCTTACAGGAAGTGGAAGCTAGGACAGATGACTAAGGAGGCATATAAAGACATTGCTCGGGACAACTAGCAAGGGATGTGAAGGATAACAGGAAGGGGTTCTACAAGTATATCAATAACAAGAAGAGGATCAGGGATGGTGTAGGTCCCTTACTGAATGGGGCAGGCATCCTCGTGACAGAGGATGAGGAAAAAGCTGAAGTGCTCAATGCTTTTTTTAGTTCAGTTTTCACAAGCAAGGTCAGCTCCCAGCCCACTACACTAGGTACGGGGGACTGGGGAGAAGAAGAGAGGCCCTTGGTGACAGAAGGTCAGGTTAGGGACTGCTTAAAGAAACTAGATGTGCACAAGTCCATGGGGCCGGATGAACTGCATCCGAGGGTGCTGAGGGAGCTGGCTGATGAGATAGCAGTACCGTTGGCCATTATCTTTGAAAACTCGTGGCGAACGGGGGAGGTGCCAGAGGACTGGAAAAAGCAAATATAGTACCTATCTTCAAGAAAGGCAAAAAGGAGGATCCAGGGAATTACAGACCTGTCAGCCTCACCTCAATCCCTGGAAAAATCATGGAGCAGCTTCTCAAAGAATCCATCCTGAAACACTTGGAGGAACATGGAGTAATCAGGAACAGTCAGCATGGATTTACCAAGGGTAAATCATGCCTGACCAACCTCATCGCCTTCTATGATGAGATGACTGGATTTGTGGATGCGGGAAGAGCCGTTGATGTGATATACCTTGACTTTAGCAAGGCTTTTGATACGGTTTCCCACAGCATTCTCATTGGCAAATTAAGGAAGTATGGGTTAGATGCATGGACTGTAAGGTGGATAGAAAACTGGCTAGAACAACGGTTTCAGCGTGTAGGAATCAATGGCTCCATGTCAAGTTGTGTGCCCCAGGGGTCGGTCCTGGGGCCAGTTCTGTTCAATGTTTTCATTAATGATCTGGATGATGGGATAGATTGCACACTTAGTAAGTTTGCGGATGATACCAAACTGGGGGGAACGGTAGACACCCTAGAGGGCAGAGACAGGATTCAGGGAGACCTAGACAAACTGGAGCAGTGGGCCAAGAGGAATCTCATGAGGTTCAACAAGGATAAGTGTAAAATCCTGCACTTGGGACGAAAAAACCCCATGTACTGCTACAGGCTGGGGAGTGATCAGCTAAATAGCAGCACTGGAGAAAAGGACCTGGGAGTCATGGTGGATGGGAAGCTGGATATGAGTCAGCAGTGTGCTCTTGCTGCCAAAAAGGCCAATGGCATACTGGGCTGCATCAGAAGTGTTACCAGCAGATCGAGGGATGTGATCATTCCCCTCTATTCTGCACTAGTGAGGCCACATCTGGAATACTGTGTCCAGTTTTGGGCTCCCCACTACAAAAAGGACATGGACAAATTAGAGAGAGTCCAGAGGAGGGCAACCAAAATGATCAAAGGGCTGGAGCACAAGCCCTATGAAGAAAGACTGAAGGAACTAGGCTTATTTAGCCTGCAGAAGAGAAGACTGAGGGGGGATTTGATAGCAACCTTCAACTACTTGAAGGGTTGCTCCAAGGAGGAGGGAGCTCGACTGTTCTCGGTAGTAACAGAGGGCAGAACGAGAAGCAATGGCTTCAAGTTACAGCTGGGGTGGTCCAGGCTGGATATTAGGAAAAACTTCCTTACTAGGCGAGTGGTGAAGCATTGGAATAAGTTGCCTAGGGAGGTGGTGGAATCTCCATCTCTGGAGGTGTTCAAGTCCCAGCTGGACAAAACACTGACTGGGATGATCTAATGGGAGTGGTCCTGCTTTTTTTGGCAGGGGGTTGGACTAGATGACCTTGTGGGGTCCCTTCCAACCCTATGATTCTATGATTCTATGTGGGATTACTGTGCCCCTGTAACTGGTGGAACTATAGTGTCATCATCTCTGAACAATGCGCTCATTCCTACTGGCCTTTTCTCCACCAGATGATCAAGCTTAGTACCAGGAGCTCTTATGACGCATGGCAATCTCTCTCAACCTCACAGCAGTAGTTGTAAATGATCCACAGGGTGAGTTCCTGAATATCATAGTCCACAAGACCGTCTTGGCTTGTGTCCCCCGCCTTTAAGGCAATCTTGCAACCAACTTATACAGTTGGGGCATATGCGAGCATCCTGTGCCCCAGCACAAACTCTGGAAGGTGACTACTACGTCCTGGTTAAGGACACAAACATCCTTTTTATTGACCCACAGCCTGACATTCTAGTGGTACAGTTGGCTATGTACTGAGCCAGAAAGCAGCACTGCTAGTCCACTCCTGTGGATCTGGCAGCCAAAAAATTGGACCTTATTGAGATACAGGTATATTTTTTCATGGGCCTTCAGGTCTGAGTAGCCAATTATCAGGCCATACTGGTAAAATACAACTTGGAATTGTACACAAGTTAGTGGAGTTCCATGCATCTCTGCTAGAGGACAAACAGATGGAGTTGTAGGGCCTTATCAAAAAGGGTGAACTGGTAGCCGAGACCAAATTCTAGGCAGCAGTCAATACACCAGACACAGCAGTGTAGGCCATTGCCTCAGCAGTTGTGCTCAGAAGGGACTTCTGGCTTCAACCATTGGAATTGCCATTGGAGTTCCAAGCCACCCTGGAAGACTCCCATTTGATAATTAAAAACTGTTTAGTGAAAAGACTGATGAATCTGCACTCTCTTAAGGATTCCTGGGTCATTCTGCAATCACTAGGTATGGTGGCTCTTCTCTAGCTCATTCCTTCTCTGTTCCCTAGAGCAGTGGTTCTCAACCTTTTGTGGGTCATGACACACTTGGCAGCATATTGGGACTCTACAGGACACACTAGCCCATTCGCTCCAGCCACCTTCCCAGCTTTCTGCAACACACTTACTGCTGTGCGATGTGTGACACAGTAATGTGTACTGACACAGTGGTTGACAACCACTGCCCCAGAGCATGTTTCATGCTCTCACTGTGAAGGATGCATACCTCCATCTGCACATCCACACACCCACCACAGATTTCTCCACTTTGTAGTGGAACATTCTCATTATCAATTTTAAGTAACCTGATTCAGGATCGCCAGTTCCCTGTATGTCTTCACAAATGTTTTAGCCATGATAGCAGCACAGATGAGATTCTAGGAAGCATTCAATTTTTCCTTATTTGGACGACTGGCTCCTGGTGGCAACATCAGGCAACCACCTCCTTACTAGTCTTCACATGCTGTGGGAACTTCTTGCCTGTCTGGGCACATGCATCAGTGAAGCAAAGTCCACTTTAATATTAGTTTAAAACCTTACCTTTATCGGAGCCTGACCAGACGTCCGGTTCACAAGGAGCATTCCTTCCATGAGACCAGTTCACCACACTCTCAGCCCTCATCACAAGACTCCAAAGCCACCCCTGCCTGAGCCTCTGTCACTGCTTTTTACTTCTGGAACATCTGGCACTGTGCATCAGAGTCATGCCATGAGCCCTTCTACATATGAGGTGCCTTCAACTATGGATTCACATGGTATACAGCTCACAAAGGGGACCACCTCAACAAATGGCCTTCCTTCCGCTCATGGATCTAGCCTCCATGTCCTCATGGTTCAACTCATCCAGGGTCATGGTGAGCACCCCCTTCAATCCTCACACCGTACTGTGACCACAGATGCCTCCCTTGTAGGTTGGGGCACCCACATACAAGCCCATGCAGTCAGTATAGGATCTCTGGTCTCCCAGAGAAGCATGGATGCCCATGGCATACAAGGGGAGGGGGACAACCAGGCCCCAAATACTAGCTTAGGGAGTGCTGGCTGGAAAATGGGCATAGTGGGCACCATACATTGACACTGGAGACCAATGGGATGCCACTGGCAGATACACATCAGCATTCTAGAACAGTGGTTCTCAAACTTTTTTGGATTGTGACACACTTAGTGGTGCGATGCCACCCTATAGGACACACCAGCTTGTAGGAGAAAGTAAAAGATTAAAATAGGAAAAATGAGTAGAAGTGTCTAGGTGTTGGCTTAAGGCCTGAATGAACTGTACAGTGGGCCTGAACTGAAGGTACGGACAGGAAACAGATTGTGAAGTTCAGCTTCACTGGAATTGGCAAGACATAAGTGAAATTGCGATAATTATAAAAAATGGAAAAGTGCCTGAAAGGTGGAAGATGTTGGGTCAGCCTAGTGCCAAGGAATTAAAGGTATGGTTTCAGTCCAACCTGACACCTTGATGGATGGAGATATCCAATGATGAGTTTACCTCTCAAATTGATGGGTAGCATCAAGAAAGGGGTACGTGGCCCACTCAAGGTAAATTTGGTTCCCAAAGGGCGCCAAGTCAGTAGGTCCGAGTAGGCTATAAGAATAGGAGCCGTGGATCCCAAACTTCATGCAGACAAAGGGAGTGATAGCAAGTCCTGCTGTCAGTTGAGCTGTTCCGTTGCATTGAGAGCACCAAATCTTTTGATATGGATTGTTTGCTATAGTACTACTTTGCAATAAAGCCTAGCCTGGCACCTTTGTTTTTACGAAGATCTGTGGTCATGTTGATGTCCTTGATCATGAGTTTCCTCGGTTTACCTATTGCACACAGGGTATGCCTAGGCTACAAATCACTGGGCTAACTCAGTACCCACTTGAGACTTGAGCCAAAGGTAACTGAAAGGGACACCTTGGCTTAGGTTCACCAAGCTAAGTCCCTGCTTAGATCCAAGCCAGGCTCTAGATCACTGGGCTAACTAAGTACCCACTAGAGAACTGAGCCAGGGGTAGTCCTGAGGTAGCACACCTCCAGAACGCCACACATGCATTCACACAACACAGCCAAACTGATATTAGTGCTGGACACAGAACAACACTGATAAGAACACTGGAAAAGATGCATCTTCTTGACATGCCTGACCACGCTCTGCCTGGCATACCACACAGCCCGCCTCCCCTAAGATCAATCTAACCATCTCTCTAGCTCTCCATGACACACTTACCACTGTTTGGCGACACAGTATTGTGTCCCAACGCAGTGATTGAGACCCACTGTCCTAGAACTTTGTGGAGTCCAGCTCACCTACCAAGCACTTCTGCCCTTGATGAAATCCAGACCCATACAACTTCTCTCAGACAGCATGACTTCAACAAACAAGGAGGTACCAGATCATCCACACACTGCCGAGAGGCTGTGCACCTCTGAAATTGATGCTGATGATGCCATGTCGTGTCATGAGACACATTTATCAGGAACAGATGATGGCCTTGCAGACGCTCTCAGCTGCTCCATTCAATGCAGTCACTCTTCAGGACATCTTTTGGCTTGCAGCACACCATGGTGGGTTGATGCTGCTCCACAAGGGTTGTTACCTTTGATTTTATATTTGGCCATTAGATTATTTTTCTTTCTATCAAGGAGAAACTCGTATTGTGGTTGGTTTACCAAATTTTCATCCAGGAAACACTTAAATTTATCCCTTCAAGACATGAATTCTGCCCTTCTATCATGCACTGACACTTAATGATTCTTTTGAAAACAACTATTTACTTTTAAATTCTTATTACTAATGCAATGGAATTCTAGAGAAAACTCTGAAAGCTTTAATCTAATCCAACCTTATACTAACATATATAATTAATAAAACATTTAACTATAGATCTTAACACTCTACACATTACAAATCTAACTAAAGAAATTAAATACTTAACATTTAATGATTCTTAATACTAAGCCTTAACTACCTAAGCATCCAGCAAGTGTAGATCACACCAGTGCTGAATGGGTATAGAAGGAGAGCTCACTCAAGCTGCAGGCATATGCAAGCATCCTTACACTTACAACCTTTTATAGGAAAAATTCCTCTGATTGACCTAAGAAAGGTCCTTCTGATCTGTTTAAACATGGAAATTACCTTTCTGTTATGAGCATATGGTGGGAACTGAGTTAGCTCAGTTGCTCAAACCTAGTATGAATTCCTTGCTTTCCAGCAATGCTTACCTCAGGTTTTCTGGGTCTTTTTTTCTTCTTCAGCTGAACTGGGGTCCAAGCAATCTATCTTGTCAGATACTCTTACCTCCAACTAGGAAGTTTATTTGCTGGTTCCTTCATAGAATCATAGGGTTGGAAGGGACCTCATGAGGTCATCTAGTCCAACTCCCTGCCAAAAAAAGCAGGACCACTCACACTAGATTATCCCAGACAGAGTTTTGTCCAGCCAGGCCTTAAACATCTCTAAAGACGGAGATTCCACCACCTCCCTAGGTAGCCCATTCCAATGCTTTACCACTTGCCTAGTAATAAAGTTTTTCCTAATATCCAGCTTGGACCTCCCCAGCTGCAACTTGAAACCATTGCTCCTTGTTCTGTCCTCTGTTACTACTGAAAACAACTGACCTCCATCCTCCTTGGAGCATCCCTTCAGGTAGTTGAAGGTTGCTATCAAATTCCCCCTCAGTCTTCTCGTCTGCAGGCTAAATAAGCCTAGTTCCTTCAGTCGTTCTTCATAGGTCTTGTGCTCCAGCCCCTTGATCGTTTTTGTTGCCGTCTGCTGGACTCTTTCTGATTTGTCTACATCCTTTTGTAGTGGGGAGCCCAAAACTGGATGCAGTATTCCAGACGCGGCCTCACCAGTGCCGAAGAGAGGGAAACGATCACATCCCTCGATCTGCTGGCAGCACTTCTTCTGATGCAGCCCAGTATGCCATTGGCCTTTCTGGCAGCAAGAGCAGACTGCTGACTCATATCCAGCTTCCCATCCACCATGACCCCCAGGTTTATTTTTGACAGTGCTGCTACTTAGTTGATCGCTCCCCAGCCTTTAAGCAGTGCATGGGGTTTTTCCATCCCCAGTGCAGGACTTTGCACTTGTCCTTGTTGAACCTCATGAGATTTTTATTGGCCCACTGCTCCAATTTGTCAAGGTCTCCCTAAATCCTGTCCCTGCCCTCCAGCATGACTACCGTTCCCCTCAGCTTGGTGTCGTCTGCAAACTTACTAATTTAGCAATCTATCCCATCATCCAGATGATTAATGAAAATGTTGAACAGAACTGGCCCCAGGCCTGAGCCCTGGGGCCCACCACTCGTTAGTGGTTGCCAATTAGACATGGAGCCATTGTTCCTACACACTGAAACAGTTGATCTAGTCAGTTCTCTGTCTACCGTACAGTCCACACATCCTACCCATACTTCCTTAACTTGCTGATGATAATGCTGTGGGAAATTGTATCAAAAGCCTTGCTAAAGTTGAGGTATATCACATCAGTGGGTTTTGCTGCATCCACAAATCCAGTCATCCCATCATAGAAGGCAGTGAGGTTGGTCAAGCACGATTTACCATTGATGAATCCATGCTGACTGTTCCTGATCACTGTATTTTCCTCCAAGTGTTTCAGGATGGGTTCTTTGAGAAGCTACTCCATGATTTTTCCAGAGATTGAGGTGAGGCTGACAGGTCTGTAATTCCCTGGATCTTCCTTTTTGCCTTTCTTGAAGATAAGCAAATATAGTGCCTTTTTCCAGTCCTCTGGCCCCTCCCCCATTCACGACAAGCTTTCAAAGATGATGCCCAGCGGTATTGCTATGTCATTGACCAACTCCCTCAGCACCCTCAGATGCAGGTTGTCCGGCCCCATAGACTTGTGCACATCCAGCTTCTTTATGTAGTCCCTATCCTGACCTTCCGTGACCAAGGGGCTCTCTTCTTTTCTCCAATCTGCCCTATCCAGTGTAGTGGGCTGGGAGCTGGCCCTGCCTGTGAAAACTGAATTAAAATAAGCATTGAGCACTTGAGCTTTTTCCTCATTCTCCATCATGAGGCTACCTGCCCCATTCAGTAAGAGACCTGCATCATCCATGATCCTCTTCCTGTTACTAACATACTTGTAGAACGCCTTCCTGTTATCCTTCACATCCCTTGCTAGCCTCAACTCCAATTGTCCTTTGGCCTTTCTGATTTTATCCCTGCAGTCCCGAGCAATATCTTTATATGCCTCCCCAGTCATCTGCCCAAACTTCCACTTCCTGTAAGCTTCAGCTCAGTGCAGAGTTCTCTGTTAAGCCATACTGGGAGCCTTCCACGTTTGCTGTTCTTTCTGCTCATCGGAATGATATCTTCCTGTGCCCTTAGCAGGGTTTCTTTAAAATGCAGCCAGCTCTCTTGGACACCTTTCCCCTTCAGATCAGCCTCCCATGTGATCCTGCCAATCAGTTCCCTGAGGGAGCCAAAATTTGCTTTTCTGAAGTCCAGGGTCTGCGTTCCACTTTCTTCCTTTTTTCTGTTTATCAGCATCTTGAACTCTATCATCTCATGTTCACTGCTGCCCAGGTTGCCATTCACTTCTATGTCCCCAATCAATTCTTCTCTGTTTGTTAGGAGCAGGTCAATCTGTGCAAGGCTCCTACTTGGTTCCTCCAGCTTTCGTACCAAGAAGTTGTCCTCAACACTCTCCAAAATCTTCCTGGATTTCCAGTGCACTGCTGTGTTGGCCTCCCAGCAGATGTTGGGGTAATTGAAGTCCCCCATGAGAACCAAGGCCTATGATCTGGAAACTTCTACCAGTTGTCCATAGAATGCCTCATCCACCTCCTCCTCCTGGTCTGGAGGTCTATTGCAGACACCCACCACGACATCCCCCTTGTTGCCTTCTTCTCTAAACTTAACCCACAGACTTTCAATTGGCTCGTTTCCACTTCCATAATGGAGCTCTGAGCACTTATGGAGCTCTTTTACATATAGCACTACTCCTCCTTTTCTTCCCTGCCTGTCTTTCCTGAACAATTTATACCCATCCTTGGCAGAGCTCCAGTCATGCAAGCTATCCCACCACATCTCTGTTATTCCAATTTTATCACAGTTCCTTGTCTGTGCCAGTACTACCAATTCTTCCTGCTTGTTTCCCAGGCTCCATTCATGTACAAGCACCTAAGATACCAGGCTGATTGCCCTATTTTCCCTTGTCGATTTTCAATTTTATTGCATCTACCTCCTTGCATTTTCTCCTGACGTTGTCCTCCCCCACTTGCCTCAGGTATTAAAGCTTCATCAGGACTTCTAACACAATTATTTGTCCCCCATCCCCCCCCATGTTCCAACCACCCTCTCTTTTATCCTTGGTGTTACGGTTCCAACACGCCCCCAAGTTCATCCCTTTCCCCAGGTCTTCCACATTGTCACTTACCTGTGGGCTTTGGTTTCCTTCCCCCTTCAAACCTAGTTTAAAGCCCTCCTCACTAGGTCAGTCAGTTGATGTCCAAATATGCTCTTCCCCTTCCTCGACAGGTGGAGTCCACCTCTGCCTAGCAGTCCTCCTTCCTGGAACAGCACTCCATGGTCAAGGTAGCTGAAGCCCTCCTGATGACATCATCTTCGCAGCCAGACATTCACCTCCAGGATGCATTTGCTCAGGCCCCTACCCTTGAACGAGAAGTATCGAGGAGAACACCACCTGTGCTCAGAAGTCCTTCACCTGCACTCCCAGAGCCCTGCAGTCACCTTTGATCTGCTGAGGATCACCTCTTGCAGTATCATTAGTTCCCACATGGATGAGTAGCATGGGGTAGTAGTCAGAGGGGTGGATGATTCTCGACAATTCCTCCATAACATCTCGGATGCGAACACCTGCCAGGCAGCATACCTCTGGAGAGGCCTTGTCAGGGCAACAGATGGGTGCCTCCGTCCCCCTCAGAAGTGAGTCCCCACCTACCACAACCCTATGTTTCCTCTTAGCTGTGGTGGCTATGATCCTCCCAGCCTCAGGGGTGCATGGTGTCTCCTTTTCCACTTTCTCCATCATCTCTAGTGCTGTGTAACGGTTCTTCACCACAGTGGGAGGGAGGGATTTGAGCGGGTTGGAGCAGTGTCTGCTGCAAGAGGTAACCAGCCACCAGTGTCCTCCCTCTGCCATAGGCATCCCATCCATCTCCAGTGGTGTGGCAGTAGTCTTCAGCACCTGGGTAGCATCCTCCTCCTTGCACATCTCCTTGTGGATGCTATCGAGGAACTTCTCCAGGCCATGGATACTCGTCAGCCTAGACACCTCCTCCTGTAGCTCTCCCACTTGCTGCCTGAGATATTCCACCAGAACACACCTGTCACATTGATCCATCTTCTCAGCCTGATCGTTGGAGATAGGGAAATGCAAGGCACAGTCCCTGCAAGTCCATACCAGGATCTGGGTAGAGAGATCCATGCTCAGGATGTCTCTCTGGCTACAGGCACAGGTGGAGGAGACAGAAGGGGTGCTGGCGCAAGCAGTGCGGCTCCTCTTCACCATCATGTCCTCACTAACTCCTCCCCAAACTCCCTCTCGGACTCCCCTGTTTTCAGTCCCCCTAGTCACAGGCTCCCACTGGTTGCTCAGCCACTGGCTTTTAAGGCCTTCTCTGCCTAGTTCAGCCCTTGCCCCTCATTATCCTTCGCCTCTGTGTTTGATCACAAGGCTGATTGAAGCTGGTGATGAAAGGTGAGCAGGGAACAATGATCCAAACAGCCCCCAATCACACAATCACATACAGTCCCAATTCCCGCAGTAGCTAACAACTAACAGAAATCACCTGTAGGGAAAGACACAAACACATAGTAATTCACTCACCTAAGCTTCACTCTTTCCCTTGCTTCTTCAGCTAGGGGATTGCTTTTGCCTCCTTCTCAGGGCTTCACCAACTCCTTCCCTCTCAAACTCCCCTGTTTTCAGTCCCCCTGTTTGCTAGGTTCCTCCTGCCATTGTCGTCTTCACTGTCTTTATTTCACACACTGTTGTAGTTTCTTTGCTGCTCCCTTTCTTTACTGACTTCCACTGTCTGACAATTGAGTATTTATGGTCTGGAAAGGGGAGATACCAGGTAGCATGTACAGTAGAGGAGTATGAGGCAGAAGGGGCCAGGAGGGCACATAGGATGTCGGTAGGGGAGAGGTCCATTGAGGATGACGTACAGGAGTGAAACATAAAAGCTGGTTGACTGGGAACAGGGAGGAAGGGGAAACACAGCATGTAGAACATCAGGTTGGGTAGCGGAGGGGCTATGAGAGCACACAGAACTTGGGTAGAAGGGAGGCCAGGTGGGGTGGCATGTATAGGAGTCAGGATGGGTTGGGAAAGGGATACATGCAGGAGTGATCTCGATGTAGGGTGTCATTAGGGGAAGTTCAGAGGGACAACACTTTGAAGGCTACATTAGGGGCACATGGGGATTCTTTAGAATGAGGGAGGACGAAGATGACATTCGAAGGATTATGTAATGGATGCACATGCCAGAGTTTGTCCTGTGGTTTCCTATCTTTGTTTTTAAATTTAAAGCATCACAATGTTTTATCACTGATCTCGCTTCTTTATTTATCTTAAGTATTTACTAACCACTGGAATAAGTTGTCTAGGTAGGCTGTAGAATCACCATTACTGGAAGTTTTTTAAGAACAGGTTGGACAAGCACCTGTTAAGGATGGTTTAAGAGGGTATTTGGTGCTGCCATGAGTGCAGGGGACTGGACTTCATGACCACACATGATCCCTTCCAGTTTCTGTGATTCTATGATTCTGTAAATTACCTAAAAAGCTTTAGAATTTTAAACCCCACTTTAAGCTCTTCTTTTAACTAATAGGTCTATGCTGCTTTTGGACTTAAATCTCAGGCTACAGATCATTTTACTAAGTGAAATGGTGAAGCTTTACCAATGGGGAGCATGTAACAATAACTCCCTGAATACAGCATCCATACCAACAATCCTTAGCCTTCTATTTAACTTTCATTGTTCAGGCCTTACTCGCGTCTCCATTTGTGCACACCTGGTGGTGATCAGCACTTTCTTTACACCCCCACTGGACAGTATCTTTGTGTTCAACCACTGAACCACAGCTTACTTCTTCTGCCCCTCCTTGAATATCTTTCCGTTAAGAAACCTACTCCCTAATGGGAACTTCATCTCATCCTCTTGACTCTCACCAAGCCACTGTTTGAGTCTCTGGCAACTTGTTCGTTCATTCAGCTATCTGTGGTGATTTTCCTAGTGGCCATCACTTCCACATAAGTCAGTGAATTGGCAGTCATGATGGCAGAACTGCTGTTCACAGTATTCCACTAAGATACAGTTTCCCTATGACTACACTCTAAGTTTCTCCCCAAGGTGGCTTATCATTCCAGCTGTCAGGACATCTATCTTCCAACCTTTTACCCTAGACTTCCACCAAGACATGTACTCCATATACCCTACATTCACTCAATGCGTGAGCCTTCTACCTTCAGTTTTCCTGTGCTTTCCAAGTTTTGCCCAAGGTCTTTATCACTACAGCATAAGTACACAGAGGCTGTGCTCTTTCTTCCCAGTGGATCACTAAATGGACCTTCTTCTGCATCATGGGGTGTTACTCCCTTTCACGGATTTCCCCAACTCAGGGCATCACTGTTCACCATACAATAGCACAAGCTACCACATCAGCCCTACTTACAGATGCACCATGGCAGGACTTTTGTAAAGCAGCAACTTGATCTTCCACACATTTGCTGCCAGTTGCGCACTCTCACATTTGGCAGTGTAGCTGGCCAAGTAGTGCTGCAAACACGTCTATTGAGCCTTTACTCCCACCTCCTAACTGTATATTGCTTGCAGTGCCACCTCCCATATGTGAGGACCAACACTCAAAGAAGAAAGAGGGGTTCCTTACTGTAACTGATGGCTCTGTGAGAGGTGCAGTTCCTATCTGGGTTCCATTCTCCTTAGTCCCCTCTGCTGGGCTGAAGGCCTGCGATTAAGAGGAAACTGATGGGGAGTTGACCCACACAGCCTTATAAGACTTTTGACACAATCACATGGACCATACATGGCATATGGGTTGATGATGACAAGTACAAATGGTCCAACACATGCCACCAAACTGTGAAATCCAGATTTGAATCACACTTCCTGAGGAACCATCAACTACAGCAAGTAATCTCCATTTTTTTTCTGTAGTTATTGGCCTAGGGAATTCAACCAGTTCTGGCTTCTATCCCAGGGCAGATTGAAGTACTTGGTGCGCCATCAGTTTCTGGGCCTTGTACGTAGTTCATTGAGAGAGAATCTGGCAGAGATATCAGAGTTTCATTCCACCACTCAGGAAAGATCAGACTTATCAAATTCCACAGTCACAAGATTAAGTGTTTTGTTGATGCCATTCTCTAGTTACCGAGGTGATTCCTCTCTGATACTTTATATGGTACTAGTGGCTTTGATGGGACCTCTGTTTGAGCCACTGCCGTCTTGTTTCTGCTTTTATTTCAGAAAACTGTGTTCATTTGCAAGGGAAGTACAAATTACAAGCTTTGACTACAGAGCCTCCTTATATGCAGTTCTCCAAGGACAAGTGATTATATCAAAAATGTTGGTCTAAATTGACTTCTCAGTTCATTTGAACTAGGTAATATGTTCACCTGTGTTCTCTGCTAAGCAACATTTATTTCTGGAGGAGGTTCATTAATTGTCAGTAGATATCTAGCCTTTTATCTGTACAGGACTAACCCATTGCATATTTTTCCTTGCCTGTTTGCATCACATGCAGATTGTATGAACTCTTAGGCTGTCTCTTCACAAATGACCCCTGACTGGATAGCATCCTATATGAAGACTTCATATGAAATTATTTCAACTACCTCTCAACAGGTGTGAGCTCATTCCAGGAGAATGCAAGCAATATCAGGAATGTTCCTCAGTGATTTTTCAATATTGGACATTTTTAGGGCTGCTATATGACCCTCTTGGAAGATCAGTACTGTTTGGGTGAACAGTGGTAGTGAGAAAACTAGCTTCTTTAAATCTGTACTGATAGAGTCCTTGAGACACATGATATTGTTAGCCTAGAAAAAAAAAATCATTTACTAACAGCACCCTTCTTCCATTCAGGGAGTTAGCCAAGAAACTTCTGAGGTATAATCTGGTCTGCTTGGCTGTGTGGTTTTAATATACTTAAAGAAACACTGATACAACCCTCTGATCAAGAATTGACACATTTATATACTCTCTGAAAACAAATATATTGTTTGTTTAAAATAATCATTAATACAATGAAATTCAAGACTAAAAATCAGTTAAATTGAATAATTATACACAATGTATAACTTGATGCAACTATTACAGCATATGCGGTACATATAGTGGTAGTTTAGAAATTATGAGGAAAAATACTTAAACAATTTAAGCAATAAAAGTACTTACCGCATTATCATTAACACTATAAAACCTTAATTAACTAAACATTCAGCAAATGTTGATCAGACGGTTGCTGTATGAGTGGAGAACCAAACCTTCACACAAACCGTAGACACCCAGCTTTATTAGCACAGACCCAAGTATTTCTTACTTGCATAATCTTCTAATAAAATCCCTCAGGTTTCATCAAAAGGTCCTTCTGCTCTGTCAAAGCAAAGGATTACCTTTCAATTGTAAGCATGTGTAAAGAGGCCACAAGATGGCCGCCCCCAGAGGAGACAAGATGGCCGCCACGGGGCTGTCACTCACACCAGAAGGCCAGGGACGGGACAGGAAGTATAAAACGAGGGCTAGAGAGCTCAGTTCAGCCCTGGCCAGCGGAGGGAAAGGATGTCTCCCTCCAGGCTCCTCAGAACTGGCCCTTGCCCCAGCAGAGGAGGGTCGGGCCTACCCACCGGATGCCAGCCCCACGCCGGGAGGGCTGGCTGGGGCCTCCCATGGCGGGCGTCCCGTGGGAAGACTTTCCCCCACCTGCAATGGACAGGCAGTGGGCCCAACGGGAACCGCCCCCCCCCCGATGCCCGGGAGGCTCCGGACTCCAGAGAAGGGACCCCAGAGGCGACCGGGGAGGACCTGGAGGAATTGCCCCTGACTCCGCCAGAGGTGGGGCCCACAGAGGGAGCGGCCCCGGGGGAGCTCCCCCACACCTCGGACCCGGTGACGCTACACAAGCTACCCCCTGAGGAGATGGATGGCAGCCTGGGACTTTCAGACCTGCCACCAGCGGACGCTATGGAGGACTTCTACTCGGTACCACTCAGTGAGTACCCCGAGGACGTAGAAGCTACGACAGACCAGGTACTAAGGGTGTGGGGGGGGGAGTAGTAGCCCAGGGGAGTTGCACATCCCCCTATTGGGGTCAGCGTGTTGCGGCTGGATCCCCGCTGACCCCTTGATACCAAGGCCAGGCCGCTGCTAGGGCCCTGGGCTGGGACACAGTGGAGTAGGGCGGGCCTGTGTCCTACCCGCTCCTCTCCCCTTTTTCTCCTGAGACATCAATCTCAACACTACCCCACCTTGTTTAACCCCGACTGCGTTTTGACTCGTGGATTATACGCCTGCTTATGGGCATAGGATTCTGGGTGAACTGTCCTACCCAGCCTCTAAGCTGACAGTTACCCCCCCCCTGGTGGGGCGGGAACCGACTACCCGCTACCCGTCACCCAGGGAGGAGGCGGGCCAGCAGGGACACTTGAGACGATAACTCCCCCAACTGCCCACCAGGGACGACCGCCAGCTGGGCTGAACGAACAATGCGCTTACAAGCGCCCACAGCATGGATTACAACCAACTGGCCTATTATTTATAGTTGTTAGGGAAGCACCAACATGTACATGTAGGGTGATGCTAGAGAAGTGGAGGAAGAGGGACAACACTCGAAGGGCTATGTAATGAGCACATAGAGTGTCATTAGGATGGAAGGAAGGCACTGTTTTTTCAATTCCTGGTTACTGAATTCTTTTATCACTAACTGTCATCTGTATCTTAACACTAATGATTGTTTTTGAATATTACATGTTTTGATAGTATTACCATCTTATAACCTGACAAATGAATTAATTACCATCTTTCAGGTGGTAAATGAATTAATTTACCACCTTTTGCAGCTTTTCTGCCCATTTTTTTCCCCACTATTCTATTTAGCAAACTTAAACAATTTGGGACAAACACCCCTGACTACAGTAGTACAGTAGGTACTTTGCTTCCACAGAAATTGAGACCTACCGGTTTTGTACACACTGATGAATTGTCTTCTGTGGTCTTGGATTCTGCCCATCTTAGTTCAGCAGTAACAGCCACCATTCCAATACCACAGGAATTTCATTGTCACAAGTACTCGGTCATTTCAGTCTCACTGTCAGCAACTCAGTCTGATGGATCACAAAATGATAAAAAAATAATAATAATAATAAACTTCACAGTAGCTACTTGTACACAAGATCTACATACTGCAATTAAATCATTGATAACTAAGGAAGATAACGTGCCATTGTCTGAAATGTACAGCTTTACCACAGTCAAATAGGTATTTCTATTTGCCTTTCGAAACTTCTACCCGGACACTTGGCAATACTTCTGTCTAACTAGTTTTAAGATATCAGGTTATATGTCCACAGCAGTGGCCACTTGCAGTATATCAGCAGGATGATCATCTGTTAGCCTTGATCTGTGTTTTGATTTGTTCAGGTTCATTGTAAAGAAAAGTTGTTTGCACATCTAAGTGCTTCAAAAAAGACTGACTATTTTTGCCAAAAATCTGTGCTAGCTTTGGGAAGTCATTGACTGGGATGTGTTGGTAAAACTCTAGTAGTGGCATTGCAGAGTATTTGTCCCTGAGATTGTATTTGCTCTGCAAATCAGTTGACTCCCTCTACAGATCTTCTGATGCTGTGATAACTTCTTCAGTAAAACTATTAGCAAATAACTTTAGTATTTTTTGGTGCAGTTGGAAATCTTAGAAGCATCATTTTTTTTTAACTCCTATAAAGAAACCTGAGCACATCTCTGTAAACATTTTAACAGTTGCTAGGAGCCCTGTGGCACTTAGACTGTTTGTTTATTGCATGAGCTTTGTAACTTAACCTTTGCTGCTTTTCATTTTCTTATAAAATTCCAAATCTGTCAATTCATAAAGCACATCTACATTGATTTTTGAATCTGAGAACATAGAAGTGGCAGCTTTTGTGTTGAAATTTGGATTTCCAGTTTTCAGAGTCTGAACTGTATATAATGTATTTATGCTTGTTTGTTATGGAAACTAAAAGAAATGAGTGGTACTAGGGTCTCCTTTTTTAAAAAAAAGTGGCATGAAGAGAGAGGTCAGAGCAGTAGAAGTGATGCTGATTTCTATCTTTTGTGGTAGAGGTAGTAGGAAGCACTGTTCCCTCTAAGGTGCGCGGCAGCGCGGCCGCGCACGTTAGACACCCCTCCCCGCGCAGGGGTTTCCAGTCCCCACGCACGGGAGGGAGATGCCGGCAGAGCAGCTGAGGCTCAGCCAGGGGAGTGGGGGCGGGGCCGGCCTGGGAGCCGATCAGCTGAGCAGCTGGGGGAGGAGGAGGGGCCGGGCTGGGGCCGGGGCCGGGCGGCCCCAGGCTGTCAAAGGGGGGAGCGGGGCCAGGCCAGCAGAGCAGCTGGGGGGGGCAGCAGAGCCCCTGAAGATCGGCTGGGGGCTGGTCAGGCTCAGGGTTACCAGAGAAAACCAGGAGTCTGTGTCACTTTAAGACTCCTCCTCTTTGTCCTGCCCTGCTCCCTGCTCCAGGCATGCTGCAGTGCTACACGTGGTTTCGCTTTGTTCTGTTGCTTCGGCTCCTCACCCCGGGCTTCTTTCCAGCCTCCAGCTCAGGTCCTCTCCCCTTTCCCTGCACCTGAATTTGGGGGAGGTTTAATCTTATTTTTTGGAGGGGTTGGGGCTTTTCTTCACCTTGATGGGGTCTCTGAAGTGCGCAAAGAGAAACCTGTGACTGCTTCTTTGCTTTCTGCTTTGCTGCCCTGCTTGGCTTAAAGTTTCTGGGGACAGTTGTTTCCCTAATGGCTGGGCTAAGCCAGATCTTTATTCCTGCTAATGAATCTTGGCTTTTGACAACAAATCTTTTGTTTACAGGTCCAACAAAGTTCACTTTTGATTGTGAGGAGGTTTGAATCTGTAAGATTTTCCTTTTCCCAGTGTGATTTTTTTCAGTTTGTTTCTCCCTTCCAAGAAGAGATTAGTCCACTATAGATGTGTCCTTAAATTTTAGTAAGATACACAGATGTGCAAGTATTAGCTATTCTAAAGTAGATGCTGGGCTGGGCCTGATCCTATAGTTTAAATGAAGTCAGTGGGAAATTTGATGGAGTAAGGATTGCAATATTTGTCCATTTGTTAGTTTATCAAATCATAGAAAACAAGCAGCTTGCTTTTGCCTATATACTCTATGCTTATTTTTATTTTGGTATATTTAGGAAAAAACTGATCATTGCATTCAAGAATAGGTGCTGTCCTCTTGGGTGGAGCATTTGATAGTCACAAACATCTACTCTGCTCTCCCACCCCCCATTTGATGTGTATTTCACATAAAAGCAAACAAAACGTTAACTGTCATAAAATAGATATATGTACATCTGTGGTTTATGGCAGACATAGTAGGATATGATGTTTCCAGAAATTTGCATTTTAGGTAAAAGGTTATGTTTCAGGCAGATCTGCACATAAAAACCGGCAGCTCTTATTTTTTCTGATTTTTCCTTTCCTGTGTGTATATAATCTAAAGAGCATGTCTGTGATTTTTTTTTTTAAATACTACACAGTGAGGCTCAAAACTGAGGCTAGACAGGGATTTCTGTACACTCCGCCTGTGCCCCCCAGTTGTTGGCTAGAAACAGTGTTAGAGCAAATGACTGAGCACCTCCTATATCCTCCCAGACATCCCCCCCTGCACCACACCCCTAACTTCAAGTCATGGGGAGAATACTGCTGACAGAGATTACTTTTCCTTTAGAAGCCAACACCTCAAATTCTGTTAGACTTCATGTAGTCAAGGGCCCACCCCTCTGTGTGTCAAACAATGAGTGAATTCTGTGGAAGAACTTACTGTGTTAAACCTGATTTTAATCTTGTCCATAAGTACTACATTAAATTTATTGGAGGTGTGCTTCCGTTTGCAACTCACAATGTAAAAACATCAGTCTGGATAGGAGTTCTGCAGTATGATTCTTGCACCTTGATATAAGCATTAAATACTTAGTTTTATGACTCCTTAAAGTGGTTGGCTTTACGGTTACTTTAATGTGAAGAGGAAAAATACTTTGATATTCTTGAGCCTCTGTTCTTGCAATTAATCTCACGCTGTAACTAGGGGCTAGACAGATTTCCCTGGAGTCGGGTGATCAATGGGGCAAGCACTTGGGGGGGGGCATTGGCTGGGTGGATGAAGAGGGCCCAGGCGGAGCCCCAGATGTGTGTGTCCTCCAACATCCTTCTTTTTGTACTTCCCTGTCCTCCTTTCCATGTTTTGGTATCTGGTAACCCTAGTCTGGCAAAGTGGTTGAGGATTGGAAAGGGGGACAGGGAAGTACAAAAA
>ML681993.1:29345127-29399058 GCA_007922195.1 Podocnemis expansa
ATTCAAATTATTAATAAAAACAATTTAAATAACATTAATTTTTCATTGTTCTATATTTTTCAATAATTTCCATCACGTGGAGTTGCACAAAAATTTTATTCAGAAAGAGTTTTGCACACGGGTTCAAAATTTTGCACACAAGCCGTCAAACCTTAGAGGGAACATTGGTAGGAAGCTGACCTCTTTGGCTTACTGCCTGACTCACTTCCTGCTCTGAATTACAGAAGAGCAATACTTGTGGAAGAAGCTATCCTTAACAGAATCTTTAAAATATGATAATTGTAGATGTAACTTTTTTATAGTTCAATATTTTTCATCACAAAATATCATTTACATGAGCAATCACAATTAAATTTCTTTACTGCAGTGTCATTCATTTATAAATTAGTATTTGCAAACTTTTCTTAACTTACAAGCATTTTTGGTAGTATCACTTTATTTTTATATTGGGATGTTTTATATTTTTATATTAAAAATGTTTAAAAGCCATGTAAATATATCTGCTGTATATTTTTACAGTATTACTATGTTCCCTTTATAGTGTGTTCATGTGGCAGGGTACACATTCCCCCACTGGGTGGACAACATTGGCAATGATATTACTGGGGAATTGGCTCCCATGGTCCTAGTCCACGGCTCATGCACCCTCCATCTCCCGGCCACTCAGCCCTCCAGCTGGGTTCCTGCAGGCTATCCAGCCATCCAGCTGGGTACTTTAGTCCATTCAGTGTCACTGCCAAGGGAAAGTCCCATTTGCCACATCCAGTCTCTCTCTAAGTCCTCAGGCTGGTGAGTTCAGTCCCGCTCCTGGCACTCTGGGGGAGCAGGGAGGGACATGGGCCTGCCCAGAGACTGTATGTGTTGTCACCAGAGCACCAGTATCGTCTCCCTTCAGTCCTTGCCACAATCTACTTCCTGGGGTTGCTTTCCCTGCAGCCTCAGTGTTGTGCATGCCCTCAGTTTGCATCACTCCACAATCAGGTCCCGTTGTAGCCCACCAGACCTCCATAGTCGCCTGTTCCGTGTGGGCTCCTCCCTTCTGGACCTCTCTCCAGACCTCACTGCCACCCATGCCTTCACGATCTCCAGGCTCTGGTCAGCTCACAGTGTGGCCCCAGTGAGCTATCCAAGCTATCCCTAAGTCAACCAGGAAGAGAACCTTCACTTCTGTCTACCTCATTCAGACTGTCCTTGTTGTCTCTGCAGCTTCTTTCTTATACCAGGATCTTGGCCCCTGATTGGCTCCTTTACACTAGTCTTTTATTGGCTGCTGCTCCCTGGTCCTTCTTATCCCCTCAGGGCCAGTGCAGGGCCACTGCCCCATCACAGTCCACATAAGTCTTTGGTTTGTCACGGTATCTTTCAGGATTTTTTTTTTTTTTTTAATTAGCACAGTACCATACCTTCAGAAGATACTGATTGTTTTGCCTCCCTTTTTTCTCTCCTTTTCTCACCTCTACCCCTAAAGCCACTAAACTGCATACTGAGTTTTACAAGGCCTGATTTTCATCTTAGAGAAATAAAACAAATTGGGGAGAGAAAGAACACTAGTTTTTAATATACAATTTTAAATAGTAAGGGCGTAAAGCAAGTAACATGGGAAAACAAAGTATGGGATCAGAGATGTCAGTGGCAGATCTTTGGAAGATTGAGTATTTAAGTGCTAGTTGTAGATAAGCTTTTTAAAGGTATCCTAGTTGATAATTACTGGTGTCACAATTGGATGTAACAGTTATTAAAGTTCACATTTTATGCCCGCCCTAAAAATATGAATGTAGAAGCTTGTGAATTGCTCTCTTGAGTCATCCTGAATTAACATATACTGAGTGGCCATAGCTGCTGTAAAATTTTTCCACTACATTATTTCTATCTACCATCATCAAATATAATTGTTTTTGAATGATGCATGTGTGGTTAATGATATCCTTTCATAGCAGCACACAGGTTTGTCTCAAATTATTCTCATGAAGTTGCTAGCTACCATTCTGAAAACACTACTGGGAGACCTGGACTTTTCTGTTTTGGAGAATTAGTTAGGCAAATTTCTCTTCTTATGATTTCTTTCTTGATGCTGGCCCCTGGGGGTATCTCATTCCCTCAAATAGCAAAACAGGCAGCTCTCTGGTGCTGTTTTCTCATACTGCCACTTGGATTTGTCCTTCCATTCTTTGTTTTCCTTCTCTTGTGTGGGTTCCTTCCTTTCCTTCTAACCTGCAAGATCCAGATGCTTGAAGAACAGAGTTTTTGACATCTGTTTTCTCTGAAAGGAGTGAAAGTCTCTATTGAGTTGGGTCTGGGACTTGCTAGATATTGAAGTGCTAATGTGTAATAGTGTAAAAAAAAGTAATTATGGGTTTAGTGATTTTTTCAAAGCAACTTACATTAGATATAATTGAAAAAGATTTTATGGCATTTAAAGACACAGAAAATAATGTAATTTAATATTTCTCACCCATCCTTGCAAGTATGTATGTATATCCTGTAACTGTAGTTTCACCTTCATGCATCTGATAAAGTGGGTTGCAGTCCATGAAAGCTTATGCCTGAAGAAATTTGGTAGTCTTTTAAGGTACCACAGGATTCTCCTTGTTTTACAGATTAACACAGCTACTCCTCTAGAAGATTTCATTTTTTGTCTCTTAGAGCCTCTCCTACCGGAATCTCCTGAAGGCTCTTGCAGAGCTATTTTATTCATTTATTTTAACATGATTTATGTTGGGGTGTCTAGAGATGTCTGAATGTCTGTGAGACCCTGCCTTTCCTTATGCTTCTTGATCTTTCTCTTCCTCCCATAGGTAGAAAAATTTCAGACTGAAAGTCCCCTGCAGCTATAGGGGGAATGACCTTGTAGTTATCTTCTCAGCAGCCTTTTTGCCATGAGAAAGATGGTGTTCACAGTTGACTTTGTGCTGGACTGGGCTCCAGAAGGTGGCTTCTCAGGGTTCCACACTTTGTTTGAGAGATTCTTGGATGTGGCCTGAAGATACTCTGTCCAGCTTGCTATAAAATGAGAAAGCAAAGGGCTGATATTGCTGGAAGGGAGTCGCTCTTAGCCCCAGCCAATCTGGAAGGTGGTAGTGGTGGAGGTAGGGGTTGGAACCCTTCCCAGGAACTCCTTGCTCTGTCCCTGAAGCCCTATCAGTGGATCTTTGCTGTCACACTAAGTGTGGGAGAGAGGCTGGTCAATGAGACCTGTGAGTAGAGCTCTGAGCAGCTATAAACATGTGGATCCTCATCTAATCAACATTTGCAAGAAATGGTCCATGGATATCCACATTGTGGTTGCAAATCTGCTAATGTAATGAGGATCTTTCTACAGGACTTTCTGATATTGCCTGAGGGTGATCAGGCAGTGATGATAAAGATGAGGCAAATGCTTCAGCTGGTGAAGGGGAGGACACTCCTGTCAACACTGTTGGTCCCAAGATCTAGCTCAGTTTCTTCTCCCTTGTTATTCAGTGGTGCCAGTTCATGTCAGCTACAAACGTATGGATGGGATGCATGCATGGAAGTGGGGTGTCTAAGATAATGCCAATATTTAGGGGACTGGTAGAAGAGACCCATGGAATTGGATATTATTGGTCTCTTCGATAGTCATACCTGGGTGGAGAATGGATCCCAGACCTTGAGGAGCCTCTTACTAAGCTAGCCTCTCTATATGGAGGGATGCTCCTTCTGGAGTTGCTGACTTAGCAGATGAGAGAGTAGTTTTCCAGTTCAATCAGTAGAGTCATTGATAACTGAATGACTGCTCTGATTGAACAAAACAGGGAAATTTTTACATGTCCTCAAGGTGTTTTTTTCCTTCTGTGGTCATGATGTCCCTGAGCAAGGTTGGACCTGAAAGGATAGGGGATTGTGGTAAGAGAGGTTAAAGATATCCTCAGGGATGGTGTAGGTTTCGGTCTTGCCCAGAATCTAGGATCTTCCATTAGTCAGGGCCAATCGATATGGTGCATCCCTATTTATGGTGGCTATTGGTTCTTCATGGGATGTCAGTCCAATGCTGGAGCAGTCTAGCCTGGGACCCCTTACCTGTATTGGTAGGTGTTGATCCTTGGGCTTGTGCATCAGAATCAAAGCTGGCACCAATACAGCCTTACTCCTTAGTGCCAGGCTTTCACATTCATGAAGTCTGAGTGGTTCTAATTCCTTAGGACATGCACATGAAGACTAGCCTGCCTTGAATGGAGTGGGGGAAAGATCTTTTAGTTTAGGAACAGATTTATTCTTGCAGATTTTTAGAGAGTCTCTTATTCTTGTGAGAAGTCACCAGTAACAGTCCTCTGGGTTTAGCAGCTCTGGCCTCAAATCCAGAGTTTGTGCACAGAGGGATGCTGCTCTCTGAGACTTGTAAAAGGGGTCTCTTTGGCTTGGGTCCAAATGAGGTTTCATGGTCATCTGTGTCTATGAAGGGCTTTTTTCTGCATTGATTCTCCATGCTGCACTTTGTGAGAGTGAGCAAGATAGCCCTAGTCCACCCATGTGCTGCACTCATTGAAGGTGAGCAGATAAACCAGGCAGCAAAAGTCATCTGCTTTGCTGCACTCTGCGGGTTTATGAAGTTTGAGGCTGAGAGAGGTTTCACTTAACCTTGCCCTTTAAGTCACCAGTGCTCATCAACTGCTTTAACTGCTCTCCATGATGGGGCCAGGAGGGAATTGAGGGACCCATTTGTGCAGTCAGACTCCTGTCCCTGCACATTTCATTGAGCCTATCTCCACAGGACGAGTCAGCCTCTAGTGGAGGCTGTTTCTGCACCTAGAGGACCTGGCTAAGCCAGCAGGGTGCAGGTAAGAATGCTGCACTTGAGCCCCTCTGTGCCCCCTGGGAGGAATGCATGAGACAGTGTGCCTGTAGCCCCCAATCCTGCCAGGATCCCTGCCACTCCTCCCCAAAGTCTTCCCCAACTGCTAAGTACCATTCCTTAGCTTGGCATTCCTGCCTTTATCCTCCTCCTGTCACCTCATTGGCCCCTCTAGCCTTCCCATCTCTCCAGGCCAGCAGTCCTACCTTTCTTTCCTCTGCTGCTGACATTGTGATATGATTATAATATTGTAATATTATTGTATTGTTTGTGGCATTTTTAGTGATGTCAGTAAAAAGTTTAGCATGTCATATAAAAAACTCAACTTCAGATCTTCTTGTCAGTAAAAACTAAAACACAAGGTGGGAACACTGATTCAGAGTTCATTGTCTGTTCTTAATCAAAGCCCAAAGAACTCCACCAGAAAATGCTATCTGGCCAAATGGAGACATTTCTCTGCCTGGACACACAAGAATGCGTCTTACCAGCAGAGGGAAAGTTCTAAGGAGGCTCTTCTGGAATTTGATTGGCGCTGGATAACTAAACTCAAGATAACCATCAATGGGAGAAAGGAAGGCCCTGATTGCTAGTGGGTGGACACATGGCAAGCTAATGGAAAGTTTCACACCCTTTGAGTGAGTAACCAGCCTAAAATAATAGGAATTCTAGTAAATTCTGGAGATATGTGGTTAAGCTATAGTATCTTAATTTTGTTCTTTCAGTACTTACCTGACCTCTTTTTGAATCACTAGCCGCCTACTCTGTGTCCATGAAGTTTGCCTTCCCTACTCAGTGTTGCATCAGCCAGAAGGGTGAGTGAACTGGAAGTGTTTATGGCATCACCTTTCATAAGAAGGTTTTTGTTTACCTCCATATTATCCATAAGTTAAGTACTAGATTTCTCATGAATCAACGTGTTCACTCATTGATATTCTTTCCAAAATTTCATGTTTTTGTTGAGGAAGGAAGACATTGCTCTTTTGACATCTGATGGGCTTAAACATTCTATCTGCAGAGATGTTTTGAAATGTAATCAGTAATTTGTTTGGACACAAGATATACCCAAGTATAACAATTATCTATATTTCATGAACTATGAATGAAATAATTTTGATGGATATGAATATCACCCTAAAGGATCCAGTTCATGGAGTTGTACCATAGTGATGAGCAGAGTATATGAACTATCTCCATAATTTCTATATGATCAATAATGTCTTAACATCCTTCATGGAGTGTCCCTACCAGATCATTAGAAATCCCTTCTTTTTATTCATGTAAGTCCAGCCCAATTGTTGGGAGTTCTGAATGCATCTGGGCCTACAAATATGTTTCTGTATGTATGAATGTTTACATTGGTATGGCATCTCTCATGCTACCATAAATGTTAAATTAATCTAGTTTTATTACATTGTTGCTTTTGCCACTCAGGTTTCATATAGTTCTTCCAGCTAGATCAGAAGTGCCAAATATATGGCCTCTTGGGACAGTTCCAATTACCATGCATGGTGGTAAGATGTCTCATAGCATGTATTCACCTCCTCAAAATGTAAGCTTTAGATTTCTCTGGGGAAAAAAAAGGAAAAAAAAGATTTTCTAGCCCTGATGGCCACAGAGAGAATTTTCGCAACAGAAATGGAATGTGACCAATGCTGTGATGTCTTCCTCAGTCTTTAGACAGCCTGAAATTCTCTCTTACAGGTGTAAACTCCCCTGCCCTTTATTAATCCCATTGGAGCATCAACTTTAAAGGCCACTTGTGTGCTAGCTTCAACTTAATCATTATTATTAATTGTGGAAAAGAAAAACACTGTGTTTAGAATCAGGCCTTGTGGGGAAGGACACACAGAAGGGAAAGAGACACACAAATGGAAGGGAGGATTGAGGAAGGAAGAAAAACAACAGAAATGATAATGGGCCTGAATGGAAGCAAATTTTTAATGGCAAATTTGACTGTAAGTGCTGTCCAAATAATGAACCATTTGATTACTACATAAAGACTATATGCTCCCCATGATTTCTCTGCAAACCTCCTCCCCCAGTCCAAATGTTATTCCACAATTTGCTACTGTAAATAATACAGTCCTGACCATACCCTAACCTGTACAACATTAAAAAAAAAAATTAGTTTCTGTTCTATGGTTTAATTTGAGTGCCCTAATTTAGGAGCCAGGGAATTCAGATTTGTTTAAAATATACTGAAGCCTGAATTGGGTCCACTTAGTTACACTTACTCCAGTTTAATTTGGAATTGTTCCTAATTTATATGTGTGTACGTAAGAACAGAATCACATTATTCCACATTTTTTTTAAAAAATTGAATTATGGACTTTTTATTTTGTGATTCACTATTCTGTTGGCATCTAAGTTTGTAACTGGGAATATTTAGAAGCTACAGTAAAATTTAATGGACACTGATGAGATTTTCTAATGTGCAAAGAGGAATTAGCCATCCAAATTGCACAGAAAAGAGAAATATAACAATTATTGCACTTAATCAGAAATGTAAAGTAGGCTATGAACTTCCTGTATTGTAATTGAAATGGAAGAAACTTGTTAAACAAATTGTATGCAAGATCAAAAGTTGAAATGAAAACAACAAACCATTATATTTAATTTTTTCCATTACTACTTATGTTCTTAATTCTTTGGGGTCCTGTCAGGTAGAGTTTAATGGGAAAGAGTTTTCCCATTGTATGACAATTTTCAAGATGTTACACATGTTCCTCCATTCCTGATACCTTCTTTAAGATTTTCTTGAAAAGATGAGACACACCCACCCATGCCCACTTCTAAGGAGTTCCACCCTTGATCTGCAAAACCTTTTTTTTAATAGAACTTTAGTGTAAAATGGTGTATTGCCATGAAAAGTTTGTTCAATGAATCAACATTTTCCAGCAAAAGAAAAGTCTTTTGGGGAAATGGCTGACAGTCTGTACTATCAAGACATAGTGATGATCCACTCACTTAAATGCTATAACCTAGAAATGTCATGGGCCATATTTAAGTTTCACCTGGCAAGAGATCAGCAGTGCACTCGGCAAGACATCCTGTGGAATTTTTCTTTAAAAAGTATTCACTGTCATGCAATTTCCAATAAGCCAACAAGAGGGAGCTATGCATAGAGATTTCTTTCCTTTATGATTCTTTATCCCTTCATATACAAGTATTCTTTCTGTTGTTATGAGCCATTAATTATTGCATTCTCTGGAGCACTGTAGAATTCACTGACCAACCCTTTCTTTTGCTAAGCCATTTGCTCATAAGTGGTGCAAAGGTATTCTGTGCTCATGCATGTGTTTCACCAGACACAATCCAATAAATCAAAGTAGCACAAATGGTTTAGTTGCTTAATTTGCTTTCTGGATCCTCCTCATATGTGAGAAAATTCCACAGTGAACAATATACACTTAGAGAGATGCATAAACAATTATTACAGGCAGTTCTCATAACTTTTTTTTTGTTTGTTTGTTTCCTAATGGGCAATAAGCATGTTGGGTTTAGCTAAATTATAAATGCTGATATTCATTGGTAACAGTTTATGGTTTTCTTCCTGGATTTTTTTATACAGTTTAGGATAAATTATGCTTTATATACCCAATGTTATGGGCATCCTCCCTTAGAAAATTTAAATCAGTTCACAAGGCTTTCAGCACTGCTCATGTCATTTATCCATCAGCTCTCAGTCCATTTAATCCAGGCCTCTCAGCTATACAGACCTAGCCCCTGTTGTGAGTGATCGGCCTGCATGAGTGCTCCCAGCTTCTCCTGTCACATCACATTTGCATAAAAGAGGACGGATAACCAAATTTGAGCACACAAATGAAAATGCTAAGCGCTGAACCTGTCACAGTTGTTGTTCAACTAATTGTGAAAAATTTGATTTGCTGGCTTTTCACTGTTTATCATGTGGGACCCCCTTCTCAAATTTGCCTTGGCTTCAGCTTCTGTACATGTAGCTTTTAAACTCTCTGCACAAACAGCCCACCCTGGGGATTACTTACCTCTCCTACCGGCTTTTAATGTTGGCTCATCTGCTTGACTAAATTAGGCCACCATGGCAAACAAACACATAATTAAAAACCTGGGAAAGACAACTTCAGTTGCACTCCTTAAATTGATTTCGCAGTCTTGTACTGGCATGTGCCTTTGTATTTTTCCATCTTATCTTGTCTTCCCATAACCCCTGAAAATGTGTACAATTCTGATTACATACAGTTATAACATAATTTATCACAAAATGGTAAATGATTCTCAGGTTTTCTGTTTAAAATTGTTCATTACCTTGAAACTACGTTCTTATTCTTGGATAGCTTATTACAGGCTATTAGGCATGTACTATATTCATCTTAAATAGTAGTTTCTCAAATTAATGGATCCCTTTTAAAGTGGCATGAAAGGCCTTGGGGTAGTTATAAGTATTATCTAGATTTCTAAAAATTTGTGTTAGTTATTTGACTTTTGTTCATTCATTTCTTCACTTATGCTTTCCAAGCATGCTTGTGACTGCTGTTGTCTTTCCATTTTAATTCACTTTATTTACCTAGACAGTTGGCATTTTGTGTCTCGTAATTGTATGTTGCTATGTCACCAATTAGTATGATGATTTTTCATGCCTCAGTAAGTTTTTTTTTAAATTGAAGTATATAATAATCATTAGTTAAAAAAGTAGTAATCTGTGACTTCGTATTTGAGAGAGCCATTCGCATCCAAGTCACCTACCTGTATCCCAAAAGGTACATTGTAGAATACCAACAGTTAAGAATGAGTTAACAGTTTCATTAAAAATCTGTCAGAGCAAGGAAATTTTCTGAAATGGTTATCAGGATCCCTCTCATTTTGAATTTGCAGTCCTAAGTGAGGATCTCTACAATCTGTGTGCCAGTCTGTGTGTGAGAGAGAAAAGGATTTTTATTTTTCTTATTTGGAATGTTGTACATTTTTATGTTTCCGTTGTTTTGTTCTACATTTTTACTCTTCACTCTTTTCTGTTTTGCCCATTTGGGGGGAGGGGGAGAGAGAGAGTGTGTGTGTGCATGCACACAAAAACAGTTAAAAGTTTAAAGGTGTTCCTGGATAAATATCTTGTATTGTTGCTTTTATAGGTTTGCATCTCCCTGACATTTTAAAAATCTGTTTTATTTCCTCATTTATGGAGTAGCCTAAGATCTTCTGTTATATTTTCAGCAGAGTTGTTTATACATTCTAACCTTAAAATTGTGTGGGTAGATAATGTAAAAACGAATTCCTGTAAGAGTAGCAATATGTAGGTTAGGCGGAAACTAAAACAGAAGTTTTTTTTTTTTTACACATTATATTTTATTTTCTTCAATTCAAACAAGGCTTAGAAAGGACCAGTTCTGGGCCAAAGCTTCCAAGCAGGAGTTCTGGCTGTAGATTGGACACACTGTGCAGAAGAAGCAGAAGAAAACAAATCTGACTAGCAATTACACTGTTTTTGAAGACTCGGAACCTGAACCCATAAGCCTTTGAACCTCCACTATTCACTGAACTACACCAGTGGTCTGTGCTTCAACAGGCTAATGTCACATAACACCTCTCTATTCCAATTAATCACATGTTCCCATGCTGGTATCCCTGATTGTCTGTTCATCCCAATGTCTGTGTCTCTTTTGCTATGTGTCATCTCTTGTGCCTAGAACACTTCCTTGCCTATGATGAGTCAAACAACATCAATGGTTTCCTTCCCATCCATTCTCAGAATTTACTATATTTGAATAGCTTTCCATTGCCGGCCACTATGCCTGCTCTCTTTCCTGACTCTACCATCTAACTATATTATACTAAATATATATGATTTTTTTCAAATAATTTCTTGTCTGTGCATGTTCTATTTTATGTAGGTGTTTAAAAAAGCTTGATCGCTATAGCATGACAGTGCCATAACAGGAAAGAGACGGGTATTAAAGAATTCAAGAGAATTACAAAATGGAGGAACGCCTCACTCTACTTGACAAGTAGTTAATACTTTTCAGTCACATGGACTTCATCCTCTCTGAGAAACTAGGAAGTGCCAGCTCTTCTAGTTCTCACTATTGTGGGAACACCCTGCACAAAGAGTTTGCTTGCATTTTTCCTGAATGTTAGATTTGGGCTCAGTCTTATATTTCTTTTGGTAAAGTGCTTCCTAGTCTAGCTTTTTAACAGAGACTGCCCTGCTTGTAAGGACTTCATTGCTTCCACTTGGGTCTTCATATTTGCAATTTCCTGAACATCTACAGTTCTCTTTACAGATCATGGATGCAGGGGTGGTCTCTGAGATGATGTATTTCCAGTCTGGAGAGCCTTTCAGATCAATGTTAGGCCCATTTAATTGGACTAAGAATAGAACAGGGAGCCAGTAAAGTGTTTGCGGCTGATCTGTCCTGCAATGGACAGGGAGTGCTGCAGTTTGCGTGAACCATAGTCTCCTTTTTTTTTAAGCTGATTGTTCAGGCTGGGACTCTCAAAGTTGTGTTCAAATGCTAATACAAATTAGTTCAGTCTCCAGTCTGCGGCATCATAGCCATATTAGTCCCAGGGTGCTGGAGGCTTGAGGTGGGATCAGGCTCAATCTCCAGAGGCCATAGGTGGTAAGCTTCGTTTATGAGTTTATGACCACATCTATACAGCTCAGCCTGAGTCCCATGAGCTTGGGCAAGCTGTCACAAGCCAACAGTAGGTATTTGACTGCAGTGTAGAGAGATACTCACCCTCCTGAGTCAATACAGGAAGAAGACAATGCAGCAGTTGCCACAATGGTACATTCCCTGCAAGATTAGAGTTCAAACCCAGAGGAGCGTATGTGGCCACATCTTTGGGCCAGTGGACTGTGAGGCAAATATCCTATTGAGTAGAGAGAAGGGGATGTTGGAGTTTGAGGATGAATCTGGGAGCAATCCTGAGTGAGTCAGCTGGGGGGAAAAAAGAAATCCAGAACTTAACCTTCTTTCTGTTTGTTCCTTGAGTGAAATGAGCATAGTACTTAGAATCAGATATTCAGACAATATTCTACAAAATTTAACTGTTTCCTTAAACATTCCTGCCCTAATATTGCTAGCCTATTTTCAGAAATCTAACACAAAGGTTTGGAGCAAAACCTAAAAAAAAGATGTTTAAAATTTTGAACAAGTATCAGAAGAAAATATTTTGCAGTTTCCCCTTAGCTTCAAAAAAAGTGCAATTTTCATTTGTCCTACTACTAGGTAGCTATTGATGGTTAGTTAACATTTCTTTTCCCTGCTTCCATTAGTATCTTTGTGTATATTTCACAGGGATTTACTTATTTTGCCCGGGTACACCTTCACAAATACCTATTGTCCCTTAGCTCAGTCTCTGTGGCTGGCTAGCAGAATGAATTCTTATTAACTTTTTTTCCCCTACAGATTGTAAATAACTCCTATAGCAGAAATTAACTAGCATGTAGAAGAAAATTCCACACCTTTCCCCACATACTCACTGATCTAAGGCATTTCCCCCCAATCTTATAGTTTTAGGTTACAACTTAATACAAAGCATGAAGGGGAAAAAAAATCATGCATTCAAATATTCAGAAAAGATGATTAGTGTGCAGATTGCTAATATCTGTCACCACTGGGTCTCTGTATATGCAAAGAAATAGGTATGTTGTTAAGTGTCTTCACTTTTGCAATTTAAAGAGATGATTTAATGAACATAACTTTTGGAGAAAATGTTTGCCAACCCATTGTGTTAAGCTGTGAGCATGAATCAGTTTACTTTTCCTTTTGCTGAGTAATAAGGTAACTCATGCTGAAAGTATACAAAGCTATACCTGTAAGTCTCTAAAATTCATACATTCTAAGGCAGATGGATCTGTTATGACCCACATAACATAAGCCACAGAATTTCACAAACATCAAATTATTTGTGACTCCATCAAAATTGGAATGCAATTTATAGCGTATGTTGTGTTTAATGACTGAATGAGCATGTTAAAAATGGCACAGTACTCTGCATTGTTGTTCATTGTAAGTATTGCAGTGACGTGAAATGTTCAAAAATAATAATGCTCAAACACAGAATAGCAAATAATTTTGTTAAAATTGTGATTGTCTAGTAAATCAGATTCAAGGCAATGGCTGAAAAACCAATTTCTTATTAAAGATGTAGCTGATGCACACAAAGTAATCTAAGAGTAAGTCTATACTGATGGTGGCAAAATTGCTGCCATCGATGCGATCTTCCCATTTTGACTGAGTGGTATGTGCAGGAGCACTCAGTTGTTCCAGAAATCACCATAGCAACTCCAACCCCAGAACTGGAGTTGTGGTTAGCCAATCAGAAGTCCTTTCCAGCTGGTTTTGCTCAATATATAGTAGGCTCTTAATAGGTCATCAGGAGATATGCAAGGTATTTCATGTACCTTGCGTATCTCCCTTTGACTGCCACCAAAAAGCGCAGCAAGTGTAGGCTAGGGCTTAGTAATTTATAGAGTGCCAGTCTGTAAAGACTCTAAGCATTGAGAATAAGGAAAGTAGGATGACAGTTAACTCCTATTGGAGGAACAGAACTATTGTGAAAACTAAGTAAAACAAAACAAAAATTAGTATAACTTTTAGAGGCTTGATCCTGTCCTGTGCTAAGGCCCCATTTCTTATACAGATTGTCATGAAAGGGCTGTGATAATTCCTTAAATTGGCAGGTGAGGGGGATTGCCTGGTTGTGCAACACTCCCAGTATGTTAGGAACCTGGCATAGCTGGCTCTATTTCCCTCTTGCGGAGAGTGTGTTGGGGATGTGGTGGGATGCATACCGTGCATTTGAACAATCTCTGCTAGCATTCCCATGAAGGGCTGTTATGAATTGATATAAATTACATCACATTTATGTAGAGATTTGGATCAGTCCTTAGCATCCCAGGCATCAGGAAAGTTCAAAGGCTCTTCATGGGTGTGTGAAGCACCTGGGGATTCAGGGTGCTTATGTATGTGACTATCCCCAAGTAGTGCTATCTTAGCTCTGTTTCCTTGTTTGTAAAAGTGACTCACTCGCTCTCTAGCTCATGTAAGCAAGTATATTGTAATATTAATAAATCTATGTATATAAAGTAAAATCTGTTACTCTTAAGATTGCAATTTTTATATACATCTGAGACTTAGAAATGCTTGTCTATATTTTCAGTGTGATGAAGGAATATAGAACACAGCATTTGGAATATTTGTGTATTTGTAAGATCCTGGTTGATCCAAGCCTGTTCAAATCTGGACATTATTTAATGTTCTTGATATTTAAAGATGGAAGTCTAGATCTAACCCATGTTTGTATTTGCTGCTGAGAAGGGAGCAATAAAAGGACAATTAGCATTTTCTACTAATCATTGGTTAAAATGATTTAACCTGCCTCTCAACAAAGTAATAAAGGATCCTAAAGTAATTACATCATTTTGTGAAACATTAAGAATGAAATTAAATAGCACAAATATCATTGGTCCAGGCTGTTTAGATACATGTAGCTGAAAGATAGTTTAGCAAGACATTGTAGTGAAGTCCACACAACTTGGGTTTGTTCTTTCAGTGACTCGAAAAACAAACAAATCCAAAAAGATAATTTGTTTAGATGAAAGCCTGTTACTTTTAAAAGTTGAAAGAAGGGCTGGGTCCTTCATTTAACAAAAAAATTTAGAATCCAGTTACAATGGCTTTTTTGTGTCATATATAGAATGCTCTATTTACAGTCAAAACAGGAAGCTTTGATAGCCTTTGAAGAATACAGAAAGACAGACAGTGTCGAGGAAGTCAGAAGAATGTTTTCATGGGTTATCCATTCACTGCTTAATTCTCCTATGGCCTAGATCATTATCATTAAGGCATTTAGTTCAAAAAGTCTAGTTTTAAAGCAATTCTTAAAGATATTTCAGTGAAGGGTAACTGAATGGGGATGAAGAGACCAATTAGCCAATTTTTCTTGGCCTTTCCTTCATACACAGACACATTCTGTATAAACCCCAGTTTTGATGTATTATTTTAATTAATCCCAGCCTTTTGATTTCTGCGAAAAGAAGGTTAGCAAATGTAACAATGCTCGAGAGTTTCTTTATCGTAAAAGACACATAATTTCAAGCATTTAATAAGGTAGATTTATTCTGGGTAGTTTAGTTTGCACATTCACTCAAACAGCCCTCCCCAAAGACAACATTAAAAATGTGATTAGTTAGCTGCCATCAATAACACAAAATAGGAAAACACTCTCTGAAGGGACAGCTTTGTGGAGGGCACTGCACAGTGTGTAGTAAAAATATATGGCCTAATAAGTTTACATTTGCAGGCTCATTTGTTAAAACTCTTGAATTTCTAATTTGTGTCGGAAAGATAAATGGATGGGGCCTCAGTAAAGTGTGAGATTAATACTGATGGATGGGGATTCAGTTTTTTGCTAGCCTCTTACTTCCATACAACCCAGTAGGCAGATTATGGGGAAAACCAAATGTAAATAAAAAAGCACATTATTTACTTTGGTCAAGACCAATTACTAGTTATATTGTTCTTTTCAACTTTATTGTTTAATTGTAAATTGTCCTTATCTCATTATTGTTTAATGCATTTTGGTAATCAAGCCCTTACAAAGTGTAATTAGATGCTAAAAAGGATGGGCAACTGTCAGGTACTCTGAAATGGTTGCAGTAGCCAAGCAGTTGAGATGAAGGCCTTTGGAAACCTTTTTGTGTATAAAATGGCATAAGAAAGATAAAACATAAATGCACTCAAATTGATTGCACTTCAGGAAAAAAAAATTGTAGTTTGAAGGAATGCACGAAGTTAACACAGATTTCAAAAGTAGTTTTGCTCATTCAAGGCACATAGCATGGCTTTTTGAAAAGCTGTAAATATTCAGTATCGGGGCAGTACTATGTAGGGAGGAATTTGAATATAATGTAGGCTATGTTGGGTTACGTTGCTTAAACTTTGTACATTCCTGTTTTGGTGGAGAGTTACAGGTTTCAGGAGTATTATTGTTTTACAGATACATATTTCATGGAAATTGGTCACCATGTCCCTCTTAAAATGGCCTTAAATGTGCACAGAGATATGACTGACAGATACTACTTAATGAAGGAGACAAACTGAACATTTTAATGGACAGAAACCCAAAATGTTCACACACAAATCATTTCTTTATGGCACAGTAACCATAGCATCTGAGATAAGTATGGACTCTGGAGCAGCCATCAGCTTGTTCATTACTGAAAATTTTGTAAATTTTGCAATATCTTGTCAAAATAAGAAATAATGAATCTTGAAATGGCATCGTAACAGAACCATGCAGTGGTATGTCAAGAATTTATAAAAAGAGCAAATGTCCTGCCGAACAATAAAGGCATAGAATAATCAGTGTTGTCCATTCTAGCAACTGCAATTTGTATGGGTATGGTCAGAAAAGTGACTTGTGTAAAGCTTAAGCATTCTTATGCCACAGATTTGTAATGGATGTTTTTCTGGCCATATCTGCTTACCCTAGTTCCAGAGAAGATTTTATTAGTGTTAACATAGTTGTTATGAAATGCATATATCTACAGGAATCTATTTGAGATTCTTCTCTGACCCATGGATCATGAATGGAATTGTCTGCTAAATTCTTAATGCAAGATCTTTACACAGGTTTAGCTGGTTCATGGCTGTTAGTTCCTCATGAGCTGAAAAGAATACAGTTTAATTGTCAAATCCCAAGTCTAGCAGTTGTGGGAACAGTACTTGTTGATGAAGCAAATTTTTGAGGGAAATCCACTGAAACAATAAATGTTGTTTTTGTCACTTTTCTGTTTCCAGTTGAGGCCAGTCCTTGGTGGCAAAGAAGAAGGCCATAAATAAATATAGAAATCCTGACGTACATCTGATCATTTAACACCTTTTAAAGTTCCAAATATGCGTATAGTTGCCTGGTGCCATATGCTGTTTGTACAAAATATATCTAACATGGTCACTGGTATTTAAGCAATCACTGATTTTTAGGTCTGTGATTAATATTTTTACTTCAGAATGAAATACAATGTAGAATTATTTCAGGTCGGGTAGATGATTTTCTGTGTTGAGAATTTATTTATTATTTCTAGAAACACTAAGGAAGTTTGTTATTGGCCTCATGAGGTATATAGTCAGAAGATAGAAGTCAAAGATGGAAGTAATCCATGGTAATTTCTCCCTCCCACACACACACATTACAGATAGAAGCTAAAGCTTCATTCTTGTCTCTAGTGAAATTAGGTAGACTGTAAGATGCCCACCACTGCCCTATATTCAGTTTTATTAGTTAGAACTTTAATTCATAAATGATTTGGGTACTGTGATTCTGAATCATCTATGACTTTGGTAATGTCTTTGACGTAGAATGCAACCCCACCTCTCCTTTCTCCCATTCTGTCCTTTCAGGACAAGTTGTAATCATGGATTTTAATCGTTCAGTCATTTGACACCCCCCCACACACCAAGTATCAGTAATATCATGATATCACATTTCTCATACATGAGCATCTCCAACTCCTATTGTTTATTACCTAGGTTCCTAACAGTTGTCTATAGATAACTAAAAATTTGTTCTTGTTTGAATTCATCTGGTATGTGGTGCCTTAGCACCTGGTCTACATACATGAGTGTTTGTACAGTGGTTGTTGTGCTATCACACTCTGCCTTTATGGTTAATTTCAGACCCTCCTAGGTACCCTGGCTAGTCTGTCATTCATGATGATGCTACACCTACTACTGAGAGAGAATTAATTAGACCCGTACAACCCTCTCTCCCCATGGCAGATGAACCAATGTTCCACTAAACCCCAGCCTTCCCCTACAACATTTACCTAAAAAAAGTTTACCTTCACTATATTCTGCCTTTTCTCGTCTCTTGTTCAACCAACAAGAAAGATTTCCAAGATTGGATATTCCTCTCCTTCAGCTTCTTTCCCAGACCCCAAAAGTCTTCCACGATCTGTGGAATGATGCCTGATGTGGTGTTACTGATGCCAGTATAGATCACTGCCAAAGAAGAGTCTCCTCCTGACCTTGTTTATTTGTGTGGTGATGTCCTTCATCTTTGTTCTTGGAAGGCAGCAAACTATTCTGCTACCTTTCTGTCCTGTCCACTCTTCACAGTTTGGAATTTCTAAAGAGGATTATCATGGTGGAAGCAGCTTGGCTACTTGTGAGTGCACTGTAAATTTGTCAGTGGTCTTTCTGGTTTGAGTGGCTAAGCAGTTCTCCATTCTTTCTTCTCTGTCTGTAGGTCCTTTCATTTGGTTAGTTCTTCCATCTGTGTTTTTCTCTTCAGATGTTTTACTTGTGTCTACTATACATTTGATATTTCCAATTGTGAAGATATCCTTTGGGTTCTCCTCCTTCTGGTGGTGGTAAATTTTTAAGAATCAGATCTGTTTCTGTTTCTCCCCCTGTCATTTGTTTCCATTATTTTTCCTGTGGAATCTGGTATGATGTTGAATGGGTTGGTGTGTTCAGGAAATTCTCCATATCCATGATGTTTAGCAAAGTGGTCAGCTGTTCCTCAAGATCTTGTACCTTTCTCTGTTGGAGCTACCAACCGGCACTTCATGAAGATGAAGTTGCCTCTTTCTTCAGGCTTTAAGCAAAATATGGTGTATCCAGTTTAAGTCACAATAACTAATGACTGTCTGTCTGTGTATCCTTGGGGCTGAAACTGTACCTAGAAAACAAAGCCCAAACTTCCCCCTAAAAACTCCCATGGAAACCCCACTGTTAGCTACTCACTATATGCTGCAACCAGACATTTTATTTTATTTTGGATAAAGTAATATCTGTCTGAGTTTGTGACAGCTATAATGCATTCTGATAATATAATATTATATAAAAAAATTCCCTTCTCACCCTTATGGGTGGTATGTGCCATCCTCAACCTCGGGTCCTCTACCAGAGGCCTGGGAGTTTGAGGGTTCTGCGCAGTATCTTAGCTGTTCCTAGCACTGCACTCTTCTGGACAGAGAGCTCTGATGTTGTTCCTGGGATCTGTTGGAGCTACTCTCCCAGCTTAGGAGTCACAGCCCCAAGTGCTCCTACCACCACCGGGACCACTTTGGCCTTTACTTTCCACATCCACTCTAGTTCCTCTTTCAGGCCCTGGTACTTCTCCAGCTTCTCACAAGTATATATTATACAGCATAGTATATGCCTTGATATTTGAATTATCACTGTAATTGTAAGTGCAATTACAGTATCAAACCTGTCTCTCCACTTACTCAAACAATTTATAATTTAATTTTAAAAATGGGAATGCCACTTGAGAGTCCCTTTGGGTGGAGTTGTGTGGTGGGGACTGGATTTTCCTTCCTTAAATGGGAAATGAATTTAGGTGGATAAATAGGCTGCTTCCTTCCCAGTTCAGCTTTTTTGCTGACAGAAAAAGAGGTTGAACGTTCTGCATACTATTGAAATGCTTGAGCTAGGGGCAAAACAGAAAGAGGATTCAGAATTCAGTGCAGAATGATTAAGAATTGAAATGTTGAGGGTAGTAATATTGTTAACTCCATGTCTCTTGTGATATTTTTAACACTTCAAGAATGGGAGAAGGGGGTCTACTTCAGAGAAAACTAAAGGAACAAGAAGCTGCTAAGAAGGGAAAGCTGAGGAACCAATAATCTGTTGTGTTTGCTTCAGGGTCATATGGTGATTAAAACAATATGTGAGTTATTCATGACCTGGGTTGTTCAAAGTTTTGAACATGAGACAGAGAAGAGGGATAAAGTAAATATGCCAGGGAAATTCAGAGTTCAAACAAATAATTAAAACTAAAGATGCTGCAAAAATAAATAATAAAATGTTAAACAAAAGTGTTTAGTATATTTTTTGTTACTTATTCAATCAATCAAATCATAGGGTTGGAATCCTTATTGTTTCTCTTTTAAATTTTCACTCTTTTCTATGTTGGGAAGAAAAGTTCAAAAAAAAAGTTCTAATAGTTGCAAAAATGGAAAATTCAAGAATTTTATTCTATTTTATTTATTTATTTCATTAGAATTTTTATTTAAACTTTACAAAGGATGTTTTAGTAATACATTACTACACACTGCATTTCAGCTTCATGCCTCCAACTGTGCTAACCAATGATAGACACTTGTCATCTTCTTATATAAAACATGCTTTATTTACAAAACTTAAGCGTCTTCATTACCTATTCAATATTTTTAAAAATGTACTACCCATGACAGTGTTTGGATTTACCAGAAATAACCTAAATATTTATGTAAATTTCAGAATTGGCAGTAGTTCTTTCTTAATTGCTTAAATGGATGAAGGCCTGATTCAGCTCTTGAGTTAATATAAAAGGGGAGCTTATTTCAAAAGAGAATGTAAGTGCTTTTGTGCTTGAATACTTTGTCGCATATTTGGATATGAAGTTTATTTAGTGCCTTTGGCTTTTCTGAAGCTACTTGATTTAACTCAGGGATCTCAAACCCAAATCATCACAAGAGCCGCACAAGGACTGGTACATTGGCCCTATAGCCGCACCACTGAAACCTTTTCATACAATGATATTGTAAATATTGATAGTGATAGTGTCATTGTGGGCTGCAAGAAATAACTTTAGGGGCTGCATGCAGCCCTCGGGTCATGAGTTTGAAACCCCTGATATAATTCAATCTGTGTTGAAATTGTGTGGTGAAACCAGGGAAGCCAGCAAATTTATTATTCAAAATATTTTTATTCAAGAACAGAAAATTATCTGTAAATTATTATGAAAACAATGCTGACTTTGCAAACAAGGTCCTAGCTAACTCATTCTTTGCTAAATGTCTATCAGTTGGGTTTCTTTAATTGATATTATTTGTACTTTGTTTTGAATACAGAAGGCTCTGTATAAAAGCACTGGGGAAAAAAGTGAATGTTGTTACAATAATATAAAAAAGGTAAACAAGACAAATCTGGTTAACTATAGGCCATTTAGCCCAGTATGAATTCCAGGCAAAATCATGGAAAGGCTGATGTGTTGAGAGCACAAAAAGCAAAGAATTAAAGGATAGTGGCATAATTAATGACAATCAATAGGGTGATGGAAGTTGAAGCTGTCCTTTAATAACCTATGAATACTGTATGTTGACCTGGCAATTGAAGTGTTTACTGTACGAATATATTGGTTTAGTTAAATAGCAGGCTGTATGGAAATAAGCAAGAAGGAAATAATGACTCAAGATAAGCCACTGTATGGTAAACACTTGAGACTTGTTGCAGCATGTGGGAGAGCCATTTCCTCTGAGTATAACTTCACAGATTAGTTTGGTCCAAAAGGATAAAAGCCGCAGAAGAACAAAGGAACTCTAGCTGAACTTCATAACAAAACAAAACAAATTTCACACCCTTCTACCAGAGAAGGAGCAGTTGTTGTAGAACTGTTTGGGGAAAACAGAATGACAACTCAGGACCCAGTGAGGTCTCTGAAGAAGGTAGGTCTGTTTCAACTATCTATCTATCAATCAATCAATCAATCAAATCATAGGCCTGGAAGGGACCTCATGAGATCATTGAGTCCAACCCCCTGGGAATTGAACCCAGGCCCTTCTGCATGTTAAGCAGAGGTGTTAGCCAACTACCATCAGGGAATTTTAAATTAATTAATTAAATTCATTCTTCAGTAAATATTTTGTTTCTATTATTTCAAATAAATAATGTTGGTTCTGAGAAAGTTGTCACTGTGTTCACCACTGGTCACAGACCTGACACACAAAGGGGTACACTGAGAGATGGATTAAGGAGGTGACTGAGTGAAACTAGCCCAGTAACTGTGATTTTTTTTTTTTTTGAAAAAGTCTTGTCAAACAAGCTAGATATTCTTTGCAATTAAACTAAAAGTTTAGTTAGTAGATAACTATGCTGATAATTGGTCTTCTCTAAGGCACCTGACATATACCATATGGCAGTTTGATTTTAAAAATTAGCAACATACAACATTAATGTAGAACATATTAAACAGATTAAAACCAGCTAAATAATATATTGCAAAAATTAATGGGGAAGTACATTTAATAATGGCGGGTCAGTTATACAGACAAATCTGGATTGTTTTGTAAGCTGAGCTCATTTGAACAATATGCATTTTTTATGTAGCCAAATATGAGGTCCTATATCTAGGAAGAATATTGTGGGTCACACAACATGGGAGAATGTATCCTAGGAAGCAGTGTCTCTGAACAGGACTTATGAGTCATGGTGAGTAACCACTGAATGTGCATTTCTACTGCAGTGGTTTGTCCAAGAAGGCTCATGTAATCCTTTCCTGTTCAGTGAGAGAATATGGAGTTAGAGTATGGAGGTGTTACCACTATATATAGACAGTTTGATTCCATTATTGTAACATTATTTCTGGTTCTGGTGTCCCCACTTCAAACAGGGTGTATATGGGGAGAGAAAGAAAGAAAGCCACCCAACATCTTGATAGATGAAAGAAATCACAAGTTGGCCAGTCAGTTGATTGTGCTCCGCAGTAGTGCGAGAGAAGAACCCAATGTACAAGCAGGCCTTCCAGCAGTGGTGACAGATCTGCATGCCAGATGGAAGTTGGAGCGTACACTTCTTCTGGCTCACCTCTGTGCCTCAGCCTGGCCTTTCCAACGTGTCTCTGTGGTGACTGGATAACTGCACTAGCCATAATCTGCCTTCCTCAAACTAAGCGATATGGGCAGGGGTCTTCAGGTGTCTGTGGGAATGCTGAACTTCTTGAGACCACGATTGACCTCACTGTGTGCTTTGGCCTTCCTCTACACTGCAGTTTGTTCTTGTGTTGACCACAGAGCACAACAGTTGGCAAATGATCTTGAGGCATGCACTCCATGAAACCTGCGAGCACCAAGATAGTCTCCATACATAGACTGTAGGCCAGTTCTCTCAAGGATTTCACTGTTTGTCAGGGGCGTCGCTGGTGCTGGGCACCCGGGGCACGTGCCCCGAATCCCAGTGCTGGTGCCCCAAATCTGGCGGGGCCACCCCTCTCTTGGTCTCTAGCCCAATCAGGCCAGAGATCCAGGGCCTGGCCGCCTGCGGCGGCAGCCCTGTCCCTGGCCGGGGATGCAGGACCCATGGTGGTGTGGAGGCTTCCAACCCTGTCCCCATCCAGGGGCATGTGGCCTGCAGGCTAGGGGCGGGGGCTGAGGGCCAGGGGCGGGGGCAGGGCCTGGGCCCATGCCCTGGTTCTCTCTGTGGGGCAGCGACGCCCATGCTGTTTGTGATCCATTAGTCCCAAGTGACTCAAAGGATTTTTCTGAGAGTATGAAGGTGGAAGCTGTTCAATCCCTGGTGCTGCTTAGGGTACCTGACCCAGTTTTCAAAGCTGTAAAGGGAAGTTTACTAAGGACACAGGCCTGGTAAAGAGACATCTTTGTATTCAGCAGCTAGCTTTTCCAGAAATGGTAAGCAAGGTGACAAAGGTGACAAAGGCTTTGTCAATTCTCCTATCAAGTTCTGTATCAAGGCATAGACCACATACTCCATCAAAGGCTTATTTACCTGCTCATCTTCTACTGTAGTCTATGCCATCATGTGCAAGAAATGCCCCAACACCTTATACATTAGACAAACAGGACAATCGCTGTGTAAAAGGATAAATGAACACAGAGCTGATATCAGAAATCACAGAACAAAGAAACCAGTTGCTGAGCACTTCCATCTTTCTAATCACTCGATAAATGATTTAACAACTGTCGTCAGAGATGTAGGTGGGACATCAAGACTTCAAAGAGAAACAGCTGAACTCGAATTAATATGCAAGCTAAATTCTGTGAAAGCAGGACGTAATTGAGACTATAGATTCTTTTCCCATTACAAAAGGTAATTTGACTTCAGGCTTCCCATGGTTTGAACCTAACAAATGCTCTGATTTGCTGTTACTGTATGACCTGATCCTGTGTTTTACACTCCCTTGCATTTACTTTCATTCCATTCTGTAAGTTCACCCATTTTCAAAGCATTTGACGAAGTGGAATTTTCTCCCACGAAAGCTTGTACGAACAATAAATCTGTTAGTCTTAAAGTGCCGCACGACTCCTCAGACTCTAAGGTCAGAAGGAACCAATATAATCATTTAGTCTGATCTCCTGCATGGTGCAGGCCACAGAACTTCACCCATCTCTTTCAATAAACCTCTAACCTATGACTGAGTTATTGAAGTCCTCAAATCATGATTTAAAGACTTTAAGGTACAGAGAATCCACAAGCAATTGAGTCATGCCCCATACTACAGAGGAAAGTGAAAAACCACTGGAGCCCTTACCAATCTGCCTTGTGGCCAAAATTGCTTTCTCCAGGAGAGAGAAGTGATCCACATTATTCTTCATTACTGGCATAGAGTTTAAGTAGAAAGTCAGTGCCCTGTGACCAGACAACTGCTTTCTTACCACCATGCTGAACTTAATACATATGAAAGAGAGCTTATTCATCATGATCTGAAGTTCACCAGATGAATTAGAGATGAATGCTGCATCATCTGTGAAGAGCAGATCCCTAATAAGTGACATGCCTTTTGCTCTGAAAAAGCCTGATGTTAAACTGTCATCCATCCTAGATTCAGTTATTATGCCAGACTGATTATTTCCAAAAGCATACTTCAGAAGACTTGGAGAGAAGATGCCAAAACTGGTAGAAACTAAGCCGCAGTCTTGCTTCATGGCAGTATCAATGCTAAACTTGGATGTTTCATTTTCATATTGGATAATTTCCTTCATTCCCAATGGAACTTCTCAAATTGGGAGACTGCTTTTCATGGATAGCCAATTTTCAATGATCTTGTATATGCTAATCATGTTGAAGACTATTTGTAGGTTAACAAATGCAATATAAAGAGATGCCTGTTCTTTACTGCTTTTTTCTTGCAACAAGCACATTGGACACACAAGTCATGGAATGTCCAGCCCTCAACCCAAACTGACCTGCAAATAGTGTAGTGGCTAACACTGCTGCTTAACATGCAGAAGGTCCTGGGTTCAATTCCCAGGGGGTTGGACTCGATGATCTCATGAGGTCCCTTCCAGCCCTATGACTTGACTTGACTTGACTTGACTTGACTTTCAGGATAAACTCTGTCAGCAAGGATTTGGTGTTGTTTCAGCAGGACCCTTGCTAGCACCTTGCTAATCACCTGAGCAGAGTATCCCTCAGTAGTTGTTGCAGCCTGCTCTGTCCCCTTTATTTTTGTATAAAGTAATTATTTGCGTCTTTCAGATCTTGGTGTATGTGGATTTCTTCCCAATAGATGCAGAGAAGTGTATTAATGTCACTCACAAGCTTTCTTCCTCCTCCCTTCAGGAGCTCCAGAGGTATCTGATCATTACCTGATGCTTTCCTTGGTGCAACTGGTTTGGTAGCTTAGTTCATCTCCTGTATTATTGGAAACTGGGGAATGGCAACTAATATAATATCACAGATAATGGCATCCTTTGAGAAGAGTTCTTTGTAATGCTCTGTTCATCTGTCAGGTTGCTCTTGCCTGTCAGTCAAGATGATACCGTCTTTTGCTTTCAGGTCTCCAACCATTTTACAAATTGGATCACTTCCCCTTTGATTCCATCATAGGTACCACAAAGGTCCTCTCTTTTTAGAAATAGATATACCTATATCACGAGTAGCTTGTACACAAAAATATGACTATTTAGTATCAGAAAACAGCAGAATCGCATTAGATTAGAACAGAGGAATTCATGACTGAATGCTTATTTAAAATTTTATATTTAGAGAATCTATAGGCTATGTCTACACTGGCAAATTAGTTTGAAATAAGCAGCCTTAATTCAAACTAACTTTTTGCCTGTCTACATTTGGTTTTCGTTAATTTGAACTAAGGAATTCCTTGGTTCGAACTAGTAACTATCACCGGTTAGTTCAGACTAAGCACTTAGTTCAAGCATTAGTTTGAGCTAAGTACAGTGGAGACTAGGACTAACCCTTAGTTTGAACTTGGTAAGTTTGAACTAGGGACAGTTAGTTTGAATTAAGAAAGTGGACTAGTTCAAACTAATGTTAGTTCAAACTAGTCCACTTTGTTAATTCAAACGAATAAGTTCAAAGTTACTTCAAGCTCATTTCAAACTTATTAGTTCAGTGGTTTCCAACCTGTAGCCTTTGAGCGTACTGCAGGTGGTTTGTGGGAGTCGGGGGGAGATAATTATTGCAGGTAAATGTATTGTGATGAGACCATTATGTTTTTATGAGTGAGTGTAATAAATTATTAGAAATAGGTGTGTTTTTAATACCCCTTGATATACAAGTTTGACTCTCGTCAGCCATAGGCTATATCAAAAAAGTTTAAAATGACTTGCTTATATGGTGTTCTGGAAAAGTTTTTGATGACAATGTAGTGGTCAGTGTAAAGGAAGAGGTTGGGATCCTCTATATTAGTTCAAACTAACATTCGAATTAATTTTGTCTAATGTAGACATAGCCTTAGAGACCCCCCCCATATATTCTTGAATTGGATCTAAAGTTTAGTGCTAATAAATCTTTTATTCTGGACAGTTGTGATAATGGTTACTACTTATAGTTTTATTTTGAGCAGTCTCCAAAAACATTACGCTTTAGATCTCTTGAGATGATTGATTCTGGTAAAGTTTTATTGATGGTAGCACATTCACTAGTTCTGTTCCTTTCCAATGTAATTTTAACTTTTGAAAAAGTAAATTAAACCAGTGTTATCACTGAGCCCCCTCATTCATCAAAGCACTCAAACACATACTTATTGTTAATACATGCTTACTGTTAAGCATGTGATTAAGTCCAACTGACTTTGATGGGATTTAAGCATATACTTCAGTAATTATTTATATTGAGACCTTTCTACCAAAACATGAAGGTTATATATCTGTATAAAAGAAAAAGTCCACAATTTGGTGGTTATTGTTGCATGCTTTCAGACTTAATGAGGGATAATTCTGTGCTTTGGTTTTGATTTCAATACATCCTTCTAATCTTGTTCATATCATTTTCAGAAATAATTGATGAAAATGACTCATTTGCCTGCTTCCTATATGACGATTTGATCAAAACTTTAGTTCTTGAGATTACTGTGAAAGAACAAATTGTATATTTGATCTCATAATTCTGGAATTCTCTAAACAATCTAACATTGTGATCTCTCTAAACAGGATGCTAGGTGTAAATAAGCTCTGGTTTTCATACCCGTAATTCATAAATATATTTGGTTGAAACCTGTCTCCTATTTGGGGAGATACATGAGAAGTGACTGTAGATTAGTATTATTTTATTCAGTAATATCATGGTGTTCACAAGGAATTAAGCTGTGGGGAAAAAAAATCAACCCAATCTGTAAACTAGAGATTTGCATGTATAAAACTTTTTTCATCCACATGAATTTGAGCACACATGTTATAAGGGCAAACGTAGAGGCTTTTTGTCAAAATGTTGCTGTATATGTAAGGTCCATTGTATTTTGTAAGACTCCCATTCACTCTCTGGCCAAGTCAATTCACCCCTCATTTCTGCAGCATTTGTTGAGCTTGAATAATGCTAGTATGTCAAGCCAGTTTGAAAAGTGGAAGTTTCATTAAGTTAAGTATGAATAGGTACTAATTATGCACTGTACATTTTGTTCTTGTTGTTAAAAATCTATGTATCATTTGGTGTCTTCCTATATTCAGCTTCTAGTGGGCCTCAGAATATTTTGTTGTTGTTGTTGTTGTCGTCAGTGGATAACTGAATTACCAGGGAAAACTGGAGTTTTTGACTGCTCCAAAGGCTTTTGATGCCAGGGAAGGTATGGGAGAACCTTGGTTATGAAGGAAAACAATATGGCTTCTGACACTACAAGTGTATGCACCTTTTCTTCCCCTACTTCATGTGTGCACAGCCTGAAATTGCTGCAAATTTTTTTTGGATGTCTTGAAATCCTAATTTCATCCCACCTTTTGTGCTTAGAAAAGCATTGTTGCCTTGCTTCACGTTCAGTATATAGTTTGAAGATTCTATTGGCTGGAATAAAAAAAGTTAGAATTTACTGTAATAAGTAAATAAATAAATGCCCAGGTCCAGATCTTAAGAACAGGAAGGGTAGATCATCATGTGATATAAACTGTCATAGATATAAACGGTCATAGCTCCATTTACTTCAAGGTGATGCTCCGTCCTGGGAAGTCTGAAGCTAATCTTGTACATTCATATTTGAGTGCCTAAAAGGGCTGAGTGTCCAGCAGCACCTAACAGAATCAGTGGAAGGTACTGCAAAACAAACAAGAAGTCTTGTGGCAATTTTAAAGATTAATAAATTTATCACATGAGCTCTCATAGGGGAAAATCCCACTTCATCAGACACTTGAAGACAGAGTTCTCCATTTTCAAGCATCTAAAAAAGTGAGATTTTCTCCAATGAAAGAAATTTCCAGAGGAGTCCTGTGGCACCTTATAGATGAACAGATTTCTTTAGGCATAAGCTTTGTGATCTCCAACTCACTTCATCAGATGTAACCCAATGCATCTGACAAAGAGAGTTGGAGCCTATGAAAGCTTATGTCCGAAGAAATCTGTTAGTTCATAAAGTGCCCAGGACTCTCATTGTTTCTCCCATGAAAGCTCATGCAATAAATAAATTTGTTAGTCTTTAAAAGTGGCATAAGACTCCTTGTTTGTTTGTCAGTACCTTCCACTGACACAGCTATCCCTTTTGAAGGTACTGGTTGCTATTAAGAGCTGCATTTCATAAGTAGTTTGGGTTTGCTCCTTCCAAATCTGAGTTCTATGCTACATATTCCCAAGCGCTATTCTGTGGCCCATTGGTATCTTTGTCCATCAGCTAGCTACTGATATGTGAACATCTCTCATTTATAGAACACTCCTATAATAGGTGTTCAGCATGTATGAAACTAAAGCCACTTTATTTAGGTACCTGAATATGCATTTAAGAACTTAACTTCAGGCTCCTTATTTATGAAAACCTTGGCCTTAATTTCTGCAGCACAAATCTGTGCAGGGTTGGATTCAGCATGATTCATGACTGAAGAATAGATGTAAGTTCAAGGGTCTTCACTCTATTCTGTGCTTGAAGAGAATAGTCAGTTACAGGATAAATATTCTTTCCAAAATTTAACCAATCATGAAACTGCCTAGTGGGTTGTTGGTTATATTGTCTTCATGAATTTTATGCAAAGCAGTGATAAGTTCTATAATGAATCCTTTAACGGTTGCTTTCAACTCTTATCCATGTTGATGACACTCTTGCATATGTACATCCACATTCGTAGCTGAGACAGATCATTGCACTTGACATTTCAAAGACTAAAAAAGATCTAAAAAAATAAATAGGGCTACAATAATTTTGAAGGCTGATCAGCTGTTTAATGTGATGTCAGTTGACTGTTAGTTTGTAAATTAGTCACTGATTTGATTCTTTATCAATTTTTAGTGGTGTTTAACATCACCTAACTCATGAAGAAGAAGGCATCGGTAGCCTGAAATGTAACGAACCTTTTATCTATTTGAGAAACAATGACAACTCTTTTAAAAAATTTTGGAAGATTTTAGTACTCATGAAAGAGATGCTGATGGCATTAGCTATGCAGACACAGTGAAGGCTCCATGTGCGAGCTTCCATGCACTACTCTGAGAAGTCACCTCAATTCTGACAGGCAGAATTTCTGGTGTCTTAGTCAGAGCAACATGCCCAGGTCTGCCACCCTTGCTCTCATTGGGGTACCACCTTACTCAGTGAGTACTGTTATTTATATATGTAGCTATACTAGGTTCCCAAAGGTGTCAGTAAGAATTGTTAACTTTTTTTTTTTTGGCAGTACACAAACACATAGACAAGGGTCCCTGTGCCAGGAAGCTTACACTCTAAAAAGACTGGGGGGGAAAAAAAAGCATATTGAAACAACTTTCTCTCATGCTTCTAGTCAAATATGGACCTGGTTAAAAAGCAATCAGTTAACTGGTGACACCAAATGGTCCACATTAGCTGTGTTCATTGCACATCATTCAGTTCCAATGGCTAGCTACATTCACTAATATTTTTCTGGATGGGTGGGCACTGCTGTAACTGGTAAAGCTATTTCTTCATTCTCCAATAACTGTCAACCTAGAGGTCCCACGGTACCCTTTTCCTCCTGTATGTGGTCTGTGCAGACTCTAACATAACATTATTTGGACTACAATACTTTTTAGAGGTTTGTAGAACGCCTTCACTGAAATAAATATTAACTGCATCGTTCAGGGCTGGCTACAGCTTTCTCTGCTGACTTTTAGGTCTACTTTGTAGGTGATGGCACCAATTTCACTCATCGCTTTTAGCTGCTTTGCAAACAAACTCCATCAACGTGGCTGGTAAAAATGCATCTTTTCCCCCAACATTATTTCCTCCAAGGTAAGCAGCCTTCCCTGGATTCATTTACTTTCCTTGGTAATGGCAGAGATATTCTTGGAGAAGGAGGTAGCTTGGTTTGTGGTAGAGTATCAGCAAATTAGGTTAGCTGAATTGATTACATTTAAAAACAAAAAGAGTGGTTTGAAGTTTTGGAAATGTACCTATAAACAGAATATATATGTAATTAAATATACAGTGTATAGCCAAAGTCTATAAGTAATGGACAAGACTGGAGTTGATTGATTTGTAGGAAGATGGTTAGTGAGGATAATTGAATTAACAACTAGTAACATGAAAGAGAGGGTGGGTAAGAGCCCTTTTTTCATTAAAAGGTATGTAAAGTATTTTAAGTTTTTAGGCTCTTATACCCATGTGATTAGATACTCTCCTCTTTATCACAGAAGTACAGGACTAGATCAGAACTCAGTAACTCATCTAGTCTAGTCCCCTGTACTCATGGTAGGACTAAGTAATAAATAGACCAGTCCTGTCTGTCCCTCTCTTAACAGCTTCCAGTGATGGATTCCACAGCCTCCCTATGGAATTTCTTTCAGTGCTTAACTATCCTGATAGTTAGGAAGCTTTTCCTAATATACAACCTACACCTTCCTTGCTAGAATTTAAGTCCATTCCTACATGTCCTATCCCCAGAGGTTAATGAGAAGATTTTTTCACCATTCTTCTTGCAACAGCCTTTTATGTACTTGAAAACTATTGTATTCTCCATCAGTCTTCTCTTCTCTTGTCCAGGCTAAACAAACCCATGTTTTCAATCTTTCCTAATAAATCATGGGTTTGTTTAGACCTTTAACATTTATGTTGCTCTCTAGACTATCTCCAGTTTGCCCACATTCTTCCTGTCACCCAGAACTGGACACAGTACTCCATTTGAGGCCTTATCAGTGTGGAGTAGAGGGGAAGAATTAGTTCTCGTGTCTTGCTTGCAAAACTCCTACTAATCCATCCCAGAATGATGTTTGATTTCTTGCCATGGTATTACACTATTAACTCATATTTATCTTGTAATACACTACAATCCCCAGATGGCTTTCTGCAGTACCCTTTCCTGGGCAGACATTTCCCCTTTTTTCATACTTTTTGTTGAATTTCATCCTGTTTACCTCTGACCCATTGCATGGCATGTCCAGATCATTTGGAATTTTAAACCTATCCTCTAAAGCACTTGCAAAGCTTCCCAGGGTGATATCATCCACAGAATTTACAACTGTACTCTTATGTCATTCTCTAAATCTTGAAGATATTGAACAGAACCAAACTGATTTCTGTGGGACCCCATTTCATATGGCCTTCCAGCTTGACTAATATCTGGGAATGGTTTTCCAGCCAGTTATGCACCCAATTTTGAGCAGCTCCATCTAGTCCAGCAGTTCTCAAACTGTAGGTTGGGACCCGAAAGTAGGTTCCAGCTCCATTAAAATGGGGTTGCCAGGGCTGCAGTTAGATTTGCTAGGTCCTGGGGCTGAAGCCTGAGAGCTGGACAGCAGGGCTTAGGTTAGAGCCCCCTTGCCTCGTCTCCCTACCTCCACCCGAGCAGCTTGGGCTCAGACTTCAGTCCCCCTTCCCGGGTCCTGTAAAAATTTTTCTGTCAGAAAGGGGCTGCTGTACAATAATGTTTGAGGGTCACTGATCTAGTCTGTATTTCCCTAGTTTGTCTACCTTCAAAGGTAGATATGCTGATTATTGTGTGTATTGTTTATTATATATGGGAGTATTGGAGGAAACAGTTTATATTTATCTCTAAAGAAAACCCATAGCACAGCAATTCTCAACCACCTTGCTGGGACACATTGCTGTACTGCCACACATTGGTATGTTTGTCATGGAGAGAAGATAGGGGCCTGGATTCAGCTTGTGGGGAGCAGGCTGGTGTGTTCCAAAGAGTTGTGTATGCCACCAAGTGTGTCACAGCCCACAAAAGGTTGAGGACCACTTCTGTAGCAGATCTTGTGAGGCTAGAAGCTTGTTCTGATACCATCAACCAAAAGGAAGCTTCTGCCTTTTCTGAATTGTTGTGCAGTTTTCTGTGTGCCAGAAGTGGCTACATCTCTGTACTGATGTATGTATGTGGTTTATGAAATGTTTGGAGATACTTACAGGTGGAGGGAGCTATGCACATGTCATATATGTTAATTATATTAACTACTGGTCTCCATTTTTTTTTTTTTTTAAGTAAAGGGAAATATATTGTTTAGGATGCATTAGTTGCATATTATGCCAGATAACACAATGGCTGCCTCATATTGTATCAGCACAGTTGATGATAAGATACTCATGGATAAAATAGATATATGCCATATACATTGTAATGTGCAGTTTTGATTTCTGCGGTCCTATCTTCACTTTGTTCTTCATTCCTTTTATTAGCAAACAGTTTGATCATGAGATCCATCAGCTCCCATGATGATAGTAATTCTATTGAAGCAGATTCTAATCTGTTACAGTAGTGTAAATCCAGAGTGACTCCACTGAGATCTTGTCTTCATTCCTGAATGAAGTAACTCCATGAAAGTCAGAGAAGTTGCTCTGCATTTACACTGAGACTAGTCTCTGCACAGTTGTGTGTAATGACATGTCCACTTAGAAAGATTATGTCTATGCTGTGCCTGAGGCAATGGATTGGTCATTGTGTGTACAGTTTTAAAATGGCTAGTGAACACTCCTGAATGCACTTTCTCTTAAAATGGTGAGTAATTACTTTCAGGTAGTGAATATTAGGTACCATATGAGCAGCTAATAATTTACTACTGGCATTATCTAATAATTATCTCTAGATGAAAATGTAGAACTACAGTGTTTTTAGAGCCCTTTTGTGGCCAATATAATATGGGTTAAATCTCACGTTCTGCCACACACTTTTGTAATTATTATACTAAATGGTGGGAAAGTGCAGAGCAATCACCAGGAGATGAAAGCTCTTGACTACTAAAAAGAACTGACATTTCTAAAACTAATCAAAGAGTGGAACAACTTTAAAGCTTGTCACCCTTCTTTTTTTTATTTTCCAGTGTGTTAAGGTAAATGTGACTCACATCTCTAGAAGCAGTTTCTACTTCCAAATGAATTTCACTTGGACCTAATGACAGGGAAATGGTTCTTCTCTTAACACAGGAGACAGCAGGGTTTACTATTCATTTCCAATTATTTTAAACCTGTTTTGCTAAGAAGCAGAACTCTGTTGTCAGAGATTATGATGTTTCTTGTGATACAGGGATAAACAGGTCCAAGGGGTTTGGTCATTTTGTTGTAGCACTAAAGTTAGATTCAAGAAGTGGCTTTTCTCCACACCACCTGTGTGCACAAAGATACTTGGATGCCTCAACTCCAGATTTAGGTTCCTCAGTCCCAGTTTCAGGCACCATTGTGATCCACAAAAGCCCTCTCAGCTGCCAGTGAACCTTATAGGATCCCAAATTCACTCAGTACCTATATTTACACTGTAAAAGTTCCCTAGCTGCTTAAGGGTTTGCCTCTGAGCATGTGCACAATCCTCACTTGAGGTTTCTGGACACCTATCTCCTGCTTAGGCAGGATTTTCTCCCACAATAGCCCATGCGATAAATAAATTTGTTAGTCTTTAAGTGCCACAGGACTCCTTGCTTATCTCCTGCCTAAATCCCAGTGCAATCCATGAACTGGGGGAAGATTTTAAATAAATAAATAAACAAAACACCTCTCTCTCCCAGCCAGATCAGGTCCCATTCAGAATTCATCTGGAGAAGATGGTAGAGAAAGTGTTGCCCACCACCCAGGGTTTAACTTGTAGCTTGGTGGCTACAGCACTCACCTGGGAAGTGTGCAACACAAATCCCATTCCCTTTTCTGTCTTATGGAGAGAGAGGTTTTGGAAAGGGGTCTTACACACCTTTTGGTGCAGTGTTCTAATCCCAAAGTTGTGGGACAGGCTGATGTGGCACTGCTTCAGTGTCCTTTATTGAAGTTGTTTCACTTCAGATTAAATAATTAGTCATTGGGTCAAATACAGAATGTGAGAGTGACTCCTTAGGATGGTGGATAGGGCACCCATCTGGGCATTTGGGGACCCACACTTCAGTCGTCTTGCTCCAATGACTCTTTAATTATTTTTGTGTGTGTGGGGGGGGAAACAGCTTTAACAAGAAAGTCTGAGTGAGCCCCCGCATCAGAATGCCCCATAGCTTATTGCTTAAAGCACACTCCTGAGATGCTTAGCATGCTCTTCAGAGGTCCCTGTTTAAATCTTCACCTCTCTCCCATTCAGGCAGATAGGTGAGCTAAAACTGAGTTTCCAACATCCCCAGCTGAGTACTGTAACTACAAGTTAAAAGATGGGAACGACTGGCCCTTCTGTGCAGTATGAAACAAACACCTAACCCATTCTCACAAGACCAACTTAGGCACCTTTTCTACTTGACTCCAAATGAGCAGTTCTTGATTATGGATCACTAACAGAGATGGGCACAACCCTGTAGCGCAGGTTTAGGCCCTGTGTCTATGAGAGGGGTAGGGCTTAAAATGTATCCCTCTTATCCGCGTCTCCTGTTCCACCTATGCATGTTAATTTGACTTGTTGAGCTCCTTCCAAAGGCAACAGTTATTGGAAATACTCTTCCTTAATAAAATTCACTGTTAAGGGCAAGAAGCATCTGCCAGTGAAACGCTTGAGGATGACATGATAACCAGGACTAGAGATCTGTGTCATCATAATCCCTTAGATACACCCCTTGGAGTATTAGCCAGTCAGGCCTTCCATTTCTCCATATTTTCTTTTCATGGCAGAGCTCAACCAAAATCATAAAATTCATGGGGCACAGGAAGAAGAATGTGGCATGTCTCCCCCTTGCCTCCTGCTAGTACAGCTGCTACTCCTTGGGGCAGCAGGAGAGGGGAGGCTGTGCTGTCTGGTGGGAGCCAGGGACCCCTGCTGTCCTGTGTGGGAGGTCTGGTTGGGGGCACAAATGTAAGCATTGGCCCCAGGGCACCACAGTATGCCACTGGGAGCTGTCCCAGCAAACCAGGCATGTAAAGAAACCAACTAGAATTAGAATAAACCAATCCACAAATATTTTGCAGTTTTCTAGTTGTCAGGGGAAAGTTGCCATTGTACTTACTTCAGTACCATACTGTACTCCTAACGCCAGATGGCAATGTTAGAGTATTAATTTCAGAGGGGCAGCCATGTTGGTCTGTTTCAGAAAAACAAACAAGGAGTCCTGTGGCACTTCTTAAGACTAACTATTTATTTATCATATGAGCTTTCATGGGTACAATCCAACATTATCAAATGCATGAAATGGGAACTGCAATATGACAGATGTATATACACATGCACAGAAGGCTGAGTCACACAAGGTCAAATCAAGGCATTCTGGGGGGCAATCTGTTAGTCTATTTCAGCAAACCAAAGAAGTTGATTATTCAAACACTGTGAATGGGGGCTTTTAAGAGCTGTAGATGAGAAGGTCACCTAAAGTCAGTTCTATTGCAAGCATGAGTAGGTGCTGTCACCATCCACTGAATGTAATGGGCAGGTTTAGTGAAGGAGGGCTGGCTGGTGGAATGGATGCCAGTGCCTCTCTGCTGAGGGCTCATGCTATGCAAGTAGCCAGAAAGTAGGAAGTGGAAGGCAGAAAGCGGGAGCTCCAGCTAGGTCAGAGCCAATGGTGAGGCACAAGCAGAAATTTGACTGACTCATCAGCTGCAGCAGGAGAAGGCCACATTTGCTTTTGGGAGAGTCAGTTCATGGAACTTCCAACTTTGTTTGCTGCTGTGAGGGCTATGTCTGATAGCCACAGGGAACAGCCAGCCCCTACCTGGCAAAATAGAACTCTTTGCACTTTTAGTTTTTGTTCACGTGGTTAAAAATAAAATCAGATTATTGCATTCTTTTTGTGTTCCAGTTTGTTTGCTAAAATTATGGTAAATCAAATACTCTGGAAACGGAACTTATTTTAGGTAATGGAAACCAAGTTTGCCTTAGTCCAGAATTTATAGTATATGGAAGGGTGGGCATTTCCATTTGCTGTATTTAAATGTGTGTGGGCATTTTTATTCAAACATTTGAAAAACCTCATTTTACAAGAAAAAGGCTAAACTGATGTCTGCAGCTTTTCTTATTTCTCCAGCCAATATCCTGACTAGACCTTGTGACTTTTGTTTATGCCACTGAAAAGCCAAACCTCCATAAGATGGGTGGGAGGAAGATCCCCTCTCCCACCTATCTTTTATTTGCTTCTCCTCTCTACCTGGTGAGTGCTGACTTCCTGTGCAGAGTTCTTCACCACTTCATTAATATCAGCCCCAAAGCTGCCTCTCAAATAATCTCATGAGTCCAGAACTGAGACTTTAGGCCAAACACCAAATATTGCAAGACTCCTAAGAAAATGGTTAACACTGGCAACTGCAACTCTGCTACTACTTGTGGGTGTACTGGAAAGTAAAGGTCAGTGGACTTTTCACAGAGATGATGCTGGGATAGAAGTACACAAGGGACATGTGTTGCAACACCAAGCATTTTTAATAGCATTCTTTTTTTTTTTTTTTTTTTTAAAGAATGATTCTTACATGATTAAAACCCATAGAAACAGCTTAGTGTATAGTGGGGTAGAAGGAGGAGAGGGAATCCTTGTTCTTAATGTCACTGTAACACAAACACCATGAAAACAGGATATCACTGGCCCATCACTACACATCTCACCAGAATTTTTGGAGGTGATTTTGTGTTGGTTAGACTATCATTCTCCAGCAGCAATTTACCAGCAGCTTTTGAAATTTTCCTTTTGCTACTCATAGTTTCATCAGGAGCTGTAAAAACAGCCAGTTAAGCTTTCTGAATAAAATATAAACGTTTAAAAGCAGCTCAGCTCAAGCCCTGCTAAAACCTGAAACAAGGCACCCAGGAGAATGCCATTGCTACCTGTTGGTACATTAAAAGTGCCTGCGCGCGCGTGTGTGTGTATCCTGGATTGGGGGGCAGAGGGAGGATTTAGGAGAATAAGAGCTTCTCTGACCACCTTTGTCAACTGCCACTTCTTTCACTGCCACTTTCCCTCTTTGTTCCTTTACTTGCCTGATACGGCTGCAACCTCTGCTTACTCCTTCAGAGGGATGGCTCAGTGAGTTGACAAGTTCCAAAGGGGTAGCCATGTTAGTCTAGTTCAGCAAAACAGACAGGACATCCTGTAGTACTTAAAGATTAACAAATTTATTTATCTCATGAGCTTCTGTGGGAGAAAAGTGGGATTTTCTTCCATGAAAACTCATGTGATAAACAAATGTTAGTCTTTAAAAGTGCCACAGGACTCCTTGTTTGTTTCAGTGAGTTGAGGCACGCAACAAGCCTGTTTCTGTGACCTAACTACAGAGTCAAATTCATTCCATCTTCACAAATTCCTGTTCTCTGCCAGCTGAGACAGGGAAGGTCAGGAGAGTAGGTGATGTGTCCAGAATTGGTGACTGTGTGTATTTGTCCAGTTAAAGTCGTATGTGAGGAGGTCTGACCAGTGAATAGGAGGAATTGGGTGCTTGCAACATGCAACCTTACAGCAGTGCAGTAAAATGAAGGCCTTGTGATACCCCAGAGACTCTGTTGTAACAGCTCCTGTGCCCTACAAGGAAGGTAGGAATGAACATGCCAGAGGAAATGGAACAGAGCTTTACTGCACCAAGGTGAAACACTCTATTACTGCATCTCTTGGTGCCTCCTCATCTTTCCTGAGTAGAGCTCTCCCTTCTATATAGAGCTGTTCTGAACTTTGATTTGCCTTGAACCATCTTTGGCTTCAGCTTCTCTGACTGTCTTGTAGTTTACCCACAAACAAAGCAAAGTCTCCAGGGCGTGTTGAAAGGCCCACTCATTTCACACTTTGATCTGCCTCTCCCTCCTTTTTAATTCCTGGATTAGCTTTGCTTGCTCCCAGTAAGTCTTGCTTTGCGGAATGGGTGCTGATGGCCTGCCACCTGGGTGCCCCATTGAACAGCATTCCCACTGTTCCCCTGCCCCCACTTTCCCTTGGAAAAAAGCATTTCCTTTACCATTGTTCTAAATGTGCTTCTAGGATAAAAAAAAAAAATCCCTGTCCGTCTTAACACTGGGACCAAAGTGCTGGCCTCACACTTCCGTGATCCTACTCTCTCAGGACACAGAAGCAGATGCTTAGCACCGTAGCAGGCTGGAACACTGGCAATAAACCTCATGATAGCATATTTACCCATTTAGCTTAGGGTGGAGTGAGAGGGAGAGGAAGAACCTCTGACCCAAAAGTTCTGGCTGCAGTGGTTAGAAAATAGTCTTAACTGTTCCTGATCCTTTCCCTAGCAAAAGCCACTTTTCGTCTCCCCTTATCCCTGCCTTTGCTAGTCCCTTTATTCTATAGTCTGTTGCCATCTTTTGCTCGATTCTGCTCCCCCCTTCCTCCTCTAAAGAAATCCCTCTCCCCATTCCTGTAGTTATACTGCCAGTTGGCTGAGTATCTGCCCCCACTCCATAGCACAGTCAGGTGCTGATCAGAATAAACTCTGTTCAACATTCTTCAGATACAAAGCTGGCTTGCTGTGCTGTGCAGTGCTGGCAAAGACCTGTTCCCTCTTCTCTTTATGTGCCCATTAAAAGTATCCATGACCAAATCAAAAATCGTGCAGCTGTTTCAATAGCTGCAAAACTGCTCAGAACTGGGAGCCTGAGTACAGAGAAAGAGACCTTTGTGGATTGAACACTCTCTGAACTAAGTTGTTTGTGCAAACCCATGTATAATTAAAGCCTCTCTTGTCAGTGAATGGAGCCATGGCTATATACTCACAATGTATATCTTTGTTTCCTGCTCAAATCTTTTTGGGGACATTGCCTATGATGTGTGTTATCTGGCGCCAGCTACTTTAGTGCATCATCACCATCATCATCATTCAAACGGTGGAGCGCTTCGCTTCATTGTGGGGAATCTTTCCTCTAAAATGTTTCATTATGGAATGCAATGTAGCCAATCCAGATTTGATCTGACTAACAAATGGATATCATAATTTCTCTAATGGCAAGGTCCTTTTCCTCCTGGCAAGTGGAATGCTATGTAGTTCAGACATACACCCTTACTCCTAACATGCCAAGATACAAAACAAACAGCAACTTTCATTCCAGCCTCTCCCCTTCCCCCATCTAAACAGTCAAGTTTCAAAGAAAATGTTTACCCACAACATTTCCCTGAACAAGCGGAATAATATTTTAATGGACCATTTACTTAGTTAGTATCAAATTTAAATTCTGCATCATGAATAACATATTCAAATCACTGTAGTATTATGAATAAGGATTCAATAAAAAATGCAGGATAAAAGAAATCTGCAAAATAACCACCATTAAACTAATGCGTAAAAATTCAACAGCTATAGGAAAATCCACTGGAGAACAAACAAATTGTAAGCAACCATGTTACCAAAAAATGTTAGTCGGTTTTCAACCTGCTCGTTTCTGTCTCCTTCCACAGAATGGAGTGGGGTGGGGGTGGGGGGGGGCAAATACACAGAGGAAAGTATTTTTCTAAAAGCAAGGCCAAACATGTACACAGCTATGCAGTAAACACTAGCAGATGTGTAGCTAAAGGTATCAAATAATACCATATCTCTTAATTAAAAAAAAGAATTGTTCCAAGATTTTCTCTTGATGGAGAACAAGTTTAGTTGCACAAATAACTGTAAACACATTTTAAAAATTCAAAGGCTATGCTGAAAATGTAAATAAATAACATTTTAAAAAAATAATCACCCAACTTTAACTTCTTGTCAAACATCACCTGGACCATATAAATATTTGACAAAAGGCTGCTTGTTCTTTCTAAGCCTCTCTGACCCAGATCCAGCCATGTAAATGCGTAACTTTAAGCTTGCGTTGTTCCATTGTGTTGCTCCAATGAGTTCATCCACACTTAAATGTCCTGCTATGTGAGGATCTAGAATGGCTATAGGAATATTGCTGTCTCTCACAGTATAGAGTATTGCCCTGCTGCATATTACAGTGCTGAAAATGTAATCTGTTCCATACATAAAATATCCCTATTGAGTAGCCCACTCAGAGGATATTCATGAAACTTTTGCACATCATTTACCAAGGAATTTAAATGTAGATGCAGTCAAATACGAAAGCACTTTTTGTTGTTTGCCGCTTCCTCTTTTTTTTGGTATTGGTGTAACTCAGAGGTGAAAAAAGTACACGCATCTGATCTCATAAAAGTGAACACATGCTTAACTTTAAACATATGAGTAGACTCATTGACTTTATTGGTACTACTCGTGACTAAATTAAGCAAGTGAAAGATGTTTAGAGGAACAGGACCTTATACTTGTAGTTCTAATTTTATTAGGCTACCCAGCATGCTTGTACAGGACCTTTATTAGAGTGAAATACAGAGAGACCTGAGATATTTGAGATCTCTTATCAATGATGTTATATTTCTATAGAATTACACTTCATTAACTTTTATTGGATGTTTTTATTGTTTTATTTTTAAAAAAATGTGTAAGAAATAGGTGGTGGTCTGGTCTAGTGGCTACTTCTGGACAGGTACTGAAGAGTCAAAGGGCAGCCATAGGGCAGTGGTCATTGAGCATGGGGTCAGAGTAGTTGTGAGAGTTGGACTCCACAGCTAAGAGAATCAAGGTTAGAGTCAGGCCACATTCAGAGACCATGGTCTGAAATAGTAGGCTTGATTCAGGAGTTTCCAAAGGGATAGCCGTGTTAGTCTAGTCCAATAAAAAAACAACAAGGAGTTGTGTGGCACTTTAAGACTAACAGATAAAGTGCCACACAACTCCTTGTTGTTTTTGATTCAGGAGGCCAGAGTCACGGTCAGGCTGGGGTCAGAGACCAAAGATCAGATTGCCAGGCAATGCCTGGAGCCCCTGCATAACAGAAGTCTCCATAGCTGCCCACACAACTTCCTGGGGCACCTTCAAGAGTTAATTAGCGAGCATTGGCCAATCACAAGACTCTGGGGGTGCTGTTGTTCTGCCCACTATGGGTGATGCTTCAAATCATAGTATAGAATCATAGGGTTGGAAGGGACCTCATGAGGTCATCTAGTCCCACCCACTCCCAAAAAAGCAGGACTACTCTCACTAAATCATCCCAGACCAGGTTTTGTCTAACTGGACCTTAAATATCTCCAAAGACAGAAATTCCACGACCTTCCTAGGCAACCCCTTCCAGTGCTTCACCACTCTCTTAGTGAGAAAACTTTTCCTAATATCCAACCTCATCCTCCCCAGCTGCAACTTGAAACCATTGCTCCTCATTCTGTCCTCTGTTACTACCGAGAACAGCCTAGCTCCCTCCTCTCTGGAGCACCGCTTCAACTAGTTGAAGGTTGCTACCAAATCCCCCCTCAGTCTTCTCTTCTGCAGCCTAAATAAGCCTAGTTCCTTCAGTCTCTCTTGTAACTCTTGTGCTCTAGCCCCTTAATCATTTTGTTGCCCTGCGCTGGACTCCTAATTTGTTCACATCCTTTTTGTAGCGGGGAGCCCAGAACTGGACACACTGTTCCAGATGAGGCCTTACCAGCGCCAAATAGAGGGTAATAATAACATCCCTCGATCTGCTGGCAGTGCTTCTTTTGATGCAGCCCAGTATTCCATTAGCCTTTTTGGCAGCAAGAGCACACTGCTGACTCATATCCAGCTTCCAATCCACCATGACCCCCAGGTCCTTTTCTACAGTGCTGCTATTTAGCTGATCACTAACCAGCCTGTAGCAGTGCATGGGGTTTTTCTGTCCCAAGTGCAAGACTTTGCACTTGTCCTTGTTGAACCTCATGAGATTTCTATTGGTCCACTGCTCCAATTTGTCAAGGTCTCCCTGAATCCTGTCCCTGCCCTCCAGCATGTTTACTGTTCCCCCCACGTTGATGTAATCTGCAAATTTCTACTGCTACTTCCCTACCGAGAGAGCAATCAATCCCATCATCCAAATCATTAATGAAAATGTTGAACAAAACTGACCCCCTGGGGCACATCACTCATTACTGGTTGCCAACTAGACATGGAGCCATTGATTCCTACATGCTGAAACTGTTGATCTAGCCAGGTCTCTATCCATCTTACAGTCCACTCATCCAACCCATACTTCCTCAACTTGCTGACAAGAATGCCATGGAAAACCATATCAAAAGCCTTGCTGAAGTAGAGGTATATCACGTCAACAGTTATTCCTGCATCCACAAATCCGGTCATCTCATCATAGAAGGCAATCAGGTTGGTCAGGCACGATTTGCCCTTGGTGAATCCATGCTGACTATTCCTGATCATTCTATTTTCCTCCAACTGTTTCAGAATGGATTTTTTGAGGACCTGTTCCATGATTTTTCCAAGGATTGAGGTGAGGCTGACTGGTCTGTAGTTCCCCGGATCCTCTGTTTTCTCTTTCTTGAAGACAGGAACTATATTGGCCTTCTTCCAATCTTTGAGACCTCCCCCATTCACCATGAGTTTTCAAAGATAATGGCCAACAACTCTCCAATAACATCAGCCAACTCCATCAGCGCCCTTGGATGCAGTTCATCCAGCCCCATAGACTTGTACACATCTAACTTCTTTAAGTAGTCCCTAACCTGACCTCATATCACCATGGGCAACTCTCCTTCTCTCTACTCTGCTTTACCCCATGTAGTAGCCTGGGAACTGACTCTGCCTGTGAAGACTGAAGTAAAAAAAGCATTGAGTACTTCAGTCTTTTCCGCATCATCCACCATGAGGATACCTGCCCCATTCAGTAAGGGACCTACACCATACATGATCCTCCTCTTGTTGCTGACATAATTGTACAACCTCTTCCTATTTTCAACTCCAATTCCCCTATGGCCTTTCTGACTTTATCCCTGCAGTCCCGAGCAATATCTTTGTATGCCTCCCCAGTCATCTGTCCAAGCTTCCACTTCTTATAAGCTTCCCTTTTATGTTTCAGCTCACTACAGAGTTCTCTGTTAAGCCATGCTGGGCGCCTTCCACCTTTGCTGTTCTTTCTTTTCATAGAAATGTTATCTTCCTGTGCCCTTAGCAGGGTTTCTTTAAAATGCTGCCAGCTCTCTTGGACACCTTTCCCCTTCAGATTGGCCTCCCAAGGGATCCTGCCCATCAGCTCCCTCCAGGAGCCAAAATCTGCTTTTCTGAAGTCCAGGGTCTGAGCTTTGCTTCTTTCCTTTTTTCCATTAATCATCATTTTGAACTCTACCATTTCAAGGTCACTGCTGCCCAAGTTGCCATTCACTTCTACTTCCCTGATCAAATCTTCTCTGTTTGTGAGCAGCAGATTGAGAGGTGCAAGGCCCCTAGTTGGTTCCTCCAGCATTTGTACCAGAAAGTTGTCTTCAACGATCTCCAAAAACTTCCTGGATTTCCTGTGCACTGCTGTATTGCCCTCCCAAGAGATGTGAGGATAATTGAAATCCCCAATCAGAACCGGGGCCTGTGATCTGGAACCGTCTGCTAGTTGTCCATAAAGTGCCTCATCCACCTTCTCTTTCGGGTCTGGTGATCTGTAGCAGACACCCACCATCCCCCTTGTTGCACTCGCCTCTAAACTTTTAACCCACAGACTTTCAACTGGGTTGTTTCCACTTTTGTAGTGGAGCTCTGAGCAGTCATACAGCTTTTACATATAGTGCTACTCCTCCCTTCATCCCTGCTTGTCCTTCCTGAAAGGGCCATCCCTAGGGGGGTGTGGAGCCCTGGGTGAATCACCCTTTGCGGGGCCCCTGCTCACCTCCCCTGGGGAGCTGGGGGGCAGGGCTGGGGCCAGCCAACCCAGGGTAGGGGCAGACACCTGCACCACCACCCCGTGCCAGGGACCGAGCGAGCTGACCAAAAGCGGTGGAACAGAAGTGCAGGGTCTGGTTTTTCAGCCACCCTTAAGCCAGTGGTTGTCAAATATTTTTCCTCAGGACCTAGCTCCAAACCCCTTTGATGTGCAGTGACCTTCCACTGAAAAAACATCCACTGCCAGAAAACTGAACAGTGACCATGGCTGTGGAGGGGCTTTAGGTGGGGGGTGGCAATCCCTCATGACTGTCATCCTTTCTCTTCAGGCTTCTATTGCATCTTTGAAACCTATATTTGAGATCACCTACATGGAAGATGCAGAGGGTGATTCCAAATGCCATACTCCTGTCTGAAATCAGGAAGTATGTCAAGTCTCTAAAATTGCATGTAGTAGCCTGGAGTGTGTGTATGGGAGCTCCTTGCAAATGGGGGTGGGGGCGACTGAGTGAAGAAAAGAGATGGAAGTGCTGAGACAGAGAAAGGAGAAGAGAGCCAATGCCAGGCTGAAAAGAAAGGTCCCGGAAGATGCTGTCTGCTGCTGAGCCTGTCCAAGTCCATCCAGGTCCTGGCCCCTTCTCCACTGCCAAATCCCAGGAATTGAAGCAGCCCCTCTGGGTTCCACTTTCACCTCTGCACTTCATCTGCTCCCTGAGTCTGCAGGGGTTTCCATGAATCCACAATTGTTCACAATATTGTGATTGAAGGGGTGCTAGCCCTCTCTGCTTGGCCTAGTGACCCCTGGAAGTGTGTATAAGACAGCAACGCAATGGGGCTATCCACTTCTCCCCCTTCAGATTAGAACCTTGTTATAAATTCTCCTTCCAGCAGATCCATCCCTGAATTGGATTTTGTTACTTAGGTTTCTAACTGAAGAAAAAAATACCATACTTTGTAACACAGGCTCCTACTAGAACAGTTTGCTTTTCTTTTTTCTTATCAGTCAAAAAATCTCTTGAGTTTTTATTAAAATCTACAAGTAATAACTTTTGTTGCAAGCAAGGGAATTCTCAACCCACTGAAAAAAGAGACAAGTCCTAATTTGCAAAAACAACTGCAATCCCCATATACCAGAAATGGTGGAATAGGGGGGTGTTCACAGTTTTTTCTTTTCTTCACTGGGGCTGTTGATTAAAAAAACAAACAAAAAAACACCAAAGGCTGCTTGCCGGTGACCTCAGTCTTTTTTTTCATATGAATGAGAGAAGCCCAAAAAGATACTGACTCAGATATGAGGCACAGAGTTTCTTTGAACAACAATTAGCACCTCATTGTTAGTCCTAATGACTCACCTTTGTTGCAGTGCTGACCTACTTACTGCCTTAAACAACTTTAATCCCAAGCCACTCTTCTGATTTTATAGTAGAGCTGGCCCTGTGAATGGGGCTGCCATGTTTGGACGGCTCACCCAGTCCCTGCCATGGGGGGACAGCAGTGCAGCCCTGTGGGGCCCCCAAAAGTGTGGGGCCCTGGGTAGCTGCTCCTCTTGCCCTAGCCTAGGGATGGCCCAGCTTCCTGAACCATTATACACATCCATGGCAGAGCTCCAGTCATGCAAGCTATCCCACCACGTCTCTATTATTCCAATTACATCATAGTTCCCTGTCAGTACGGCCAATTCTTCCTGCTTGTTTCCCAGGCTCCTCGCATTTGTGTACAGTCACCTAAAATACCAGGCAAATTGCCCTATTTTCCTCTGTTGATTATCTCCCCTGTTGCATCTTCCTCCTTGCATTTTCTCCAGGCGTTGCCCTTTCCCACTCACCTCAAATATAAGAGCTTCATTAGGACACTTAAGACAAAGATTTGATTCATCTGGCGGCCCCCCCGGGGGGTGTGAGGAGGCTCTCTATTATCCCTGCTGTTACAGTCCCCACACCCCCCAAGTTCCATCTCTTTCCCCAGGTCTTGCTCATTGTGACTTACCTCTGGGCTTTGGTCACCTTCCCCCTTCAAACCTAGTTGAAAGCCTTCCTCACTAGGTTATCCAGTCAACATCCAGATATGGTCTTCCCTTTCTTTGACAGGTGGAGTCCATCTCTGCCAAGCAGTCGTCCTTCCTGGAACAGTACTCCATGGTTAAGGGAGCCAAAGCCACTCTGATGACACCATCTTCACAGCCAGGCATTCACCTCCAGGATGTTTCTGTCTCTGCTCAAGCCCATACCCTTGACCAGAAGGATTGAGGAGAATACAACCTCTGCACCAAACTCCTTCACCCATGCTCCTGGAGTACTGTAGTCACCTTTGCTCTGTAAGGATCACCTCTCGCAGTATCATTGGTTCCCACGTGGATGAGTAGCATGGGGTAGTAGTCAGAAAGGCAGATGATACTCGACAATCCATCCATGACATCTAGGATACGAGCCCCTGGCAGGCCACATACCTCCCAAGAGGCTTTGTCAGGGCAACAGATGGGTGTTCCATCCTTCTCAGAAGCGAGTCCCCAACCACCAAAACCTTACATTTCCTCCTAGGTGTGGTGGATGTGATCCTCCCAGCTTCGGGGGTGCATGGCTTCTCTTCCACCTGATCCCTCGTCTCTAGTGCTGCATAACAGTTCTTCACCACAACAGAGGGTGCGATGGGAGCAGGGGTGGAGCACTGTTGGCTGCCAGGAGTAACCAGCTGCCAATGTCCTCCCTATGTCAGAGCCATCTCTCCCTTCTCTTGTGTTGTGGCAGCAGTTCTCTGTACCTGGTGAGATTGCTCAGCCTTAGATGTCTCCTCATGGATATTTTCTAGGAATTTCTCCAGGGCATAGATACTCCTGAGCCTGGACACCCTATCCTGAAACTCTCCCACATGCCTGCTGACAGATTCCACTGGAAGATACCTGTCACACTGAATGATCTTCCCAGCATGATTGTCTGTGAGTGGGAAATGCAGGCCATAGTCTCTGAAAGTCCACACCAGGATCTAGGTAGAGATATCCCTGGTCAGAATGTCTGTCAGGCTAGCAGCACAGGAGGAGGAGACAGAAGGGGTGCTGGCGCAAGCACTGTGGCTCCTTTTCACCATAGTGGCCTCATCAGCTCCTTCCCAACTTCCCTTTCAAACTCCCTTGTTTGCAAGCTCCCCCTGATCACCCAGTCACTGGCTTTTAAGGCCTTCTTTGGTCTAAGCCCTTGCCCCTCTTTAAGCACACAGGGGAAGGGTGATCACAAGCCTGATTGAGGCTGATCAAAGGTGAGCAGGGAACAATGGTACAAACAGCCCCCAGACACACAAGCAATCATTAATCCCAAGTCACACAGTAACTGACAATGGAAATCACCCATAGAAAAGATACAGACACACAGTTAACAATTCCCACACCCCAAGGTTCACACTCTCCCTTGCTTTTTCAGCAAAGGGATCACCTTTGCCTCCTTCTCAGGGCTTCACCTACTCCTTCCCTCTGAAATTCCCCTATTTGTATTCTCCTGTTCAGAAGTTCCCCCTAGTCGCTCAGGCACTGATTTCCAGAATGCTCCTGTGATGTGGCGGTGTATGGCCTTCCAGTAATGATCTGGGAAGGTGAGGTGCCACAGGGTCTGCAGAACCAGATTCTGGTATTGTGAATCTTTAAACAGGATTTTGAATATACATTCATCCACTGGCTGTTAGCATTAATATGTACTCTTTTGCTGTGTTGTGGATTTTGCTGAAGATAAGGGCCATAGAAAGCAGTGGATTGGTTTCATATTTAAAATGCATATTTTTTTGTTTTGTATACATAACATTGATAAATTTTCATCAAAGAATATGTGAAAATTCATTGTGTGTAGCAAAGTTTCCAGCATTAAGTATCCATTTTAAAGTCAGTTTTGTTTTAATAAAGTGTGTATAAACCAGAGCCAACCAGAAAAAAATGCAGCATCCCAATATTCCTGGGGTATGGAAGTACAGACAAGGAAAAGAGGGTTGACATCTTTATGCATTTATATAAGATGTTAAGTGTAGTATGAATTACAATATACAAGAAGGGTCCCTGGTTGGGTAAGAGTGGGAAAATCCAAAGGATGGTGCTTCAGGAAATCCTACCAGGAGCCATACCTCTAGTGATGATTGTCTCTGGAGAGGTCATTCAACCCAGAATATCTTTGAGGATGGGAGTATGACAACACTTACAAGTATTGCATAGGATTTCCATATGCATGGATAATTGTATCTTTATTATTGGTTTAGTAAAGATAAGATTTTTTTTGTACTGGTGATTGTGTCTGTAGTCATTAGACTGAGACTTCATGTGTTCTTAGAGCCTCCAAATTTGGAAAAAGCACCAGAGGCAATTTCACTTTGTTGCACTTGAAACTATAGCAACCAGAGCCAAGCCCATGGTGATATAGTACAATATCACTAAAGTCACTAAAAATCAAAGACTACACAATGTGAGTTCTAAGCAAAAAAAGAGAGAGTAATGAACACATGTGAAAAGATAATCTAGAGCAGGCGTGGCCAAACTGTGGCTCGGGAGCCACATGCGGCTCTTGAATGAAAAAGCGTGGCTCCCAGAAGAACATTAGCAAATCAATTTTGGAAAGCAGCCCCAGCCTAGGAGTTCAGGAGGGGGCCGGGACGGTGGGGAGAAGTGTGGCATGATCGGGGATGGTGGGGAGAAGCGTGGCATGGTCGGGATTTTAAAAACTCACCACTAGCCTGCAGTCTTCTACATCAAGCAGCAGCTACATTTTTACTGTATAGGCCTAATGTTTTTGGTAACCTTAAGTAATTATTAGAATCTGACATTAGTAGAATCAATATTTGCCCTCTTTTTATGATAAAATTAAAGTGTGCAATGAATTTTAAACTTAGTAATTTTGGAGTAGGTAAAAGTATATGGCTCTATGCCTCTGTGCGGCTCTTGAAGGTTTAATAATCAACTTGTGTGGCTCTTGAGTTCCATAAGTTTGGCCACCCCTGATCTAGAGTGAAGCTGGGAAGTGATGCTGAATCCAGCCTTCACACAGATTTACATCTATACATAGACCCCCATGAGTTTCCTACTTGAAAATCATTGGTCATAGTAATGTGCCAGCAGTGCCCCTTATTTAGATGTTTTTGGAGATTAATATGATAAAGTGTGTGCTATACTCCTAATGACTTAATGGGACTAATGATATAAAAGGTTGCTGACATGAGAATGGGTTGTAGGACTGAACTTCTGACTTGAACCTTAGGGTTTGATGAGCTTTAGAAAGAAAGTCATGGTTAAAATTCTACTGTAGAGTTTAATACCCAGTTGGAATAAATAGGATGAGCCTCTTTAATTAAATGAACTGTATGAAGTCTGCTCCAAAAACATTTTCATTTGGACTGAGATTAAAATGGATAATCTAATCCTGAAAGGAGTATGACTGAGAAAGTGATGAACAAGGGGGAAAAAGGGCTAGTATAGAAGTTTGAACCTAACCTATACTACAATATATACTGCATGTGCCTGCAATAAAATTTAGGCACTGTGATCCCTATAAGGTTTGCATAGGTCATATTTACTTTTAAAAACAATATTAAAATCATCATTTCTAGTGGGCTTTGAATTCTTTCAGTCTCTTGTCTTGTGGGACTGAACCCTTTTGCTGGGCAGTACAATAGAGTACTGTATTATTAAAATGGCAGCCCCATCTGAAAATGAAGCTAAGTCACATTCACTGGTGGAGGCAGAAAGTGATGACTGCTATTCCTAAACAGCCTCAAAACAATTGTATAATATACGCTATTTAGCTATCTAGGCCATTGCAAAAATCACTGTACTGTTCCTTTTTCTGAAGACTGTGGGAGATGCCTTGGCATACTTATAGTCTTCTCTGGCTAATTATTTTATTATTTGCTGTTCCATCTCCACTATCTTTATGCTTTGCCTGCGCTTTAAGACTTACAAGTGATGCTAGGCTAGGGTTACTGCAACATTACAGATGATATAATTGACTCCACAGGTATAATGATTGGAGCTATTTTCTGCTGTGCTGAGCCCCATCTTTGAATGGAATGCTGAAAGGTAACAAGATGATTCCATTAACTAAAGTTTCCAGAAGGTTATTCATGTTAGTCTGTGTAAAGCAAAAACTATGAGAGTCCTGTGGCACCTTAAAGATTTCCAAAGGGATAGCCGTGTTAGTGTAGTCCAGCAAAAAAAACAACAAGGAGTCGTGTAGCACTTTGAGACTAACAGATCTATTAACATATTTCAGGCATAAGCTTTCTTGGGCCCCAACCCACTTACTTCATCAGATTGCATCTGATAAAGTGGGTTGGAGCCCAAGAAAGCTTATGCCTGAAGAAATCTGTTAGTCTTTAAATGTGCCACCAGACTCTCATTATTTTAACTAAAGCATTACACAAAAAGATTAAGTACAGATATGCACCACAGATCCAGTGAATTGTCTGATCATTTTGTTGGTCTGACACTTTTGAATGGTCAGGGTTCAGTTGTTCTGGTGATATGTCAAAATTATTAAAACAAATTAGAATCTTCTTAAGGAGTGAGGAAATACGTTACCCTTGGGACTATAGTAGTGAGGGGAGTCTGGAAGGAGAAGGAATGAGGGGGAAAGGATAAAAAACAAAGACCTTATCTGGTGGAGGGAATCTGTTGGTAGAGAAATAGTGAGCCTATTTACTCTACTGGTTGTAGGCAAAACCAGAGGACAACGGTAGAGAGGTCCTGCACTCCAGCAGAACTGTGATTTCATGAGCTCTAGAAATCAGTGATCTTCTACTTACACAGATCAGGGCTGTAAAGAGTCAAAAAAAAGAACAGAGGTGATGGTAATGTTTTAGCCTCCTTCTCATGGTACCTTCTCTGACATTCTCATAGGTAACTCCCCATATCTATGTTTTTAAGGGCTTAAAAAAAAGACTTTCAATAGGAATTCTTAGGCTGGAGTGAAAAAATAAGAGAAAATGTTTGTTTAAATATTAGGGACGTGATTTTGATCAGCTTTGTATTGGTGTGATGCCAGTGATTCTAGTGGAGATTTTCATATGCCTGGGTGAAGATGAAAAATTGGCATCTAAGAAAAGTAAACAAAAACAACATCATAACACTAAGTTTTAAAGTCATGTTGTTACATTTTCAGGTAAAAGGAATCATAATACAAGGCTCATATGAAATAGAAATATTTGTCATATTTGGTATTCAACATTTGGCCAGTGCCTTTGCAAGACTAAGTTGCTGTCTCCCTGAACTGCCCTCTGCAATAGTATGACTGGCACAGTAGTGGTAGTCCTCCATTACTCCTGTGTATAGGCCACCAAAGAATGAAGGGGTTTCTTTCTGCCCAGCACATACACAAGGTTTCCTTTTTAGTTAGACTTGAACCAGAAAAATGACATTTGCTGCTCAAGCATTTGTTTGTGTCATCAGCTGCAGATTAAAATAATATTTGCACAACAGCCAAGCTGAAAACAAAAGCACCTCTTATTTTATATAAAACCCCATAACCAACCAACCAACCCAAAAGCTGTGACCAAAATGCATGTTCTCCCAAAAGGGGTGCCACACGGAAGGGAAGAAAATATAACTTCAGTCTGTGCGTGAAGTACTGCAAACAATCTCTTAACAAGTGGATACGACAAATTTTGCCTTTTATGGTACATTTTCATTAGGGAAAAAATATGTAACACAAGATGTAGGCTTAGTGAAGACAAAGCAGTTAGTAGCTTTCAGACTTGTTAGCAGGTAAGGTAAAGACCAGAAGTTTATCTTGACTTGCTAATGTGTAGAAGCAATGAATTGCCTTCTCTTCAGTAGGATTTTACACCTGTCATTTACATGTTAGCACCAATCAGCAAATGTGAAGTAAGACCACAATATTTTTCCTAGGAAAGACAAGGTCTTACCTTGTGAAAGGCCGAATTATAGGGTTGCATGTTCTCATGCTGAGAAAGGTGAAGTCTAGGACAGTGGTTCCCAACCAGTGTGCTGGGGCACACTGGTGTGCCGCGGCAACACCCAAAGTGTGCCGTGAGCATCCCCGAGAGCTGGAGTTAAAGTTCCCTCCCTACTCAGCCCAGCCATGTGGGCTGTGCAGGGCTGGGAAAAGACAGGGGTTGAAGTAAGGGGGAAGGCACTGGAACACAGTTCTGGGACCCCCTATTTTTAGGCAGGCAGCATTCTGGCCCCTAAAAAGAGGAAGGCACTGGAATGCAGAGTTCCAGGGGTCCCCCTAAAAATAGCACGAGCAGCTGGAAAGCAGCGTTTTGGTGGCTCCACCTTAAGCCCAGCCAGCAGATTGCTGCAGGAGGCCAGGAATGTGTGAATCTACCCCTGCGGGGTGGAGCAGCTTGTGTCAGCCAGCCTGCAAACAGCCCAGGTAAGGGCTTTGGGGGGGGGAGGGCTGCTGGGGGTTGTGTGTAGCAGAGGTGGGTGGGAGTGGATGTGTAGCAGAGAGTGTGTAGCTGGGGTTGTGGGGTGGCTGTTTGGTTGGGGGCATGTAGTTGGGGGCTGGAGGCCTAGTTCTGACCCCTGCAGTGATGGGAGGGCCATCACAGGCAGCAGGGAGCTGGGGGAGGGGAGGACTGGACCCACTGGGGTGGGAGGGAGCCAGCAGTGGGGTGAGGATTTGCCCTGGGTGGCAGGGAGTCACTGTGGAGAAGGGGGAAGTTGGTGCTGTGCCATGCTCCCGTGCCCTACCTTCCCAAGCCCCAGGTTTCCCCCTGCCCCCCCACCACTCTTGTTCTCTCTTCCTCTCTCCTCTCTTGCCACCCTTCTGTGGTTCCCCAAATGGCTCCCCTTGTCCTCTTTTGCCACCCCTGCCTTGCTCCGCTCCCCACACACTCCTGCCACTGCACACAACTCCTGACTTCCCCTGTTTTGCCACCTCTGCTTTGCTAACCCTACTACCCCACAGAGGAGCATTTCCGAAAAACGGTGCCATGCTTCATGAATATTCATAAGTAATTTAAGTTAATTTGAATATTCATGAGTTTTTAAATAGTGATGTGCCTCAAAAAATTTGAAGGTATCAAGGTGTGCCTCGGCGGAGACAAGGTTGGGAACCACTGCTCTAGGGAATAATAAGAAAATGAAGTATAGCTGAGAGGTATATATACACCAGGAAATGCCTGTAGTTTCCACTTCATGCATCTGACGAAGTGGGTTGGAGCCCATGAAAGCTTATGCCCAAAGAAATCTGTTAGTCTATAAGGTGCCACAGGACTCTTGTTATAGTAGCTCACAGGTCTGGAGAAGGTTGAGAGATTCTCATGAAATCTCCCACTGACTTCAATACACAGAGGAGAAAACAGATAAAGGAAGATAGAGTAGATGGAGCACCTCAGACTAAGAGTATGGATAGCAAAGAGAAAGAAATACAAATATTGAATGGTGTGTAATCAGGTAAGTGTTGCAATTAGTGAAAGGACAATATCTTGTTCAGCTAGAAAACTGGATGGAGTCTGAGAGAAACAGCCAAATTGCTTCTACACAAATGCAAGTAATCTGTGCAATGCAAAGAAGGAACTGGACCTACTGGTGCAGTAAGTCAAAACAGAAATAGTCATTACAGAAACATATTGAAATAGGACTCATGATTTGAATACAAGTATCAAAGGGGGTATGTGCTATTTAGGACAGAGAGGAATAAAAATAAAGGTGGTAAGTAGAACGGTACATCAAAAAAGAAGTAAACTAAATATATATGAAGAGCTAGTGTAGAGAAAACAATCTATTTGGCTCAAAATAGCTGTGGGTAAGAATTGTGAGTTTCAATTGGGATATTGTTAAGGCAACAGTATTGAGTCCCAGGCACAGACTCGTGTATGACTAGAGATGTTGTTAATATTATTAAAGAGAGATACTTTTCTGAGTTGTCATCTTGGAAGACTTTAACTTCCTGGATATAGATTGGAGAACAAATGTTACTAATACTAGTAGGTATCAGGGAACACAGGTCTCAAACCCTGCTGTACAGGAGTGTTGGGGGCCAGTAAGTTTTAAAGTGTCCTACAGTAACTTGCAAAGAGTTACCAGAACTAAAGACTGAATTCTGGCAGAGGATCTCGCTAGCCATTATCTTTGAAAA
>ML681993.1:29399068-29459805 GCA_007922195.1 Podocnemis expansa
AAGCCAGTGGTACAGACTGGCCAGCCTTGAGCAGCCTCCCAAGGAGTCCCAGCATGGCTGATGTAAATGAGTGTCTAGAAATGGAAATTCCCAGAATGCTGAAAGAACTGGCACATGAGATTACTAGTTTGATAGAAAGGACTTGTAATAAATTATCTGTTTGAGGATAGTACCACAGGACTGGACAATAGCTAACATTATACCTATATTTAATATAGGGAAAACAAGTCATCCAGGCAATTACAGATTTGTTAGTCTAATTGCAGTAGTATGCAAGGCTTTCAAACAAAATTTGAAGGAAGGAATTATTAAATTCATGGAGATAAATAGTGAAAGGGATGTAATGCAACATGGGTTTACCAGTGGTCAATCATGACAACTACCCTGATTTCTTTTTTTTGCGAAAATAACTAATTTTCAGATGAGAGATGCCTTAGACGTAATATTAAAAGGTACAGTGCCAAAGGGAAAGTTAAATGTATACTCCAAATTAAAAACCATAATAAGAGGATTGAAAAAAGCCACTGTGACTAAATAATAAAGTAGAAGAAGCAGTTAGAACCAGAAAGGCATCCTTTAAAATGTGAAACTTAAATTTTACTGAGGAATCAGAAACGAGCATGAACTCTGTAACTGAACTGTAAAAATATAATTAGGAGGGCCAAAAAAGAATTTGAAGACCAGCTAGTCAAAAATGCAAAAAGTAACAGAAATTTTAAAAAAAGAATATGAGAAGCAGGAAGCCAACTAAACAGCCACTGTTTCAAGTGGATGATCAAGATGCTAAAGAAGCACTCAGGGAAAATAAAGCTATTATGCAGAAACTAAATGAATTCGTTGCTTCTCTTTTTATTGCTGAGGATGTAAATTGATTCCCAAACCTGAGTCCTTCTTTTTAGTTGACAAATCCAAAGAATTGTCCCAGACTGAGGTGGCCTTAGAGGAACTTTTGGAACAAACTGATAACAACAAGAAGTCACCAGGACCAAAGAAACTGAAAAGTGAAACTACAGAATCACTAACTGTGATAAATAACCTGTCATTTAAATCAGTTTCTGCACCAGATGACTGGAGAATAGCTTATGCAATGCCAATTTTTAAAAAAGGCTCAGAAGGCAATCCTAGCAATTATAAACTGGTAACCCTAACTTCAGTACAAGGCAAATTGGTTGAAACTATAGTAAAGAACAGTATTGTTAGACACACAGATCACCATGATTTGTTGGGGGAAGAGTCAACATGATTTTTGTAAAGGAAATCGTGTCTCACAATCTGCCAGAATTTGTTGAGGAGGTCAACAAGCACATGGATGAGGGTGATCCAGTGGGTATAGAATTTAGATTTTCAGAAAGCCTTCAGCTAGGGTTCTCATCAAAGGCTTTTAAGCAAGGTAAGCTATCATGGGATAAGAAGTAAGGTCCTCTCCTGGATCTGTAATTAGTTAAAAGACAGGAAACAAAGGGTAGGAATAAAAAGTCAGTTTTCAGAACAGAGAGAGGTAAATAAGTGTCCTCTAGGGGTCTGTACTGGGACCAGTACTATTCAATATATTTATAAAAGATTTGGGAAAAAAGGGTATACAGTGCAGTGGCAAAATTTAGAGATAATTAACAGATTGCATGTTTACCGAAGATTAAGTGTAAAGCAGAGTGTGAAGAGTTACAAAGCAATCTCACAAAACTGGGTGACTGGCCAGTTAAATTTCAATGGGTATGTCCACATGAGTCTTTTATTTCGAAACAACACTGTTTGTTTCGAAATAAAAAACTGAATGTCCACACGACGCTTTCTTATTTCGAAATGACAGGCTCTGTCATTTCGAAATAAGAACCATCATTTCGAAACAGCTTAAGCCCCATTCATTTTGAAACGGCTGTTATTTCAAAATGGTTATTTCGAAATAATGCCGTTTAGACATGTTGTTTTGAAACAACATGTCCAAATGGCCTTATTTTGAAATAACCATTTCAAAATAACAGCTGTTTTGAAAGCAGACTTTCCCTTAATTCGAATTAACATTTTCTTAATTAAAATTAACTTATTTCGAAATAAGGACTTTATTTCAAAATAACTCATGTCAATAAATGAAAATAATGCATATTGGAAAGCTTAATTCCAGCATATACATATAAAATGATGGGGTTTAAATATAAATTAGCAGTTGCCACTCAAGAAAGAGATCTTGGAGTCATTTTGGATAGTTCTCTGAAAACATCCACTCAGTGTGCAGGAGTGGTCTAAAAGCCAACAGAATGCTGGGAGTCACGAGGAAAGGGATGGATAATAAGATAGAAAATGCTATATGGCCTTTGTATACAGCTACGCAATGCCCACGTCTTGAATGGTGCATGCAGAGCTGGTTACCGCATCTTACAAAAATACATTGGAATTGGAAATGGTACAGAAAAGGACAACAGAAATGATAAGGGGAATGGAAAAGCTTCCATATAAAAGAGATTAATAAGACTAGGCTTTTTTACCTTGGAAAATAGATGACTCGGGGGAATGTGATGGGATCTTTAAAATAATGACTGGTGTGAAGAAAGTAAATAAGTAATTAAATTACTCCTTCTTATTACAAAAGAACTAGGGATCATCAAATGAAGTTAAGAGACAGCAAGTTTAAAATGAACAAAGAAAGAATTTCTTCACAAAATAAAATGTGAACCAGTGGAGCTCCTTGCTAGAGGGTGTTGACTATAATTGGGTTCACAGAAGAACTAGTTGATGGAGGATTGATCTACCAATGGCTGTTAACCAGGATGGGCAGTGATTTCTGGAGATGGAGTGGGCAACAAGATGTGTCAACTTAATGAATACCTGTTTTGTTCATCTCCTCTGAGAGGTGTCTTTGGCCTTTTTTTGGAAGACGGGATACTGAGTTAGATGGACTATTGGTCAGGCCCACTCTGGCATTTACATTCTTATTCAATATACTTGGACTACAGTAAAGCATACAATATGGGACAGCAGAACCTGGGAAATTATTTATCAAATTAGAGAAGGTGGGGATCAGTACAATAATTGTAAGGTGGATAAGGAAGTGACAGTAGGGGAGATGACTTTGGGCTGTACTGAAAGGTGAATTATCAGAATGGAAGGAGGTAACTAGTAGAGTTCCTCAGAGGTCAGTCTTGGCACCAGTATTGTTGAATGCTTTTATTAATTACTTTGGCACAAAAAGTCTGATGTTAATGAAACCTGTTGATGCAAAATTGGGACGCATTGCCAATTCAGTGGAGCATTGGAGCATTATACAGAGAGATCTGGATGACCTGAAAGACTGGAGTGACAGAAATGGAATGAAATCCAATTGTGCAAAGATCAAGGTCATGCATTTGGGGTCTAAGAATGAAAATTTCTACTACAAGCTCTAAGCTCTTCATCTGGAAGCAACAAAGGAGAGAGACTGACCTTGGTGTGTGTGATCCATCACAAGACAATTGAGCTACCAACGTAACAGTGAATGCAATCCTAGAATTTCCAGCAGAGACAGAGAAATATTAATGGTAAGAACTCATCTATAATAATGTGTGCAGTTCTAGTCACCCATACTCAAGAAAGATGAATTTAAATTTGAACGAAAGTAGAGAAGAAATACAAGCATGACTGGGAGAAGGGAGGGCCTATATTATGAGAGGAAACTGGAAGAGTTTGTTTTGTTTAATTTAGCAAAAAGAAGGCCAAGAACAGATATGATTATTCTCTATAAACACTTCAGGGGAGTACATTCTAGGGAGATTGAGGAGCTATGTGAGATAAAGGTCAATGTTACCACAAGAATAAATGGATATAAACTGGCAAACAAATTCAGGTTGAAAGTTACAACACTGTTTTTAACCACCAGAGAGCAATAGGAGGTAGGTGGCAAACAACTTAATTAGTTTTAAGAGAGTACAACACTTGTGAGTGCAATTGTACAAGATGTTGTGTTTTAGTGGGGTGAAATTCTTGCCAGCCCATGGTCTCACTACCAATTTGTTCAATGTTCCTCAAAGCTCATGCTTAAGGGTTTCACCAACCAGTTGCAGGAGTCAGGATAAGGATTTTTTTCCCCACACCAATTTTTTGTTTTTAATCTCCTTCCTCTGAAGCATCAGGAATGAGTATGAGAAGAGATGGGACACTGGATGAGGTGGTACTGGTCTCACAGGTGACAGACAGGTCAGTCTCTCTCTCTCTCTCAGGTGCCTGGCAGGCTGGTTGTGGCTCTTAGGGTCTACCTGATTGCTATAGGTGATGTCAAGAAGGAATTTCTCTTTGAATCATATTGGTGGTAGTCCTGGGATTTTTTCCACCTTCCTTTTCTCCATGTGGATGCTGACTACCAGTAGTTGCTGGGATTATGTGGGTGTTTCTTATTTAACCATTTCCTGCCATTGTGGAGGCCTCAGGCATGAGTGTATTCTAGTCTCTGGTAGGCTGTACAACTTCAGTCCAATTTTGGTTTAATGTGTGGGTGCTGGGTGGTCTTGGTGGCCTGTGATATAAAGTTGCTCATAACAGATGATCTGGTGGTCCCTCCTGGTCTTAAACTCTATCACTTTGGAGAGCAGAGAAGTAGCTAATAATTACAGTAATACTGGTACTTAGGCACTGACTGGGTTCCTTCTATCTTCTTCCCATAGTGCCAGTTTCACCAACACTGCCATCTACTGGCTATGCAGCAATGTAAGCATTGGGTTAGTGGGATTCAAATCAGCTGATCTGTGTGAGGGAATCCTGGATTTGACCAACTACATGGTGTTTTAACAATAGTTTTTTGTAATAATTTTCTGACCCATGGTTGAACCTAGAGTACCTACACTGTAGTTCACAGACCCAAGTCAAAGTAACCCTATCCAAGAGTGCTTAGTGTCCTCCTTCCTCAGGGTGCCCTGTCCACTTTGGCTGCTTTGCATTGTTCTGGAACTGCAAAACAGTTGTAAACGCCTCTAAAGTACCAGTGATTTCTGGATGCTTTGTGCTGCTCCTTTGTGCCAGTGAATCTGCCTTTAAAATGTAATACCACATGGAGAGGGGAAAAAGCAAACAAAAACAGCTTCTACTGTATTCTTGAAAATCAGATGAGTTTAATCAGGGACAACAAATTTTAAGATGCCTTAATCACAGTCATGTGGTTGTTATATGTATGTATGACATCTGCTTAGTGTGCTTTAATTGCATGTATTCAATGTGCATTTTTTTAAGCTGTAACCTTAACTCTGTATTTTCTGGATTTATAGTATTTGTTTTGTTTTTTTTTTTTGGCGGGGGGCAGGATAATTATACCATCCCTGTAATTTCTTTATTCTTTTATTGATTGTATGTATAATCTACTTTAGCTTCATCTTAACACTGGTTTTTGCTTTGGAATTTCTTTAGTACAAAAGGTAAAATGGTAACATCACCCATGTATCCAGTACACTCCAAGGTCTGCCTACATTAATAACACAAAAACTAGCCCTTCTAATACCAGTAGGCATCAACAATCCCCAGTTTCCTCAAGTGCCTGAAAAAAATGTGGACTTTGGGGATTGCCCAATAGACTAACAGATCAGGGATCTGGTAGCTGAAGGTGATTAGGGGAACAAACTTTTATTGTGGCTGTTGGGTTTCTTGTGACTCAAAAATGATCAGATTGATTCAAAAGTTGTATTATAAATATTGTGTTACTGCCTATGTGCAACCAACCACTAGCATTAGCAGTGATCTTAGAACTTCAGCACTCATTTGACTTGAGCTCATAGGAAGCTCATTTACTGAGAGGCTAACCCATTACATAATTGCTGAATCTGGCCACTAGAGGAAAATATGGTCAACCACACCAGTCCAATTTATTGCACAGATGTTATGTAACCAAGGATAAATTTTTTGGATAGAATTGCTATTCTTCCCAAAATATGGAGCTTGAGGAGTGTTTATATTTGGTTGCTTGATGCCAAACTGAAAGATTAGGAATTTGCTTTCTTTGAGTTTCTTTTATGAATATTTTTTTTGTTTGGAAGATGCCTAAACATAGACATCTAAAGTTAAAGTATTTGTCCATTTTGACTTAATAAATGCCACATAGATAAACGCTGATCATTCATAGAATCATAGGGTTGGAAGGGACCTCATGAGGTCATCTAATCCAACCTCCTGCCAAAAAAGCAGGACCACTCACTAAATCATGCCAGCCAGGATTTTGTCTAGCCGAGCCTTAAATATCTCCAAAGATGGAGATTCAACCACCTTCCTAGGTAGCCCATTCCAGTGCTTCACCACTCCCCTACTAAGAAATTTTTTCCTAATATCCAACTTCAACCTCCCCAGCTGCAACTTGAAACCATTGCTCCTTGTTCTCTTGTCTGGTACTACTGAGAACAGCCGAGCTTCATCCTCCTTGGAGCATCCCTTCAGGTAGCTGAAGGTTGCTATCAAATCCCCCCTCAGTCTTTTCTTCTGCAGGCTTAATAAACCTAGTTCCTTTAGTCTCTCTTCATAGGTCTTGTGCTCCAGCCCCTTGATCATTTTTGTTGCCCTCCACTGGACTCTTTCTAATTTGTCCATGTCCTTTTTGTAGTGGGGAGCCCAAAACTGGACACAGTATTCCAGATGTGGCCTAACCAGCGCTGAATAGAGGGAAATAATCACATCCATTGATCTGCTGGCAACATTTCTTCTGATGCAGCCCAGTATGCCATTGGCCTTTTTGGCAGCAAGAGTACACTGTTGACTCTTCAACAGATTAATTCTTTCCTTAGTCCCAAAATCAGGGCTGGGTAACTGGTGGCCCAGGGATTATATCAGGCCCACAATACGCCTTGACCTACCGCAGCTCAGGATAGGTGCTCAGGCAGCACCAAGACCAGGAAGTAGAGGGACAGATGAAGGGTGTGGTGGTCAGAGAGCCCCACTTGCATGCAGACACTTGCTCACATAACATCATGGTGAAAGCAGATGAATGGGAGCAGAAATCCAGCCAAGCCTAGCCCAGTGGGAAGAATCTGCTGTGGCAGGGTGAATATGGGGGCGGGCCCTCACACTCCATTTCCCTCCCTCCGTTATCTACTAGCCCCAACACACCAGGGAGTTGAACCAGACAGACGCACTTCCCAGACTTCTACCATCATACCCCTTTGGAGCAAGATCTGACACTCACTCATGTCCACACAACAAACTGCCAAAGGATTTTAGTGGTATTTTTGGCTCTCTAAAAAGTTAAAATTGCCCAAACATGCCCTAGACCATTCTGTGCCTCTTATCAGTGAGTAGCCTTGTGGTCAAAAGACAGGATAAATACTCAGCAGAGACATTGGCTCAAGTGCAGTGCGTCAGCTAGTGAAGAAATTGCAACAGTCCTGATGCCATCAGCTATTTCCTAGGTAGCACTGATTCTGGCATTTGGAAATCAAGAGGCCTATGTTTTTTCCCACAACCTAAAGGCCAGTTCTGGCGTTTGGGGGAGGAATGCAAACAGCTTGTGATCTTTAAGAAAAAAATTGAGACAAGCTTTCACCCTTCTTTTATGTTTTCAAAAGGAAATGAAACGAAAAAGAGAAATACTGTTTATTCAGAAACTGAATGCTGAGATTCTCCTTTACGCAAGTAGGCCTCTGAAGTTAGGGTGGGCTGTGGCTCTAAGCTTTGCAGACCTGCAATGGCTGGCTTTGCATTGGAAGACCCTTGCAGAGAAGACAATAATACCTTAGGAGAGAGAAGCTACATATTTGTCTCTCCTCTTCCTTTGCTGTGGCAGCCAAGCATGCACTGATAAATTCAAATTACAGTGGGTTATCAGCAGTGAGCCACTAATGGGATACCTTACATCTCCCTTCATTTACCTTACACAGCTGATGTTGAGAATAAAAACAAATGATGAGACAATGAAGCCAAAAAATCTCTGACCAACCCAGATCCCAAAACCACACATCCAGGAAAAGAAGGGCAGAAAGGGCTAAATTAAATAAAAAGTTAAATCAAGATACAGAAATGAATGTAACACCTCTCTCACACATACCAAATTCTCCTGTATATTGTCTGGATTTTTGAAAGCACTAGAATGGCATGTTGTTTTTAATGCAACATTGTTTCAACGCTGTTCATTTTCATAGTTAGTCACATCACAGAAAAGCTAAGGGGTTGTCAATCACACATGGTGCTTCTGCCTTGGAAAGAGCTCCCTTCACAGTTACATCTGTCAGCATACACTCCTTATTTATTATATTTTTAGTAAGGCATGCTATCTTGTTCATGTGTGAGAAACTGTAATGCATCTTTCACATTTAAAGTGCCCTCAGAAGCTTTCTGCTTCACAACCTCCTGCCTACTTTCACTGTTACCACTAAATTTTTTATACTGTCTTGAGCATCTCTGAAAGAATTGCAAATTCCACATAGAACATGATTAATTTAACACTGTCGTCTCCTACAATATAGCGTACAGCCGTCCATCCTTCTACAGAAGTGCTACATCTTATCTCAGCTCTTAGTGAAAAAGTAAATTAAGGCAAAGGCTCAAGTCGGTCATGTGTGCTCCTTTTAAAATTAATTTTTACTGACAGTGCCACAGAGTCAAAAGCATGTAGTTGCATTATGAAAGGCAGAACAGAGATTAAAATATGTGTATTTTGTTATTCCCAGAAAGAGACTCTGTTGTTTCTCCTTCTACATTAGTTATTTTCCCCAAGGAATCCACATTCTTCATTATTTGGGCGAATAAAAGTCAAAACACTCTCTCTCTCCACTTGCTAAAGTATTCTGCTTCTTATTTTGTTTAGCTCTTCACACATCTCCCCTGTGTTCTCAGTAGCAATGTTTCCTTTTGGGAGGGAGGAGGAAGAGAAGTGGCACATTTTCTGCATCATGGGCTTGATTCACCAATCTTTTACATCAATTTTGCCAGTACAACTTGATCAGAAAGCTGGTGTAAAGCAGGGTAGACTCCATTCCTGTAAGTCTTGTTTACCATTCTAGTAAGTAGAACTGCCTATGTTGACCATATTCTAGACTGGCCAGTGTTAGCTGAGGCTAGTGACAAGACTGTTGAAATAGGGCAATTTTTGTTGAGGCTTGAAATAGGCCAAGAATACTGAATTCAGAGACTAATTAGAAGCAGCTTGCTCACCTGTGCTGTAGGATGGTGTGTGTGTGTGTGTGTGGCTTTTTGTCATGAAAACTAGGGTTAGATCATAGGCTGACTGTTTCATGGTGACAGTAAGGGTAGCCCTTTTGCAAATATCTGGAGAATGAGTGTCTAGTTGGTCAGGATACAACAATAAAAACAGGTTCCTTTTAGTATACTTTTGGATGTAGTATACTGTTGTGCTATCAGACATGTTCCTTAAGGTACAAACATCAAACCAAATGCTGGAGAAATGATCAGGCAGGCAATGTTGTTCTGGATCTCTCACAGTTTCAGGGTAATTGCACTTTTTACACATTCATGTTTGGCTCTAAGAATCCCCGTTGAGGTCTCAGGCCTTTAGTCTTCACTTCTCTATGGACAGGGATTCATGCCACTTCCCCATGAAGATTGAGGTTTTAGGCTGTGTTCCCCTGTAGTTCACTGTGATATCCTCAGCAAGCCAGTTGGCTTAAAGGCCAGCACCCACTCTTTGCTTTCTCTCTCAGGACAATGACAAGAGGATTACCAGTCTTTTCCTCAGGAGAGTGTATCTATTCAGGATAAAATGGCATAGAGGGAAGATATAAAAAGGATCTACATTTACTCTAAAACTACCCATTTCTCCTACAGGGTCTTGGCTGACCAACATCCTTCCAATGATTCATGGAGAGGTGCTGCCCCCCCCCCCCCTTAAGAAAAAGGTTATGTCTTTTTGCTGGGTCAGAAGGAAGGCTTGGAATCTATTTAACCCAAACATTTTATGCTCCCAAATTCTCTTTGTCTTGCATCTTATCTGGGATGCCCTAATCAAGTACCGGCCAACCACCACAAGGGGTGGTATATCTCTGGTGCTGTTAACAATCTGAGGGACTCTAGTAGTCCCCACACATCCATGGTTTTGTTCCTGGAGGAGTTATAGTTAGAGCCCTGCAAAGATGGCTGAAAACAGATAGGTGAACATCTTAATATATTTGTTACTGGCAGTAGTACAGCAATGTAATCATGCAGAGTGCTTTAAAAACACATAAGACAAGGTCTAATGAAGTGTGAGGTTTCCAAGAAGACTGGTCTTCACGAAGTTTCCTGACAAAAGCAGGTTTGGAGTATTCTTGTTGCAAATAGTGCAAGGAGCCTATTGGCAGGTATCCTGGCAGGTAAATAAGGCATGAAAGCAAGAATATGAGAAGAGTAAATGCCAGTTTTGTAGTGGATGCTGTGTATAAAGAGGTTGCTTAATTAGAAGTGGCCACTAAGACAATAGAGCCCAGACATTTAATTTCTGTACCTTCTCTTGAGCTGAGTGGGGACATCATATAAAGAAGCCTTGCAGGAGTGGGCCCAAAAGAAAAAATGACTTGTGTCCATTAAATACAATTACAATATCTCCCAAAGGAAAATGGGACACTGAAGTCACCCGAACAACCCCTTTTCCTCTCTCCAGTGCAAGGTTGACCAAAGTTTCACCCCTCCATCTCCCCACAGGGTAGGTGTTATTGTTTCTCCTTGCCAATTTGATCACATTTGCCAAAAAAGCCAGACAACCAGGTCAGGGCTTAAAAAGGGACTGTTCTGGCCAAAATAGAACATATGGTCACCCTACCAATAAAAATATATTGCAGTGAAAGTGGTATGTTGCTACTTGGGCATGGAAAATAAAAAACACTGTGGTTAATACAGAAGAACTCCAAAGGAAATGCAAAACTTTTATCAGCAATCCTTGGGAATTCTCTGGATAAGTATTCCCTGTCAATGGGTAAGGTCTTGTGGCAAGAATGATTGCTTTGGTTTGGTAAAAATAATTCTCTGAATGACTGATCTAGAATTTTCATATCTTCAGGTTACAGTCTATTACATAAAAGCATAACATTATATTTGATTGGAAAACATTGCTTGTTTTTCATAAGGAATTTTGATGATTTTTCTTTTATTCAGAATTTCCTGCAAAAATATTGGTTTTTTCCTATGAAAAACCAAATGTAAAAAATGAAAAAAAAACATAAGTCTAAGATGTGTCATTTTCTTATTATCTAGTTCAGACACATTTGAGAAACCAGCTTTTAAAGCACAATTATTGAGTGTTATCTGTTATGTTGTATTACATATGATAGCATTTAGTGCTTTGAAAACTATAGGTCAGATCCCTAGCCCTGAGAAGTTTTGATTTATATCAGTTAAGAAGCTAATTCAGTGGTTCTTGACCCACAGCCCACAGGCCTCAGCTACAGCCCATGTGACATCCTCAGGGCCATACAGGCAGGGCCGTAACTAAAGCAGGGCAAATGGGGCTTTACCCAGGGCATCCCGAAGCGGCTCCATTGAGCTGCTCTATCAAAGGGAGCATTCTGTGCTGCTCACTCCAGGTGCCAATCATTGTAAGGGGTGCGTTCCTAGTGGAACATGCTCTGGGCGCCAAAATGATTAGTTACAGCACTGCATACAGACAGTATACATATTGTGTGGCTGCAGCCTACAATTCATAGCTATAAATGCAGTTGTCCACAATGGTAAGTAGATTGACAACTACCAGTCTAGTCCATTAATCATGAGGTAGTGATACCATTCTCATTTAAAAGGTGTGGAAACTGAGGATGAGAAGCTAAGTAACTTGCCCAAGGCCACAGAATGCTGGTATCAGACAGAGGCTTTAGAAGAGCTGGCATTGTCTTCTGGTTTAACCAGTAGACACGTTGCTAAGATATTCAAAAGCTCCTAAGTCTTGGTTTCAAAAGGCACACAGCTGCTTAAAATCTTGTCTACATTGGGGAAACTGATATACAAAACTATGTTGGAATAATTATACTAGTATAGCTGCTCCCCATAAGAAAACTAGTCCATGTGAGAAGTGACTTTATTCTGATATTGATTACTATATACTTTTTATTCTGGATAAGTGTGTCCATATCAGGAGTTACACCAGCCTAATTACATAGTGGTGTAATTATGGTATGACAACTTTCTATATCAGTTTCCCCATTTAAACAAGTCCCAAAGCTCATTGAAAGTCAGTATATTTTAGCATCCTAAGCCCTAGTCTACACTGAGAGGGCTTTTCGGCAGAAGTTGACTGGCAGTTACATAAGGCACATAAAAGCCTTGAGTAACTGCCATCGACTTCCTAAGATGCTGGGATACACTGATGAAAGCTGACCGCAAATGGCTTGTGGTCAGCTTTCAGCTGCATCTCCTAGGGGGTAGGACTTCCAGCACTGACCTTCTGGAGCACAGCAGCAAGTACATACTCACTGCTAATCATGCCCGGAACGTCAGGCTGACAGTGGTGATTTTGCCACCATCAGTGAAGACAGACCCTAAGTCATTTAAGCACTTTTGAAAATTTTACTGTAGACCTCTTATACTCCAGTATAGAGAGTTATGTTCACCAAGACGTATATAAAAAAGTTGTCATTCTATCAGAGTTTGTGATAAAGAAAATGGGAGGAAAAAACCCCCTCTACTGAGGTTTAAATATCTTGCAGCTGAGCTTTCAAAAGAATGAAATATATAAATTAAAATAAACTGCTGCCAAAAGCAAGTACAATATAAACTTCCACTAGGGTGCCAAATTCATCTTTAAATGGCCTTCTGCACTCCCCTGCCTCTAACCCTATGCTTCTCTCATGGTAAACAGCTATATGAGAGGAGAGAGTGCTATTTTATCCACTGAGTTTGTGTTTCTATGTTCTATAAAGAAAATGTTAAAAATGACAAATTGTCTAGAATGAGTTAAGAGTCTTATTTGCACATTTTTCTGCTTGGTGGAGCTCCTATTGTTTCTTTGGGAATAAGATATCAGTTTTTAACATTCCCTTTCCCTTATTCCCCAAGCACTACATCACTCAGCTTTCACATTTTCTGCTGTTTTATCTTTGCAAGAGAGAGGTGTAAGTTAATTTTGCTCTTGGGATAGTTTTGTAGGAACTAACATTTCCAAACTTCTAGATAGTGGTTGGGGGAAACCAATGGATCCTCTGTCCTTGGATTAAAGAACTGAACGATGCAGGTTTCTGGCTTACTGTATCTTGAACCTAAGTCTATCACAGAAAACATTGGCACCAGAAAAGACCTTGAGACACTGTCTTGCAACATTCCACTCCCAATTGAATCCACATGCAAATATCCTCCTGTCCAGATGGAGAAAAGGGGAGTTTATCACAAGTATAAATGGTATCCAAATTTATCTTGCGAAGTTCTATGGTCTGTGCTGTGAGGAGACCAGACTAAATGATCACAATGGTTCATTCTAGCGTTGGAATGAGTGAATCCAAATGACATTCTTGGTACAATTTACCCTATTCCTTGAAGAGGGTATTCTAACATGGTCCATTTAGCCAGGCACAAAGTGGAATTTGGTGACACTGCAGAAACAGAGAGACTTGCCATGGATTTTCCTGGTGTCAGCCAGCAACCCTGAACCTTGTGGACTAATCCCCTTCCTGTTTCCACCACATGAGGGAACAATCTGATGGGAATTTTGCAGAGTAATATTGGAAATTTCCTTTTCCCTGGTTGAGTCTTTGCATTGTGGGGACCAGTCTGGTTCATTTCTTCCTTGTTAGCATTCACCGTTGCTAGGTCATGTCATCAGTGTCCATAGGTTGAAAATCAGCGGTGGGCTTGAACCAAACTGTCCGGTCTAAATCCTCCTGCATCTTTTGAGTTTTGAAACCTAAATCTACATTTGGGTCTTGAACCCATCTCTTTGAGGGTGGGCACACCCCTAGGTCAGATTGTCCCATTGAGACACAGATATGCATTGGAAGTGTCTGAAGAATTGCTCAAGATCAATTCTGCCTGGCCTAATATCTCCTAGAGTGCAGGAAACCATACACTAGGGGTCTCAAACACATGGCCTGTGGGCTGCATGCAATCCCTAAAGCTATTTCCTGCGGCCCACAATGACACTTTTTACTGATATTTGCAATATTGTTATATGAAAAGGTTTTAGTGGTGTGGAACTCAGGCTAACATACTAGTCTTCATGCGACTCTCGTGGTGATTTGAGTTTGAGACTCCTGCTATACACAATGCACCGTCCATTAGATAGGTGTGCAGTAAGCACCTTGCTCAGTGGCTGACTCACTTGGATGATGCAGGAAAGTCAACAGGGCCATGGCTTTATCATCTTCTGATTTTTTCCCCACCTTCCTTTACATTGGCTAGTATCTGAGGATGGACTGTAAGAAGCTGTCCTTACCCCTTGTGTCCTGTCCTGCCCATCCCTGGGTGCACCTTCACATGGACCAGGCACATCCTGGTTCAAAATATAAAGCAAGGCGGTTAGGGATAAGTAATGTAGAAGTCAAAATATTCACAATTTATCTAGACTGGCAGAGGGGGACTTGGTTGCATTCATCTCATTGAGACTGTGATGTGTGAGATACCTTCCTCCCAGTCTGTCTCAAGTATGTAAAAAATTAATATGGGATGATACTGCTTGGCTCATATTTTAAAAATGAACCTGTAGGTAATAGCTTTCAGCTTACAGCTGAGGAAATGCAGAAACCCTGAGTAAATAACTGAGGAAACCCAAGCCATAAAAGTAGGAACAGTGCCATGAGATGGTGCCCTCCCTGGAAATGAATCCATTATTGCTGAAGCAGGCCTGAAAGCCCTCATCTCATTACAACTAACAAACTGCTAAGTAAAGGATCATCCTATTACAGTGATTGGAATAACATTTTCAGTCTGCCCAGTGGTTGGGCGATATTTAGTGCCATAGGCACCATCATTAGAAAGTGGTTGCAGTTGTCAAGTGGTGGGCAGAGACCCGAGGTAGAGCCATGAATGGATACAAAAATGTGGATCCGCATCTGCTCAGTGACAGTGTCTATCTGGTCTGCGATCCACATGCCATGTTTTATTTATATCCATAATTGCATCTGCAACTGAGCTGGGGCTCACAGTCAGCATTTTAGCTTTTGGTTGGCTCATTCGCCACATGGGTCCCACCTACTTTTTCCTTTTCTTGTTTGTAGTTCACAAGCTGTGCTGTCAATCAGATTGCCTTGGCCACCAATGAAAGCTCTGATTGACAGCATAGCATGCAAACTGCAAACAAGAAAAGGAAGAAGTAGGCACGGAAGTCATGGAGAATGAGCCAATCAAAGGCCAGCATGCCGAATGACTGACAGTAATTGGTAATTCTCCAAACCCCAGCCTTCTGTGACTGAGACTCTGGCAGACCACAATCAGAGCTGAGCTAGGTTTGGCTAGAGGACTTCCTTGTTCCCCTGTGTGCTGCTGACACAGATCAGAGCGTCAGCTAAAGTGATGGATCATACCCTGGGCAGATAAATATGCATTCGTGGGTCAATCTGCAGCAATTGGTCTGTGGTTATCCGCACCCACATCTGCAGATGTGGATACCTGCGGATCTTCAGCAGATACCCTCGGATCTGCAGGGCTCTAACCTGAGGACAAATGTTGACCAATGTCATCAACATTCACTAGCACAGCAGCTACATCACCTTCTGAAAAGATGTAGAGTGCTCCCTACTGCATGCGTACAATGGGTGGATAATAACGGTTGTTTTAGTTACAGTAGTGGCTGCAGATCTCACTGTGCTAGGCTCCATAGGGGTGTAATGCTAATCAGTCTGTCTCAGTGAGCTAGGCTAGTAAGGATTCAACTGGTAGGTGAACCAAATGTACAGATGTTGGAGGGGGTGAGGTATCTGTGTTTAACTTAATCTGTCTGTGCACACCATGTATCTTGCCACCTGTCTAGCTGTTCTAAACTGGCTTTACTTTGTAGGCATCACAAAAGGCTGAGTCTTATGAAGAGAATTGAAGGATGAAGAGGTAGTGACTGCAGATTTTGATGGGGAGTTTTCCCTTGACAAGAGCGTGGTAAGAAAGAAAGTATAGGAGACTGTGGTGGGAGAAATGCATTAATCGGAATTCAGTGGCATCACTGGTGGAATGAAGACAGTGGTCAATGGAATTAAATGATGGTAGATTGGTTGCAAGAATTTAAAGGCCAGAAGTTTAAAGAAAACATGAAAATTAATTCTATGAAAATTCAGAGCAGTCCTGGGGCTGTCAAGTACTTAATACAAAAATAGAAAACGATATGTGTTGTGATACACTGGCTAATATTGTGTGGTCATGGGGTCTTGTTCATAGTTGATCCATAGAAAGTATAAAAAGCCTATTACTGCTACCAGATGAGAGAGGCGTTCTTTTCACTCAAATGGCCTTCTAATACTGAAGATTTAAACCTAGTAGTCTAGATTTCAACCTGCTGGTGGTTCATGGAGGGAGCCACAATAGGTGTATTTAATATTTGATGCTTATGCTGATAGTTTAAGCACTTGGTTTGTGTTATCGAAAGTGTTGTTTGATGTCTCAAAGGTCATTGCATTTTTCTGTAATTGCTCCATAAAAATAATTAAATAAATCCAGGGCAAGAATTGCCTCTGTTCTGTGCTTATTAGAGCATCCAAATCAATAGGGTCCCAAGCTCTCCTGGAACCTTTGAGTGCTACCATAATACAGATGTTTACAATTAATAATAACTTATGTGAGGACATAACTGGATATTATGACAATATATATTCATATCCCTTAGTCTTTTGAAAGAAGTGGGATTTAAATATAGAATGAAGCGCAGTCTATGTAAGTTAGAGCACTGCTCGGATACAAAAATGTAGATCCAGATCTGATCTGCATCTGCTCAGTATCAGGATCTCTCCAATCCATGAGCTGCATGCCAGGTTTTGTATGTATCTGCATCTGCATCCGGGCTTCGGCTCACTTAGTCAGCATACTGGTCTTTGATTAGTTCATTCCCAACATGGGTCCTGCCCACTTTTTCCTTTTCTTGTTTGTGGTTCGGACACTATGCTGTTAATCAGAGGTTTCCTTGGCCAAAGAAATCTCTGATTGACAGCATGGTGTGTGAACCACAAACAAGAAAAGGAAAAATGGGCATGGTTCATGTGGCAAATGAGCCAAGCAAAGGCCAGCATGCTGACTGACTGACGGTCAGTCTGAGGGACTCTGATTGGCTGGTGGACAACAATCATGCCTGAGCTGAGATTGACTAGTGTGCTTCCTTTGTTCCCCAGTGTGTTGCTGACCTGGATCATAGCAGCAGGTGTAGCGACTGCTTGCACCCTCGGGAGATAAAAATGGAATCCACATCCAAATTCCAGTCTTCAACAATGGGTCTGTGGACATCTACGCCCACATCCACTCTACAGTAAGCCCTGTGCTGGTGGGCTCATTTCTGCCCCTCCTTCTGAAGGGTCTGCAAAGCCAGAGGTTCCTTTTGGCCACTTGTCACTAAAGAAATGCGTGGTGCTGTTTTAGCAGGTGAGTTCCTTGAGCCAGACTCACTCCTGGTGGAAATAGTTAACTCTGTTAATGTCAGTGGAATTGTGTTCAGTTGTGCCATCAGTAAATTAGGCCTCTTGGGTCCTCAGTGAGGACTTTTCCAGTGGGTAATTACCCTGCGATCACCTGGTAATTGCTCGTTGGTAAATGCATTTCTCTGTAGGAACTCGAAATATGGGAATGTGATAACATTTCTGTGGTAACAGTACAATTTTAATCTAAATCCCTACCTTTTTAAATCATTCATGGAAGATTATATATCGTGGATTTTTTTTAACCTTAGAGAGTCAATTGGTAGCTCTTCAGGTGACTGCAGATTTTCAGGATGGGCCAGGTTTAACTGTTTAAATATAAAATGCCAAGTAGTCTTCCACAAGAAAATTGCCTGTGTTTGAGAAAACAGTCAAGGACACCAAATTCTAACTTTAGCTCTTCCTCTGGGAAGATAAAAGTCTGAAAACTCCTGTTGATGTCAGCCATGTCTACTGTTTGATGGGAGCAGTAGTGTGTGTAAAAGATCTGCTTCTGTGGCATTGGGACTCAGGCTGCATTAATATAATATTGTAGGAGTTTGGCTCTTCCAGAGAAAGAAGAGCTAGGAGAAGCAGGTGCATACTTAATTTCTCTCTGGGTGAGAGCTGATCCAGTTGTGACAGAAATTAGAAAAGAGCTGCTGCATTAGACTGAGCTCACCACTAACACACAAGGCTAGACTCATGCAGAGATTTAGTGCTCAAAAGCCACTCAGATACGTATGCTCAAAGAGACTAACAAATTTATTTATTTATTTGTCTTTTATTATTATATATTATTTATTAGTAGTAGTATTTTGTTTGTTAGTCTTTGACTCTTTGCTTTTTTTTTTTTGCTTTACTAGACTAACATGGCTGTCCCATTGGAACTTTATTATTTTTTGGAACATAAGGGCTTGTATACACTGTTATGATGGTATAACTTATGTCATTTAGGGGTGTGAATAAACCACCTCTTGAGCAACGTAAGTTACACTGACTTAAGAGAGCTTTTCCCACCAACATATCTACTGCTGCTCATAGAGGTGGTTTTATTATGTCAATGGGAAAACTGTCTCTCATTGGCATAGGGTATCTTCATTCAGGTGCACCACCGTAGTACTTTTAATGTTCACTAGCCCTAAGACTGTACCTCATTTGTGTGTGTGTGTGTGTGTGTGTGTGTAACTGCATTAATCTTGTAAATTTTCTTTTTTCCTTTGCTTATGTAATAAATCTATAGGTAATTTATTACAGGATTGGCTATAAGAGTCGTCTTTGGTGTGTGTTCTGAGGTGCAGTTGATTTGGGGATAGCAACTGGTCCTTTAGGATGATTTTTGGTGAAATGGACCATCTGTCACCAAGGCAGGCTCGTCTGAGTGGCAAGATAGAGTGCAGCGTCCAAGAGGTCTGTCTGTGTCTCCATTTTAAAACTGTTCAGATTTGATACCTGGTTGGTGAAAATCAATTATAGAACACACAGTCAATTTGGGGTTTGTGCCCTGATTTGTAGCAATCTGCCCTGTAGTTGGCATCCACATTTGTGAGTTACGTCAGACAACTTGACAGTGGGAAACCTAGAGAAGCAAGTTTCAGATACCTCCCTCTACTGATGTACAGGGATTTGAGCCCAGCTCTCTCAGCTCCCAGCTGAGTGTCCTAATCACCTGCTTATGGAGTATTGAGGAGGGGCTTTCTCAGTCACATTTTCTGAATCTGTTTAAAATACTTAAATAAGAATAAGGCCAGACTTTGTAACCCCATGATTAAGAAACTCCTCCAGGATATGGGAAATCCAAATCCAAAACCCTTTTTTAGTAACTTTTAATTATGCAAAGTGGAACAACTTCAACAGGAAACTTTCATGGCCTCCATTCTGATGCAGCATGAATTACCAATGGGCCTCCTTACCCTTGCAGCCTGGGCTGACCTCCAAACAGGCTTCTGCTGATGATATACAGACAGTCCCTCTGGGCCCTGTTACCAAGCAACACAACAGTAGGTGGTGCCACACACCCCACTAGGTCACATGAATACTCTGCCACTCAGGTACCCACCATAGAACAAGTCATCAACCAGTAACCCCTCAGCCCCCAAGCTTGTCACTAAAGGGCTGAACCCTGAGATTATACTGTCTTTCAGTGCACAAAGATTTGTTTAGTACAAGCTCATTAAGAAGCCCCCTGCCATGTGGAGAGAATATGCACCCATCTCTGTTCACCTGTGCTGAGTGTCTTCATTTAAGAGCACACTGGTTAAGATTAAACAAGTTTATTAATGGCAGAACATAGATTTTAAGTGGTATGTATAAAGAGATTAGATACAGGTACAAAAGAAATAAAAATAAGATCACAGTCTCAATCAGGGGTCAGCATACTTTGCCGAACCCCGTGCCAGCTCTTCCCACTGCCCTCTCAGTGGGTGCCTGGGATGGGATGAAAAGGGGGCAGCACCAGGCCTCCAGTTAAGGGCTGGGGCTGGCACCCCCTGGCAGCAACCAATGGCCTTTGGGGCCACTCGGCACCCACCGCTGGGGGTTGGCTCCTGCCCCTGGCAGCCAGGAGCAGCCTCTGGGGTCAGCTTCCATCCACGGCAACAATGGAAGGCCGTTGGGGTCAGGGCTGCCCAGTACCTGCCCCCAGGGGTCAGCTCCTGTCCCTGGCAGCATCAGGCTGCCTCTGGGGGTCAGGTTTGGGGCCAGCCGGCATACCCCCAGCAGTGGCAGGCAATCTCTGGGGATCAGGGCCGCCCAGCACCCACCCCTGGGGGTTGGCTCCTGCCCCTGGCAGCGGCGGGTGGCTTCTGAGGATCAGAGTTGGGGCCAGCATCCATCCCCAGCAGCGGTGGCTCTGGGCTGGCAGACCCACCCCACTCCCCTCTAGCCCTGCCCAGCAGGGCGAGGGGCCAGCAGGGGCTAGGAGCTGCATGCCACAGCTTTCTTGTCCCTGCTGGCCTTGCTCCCGAGCTGGGAAATGTAGCCAGCTGGGGGAAAGGGCCTGAGTGGTGCCACATGCCACTCAGGCTTGGCCCCCATGCCATTTTTGGCATGGGTGCTGGGACTGCTGACCCCTGGTCTAAATTCTGCACCCTAACCAGATTTGAATCTAGAATTGTCTCACCCAGGGAGGTGGTACAAGCAGACTATACATCTTCAGTACACAGGCTGAGACTGCTTTCCTCACCTGGGACCACTCCTTCCTCCAAGTCCAAAGTTCATTGTCTTCCAGACATTCCTTCAAATATTGATCTGTGGAGAGAGAGAGAAGTCAAGTGATCATGAAATGCTTGCCTTTTATAGTTACCCCTAGTTTGCCAGGCATATGATGTGAAGCCCACTTTGCACTGGTCAAGCAGTATCCCATTATATATTTACTTTCTTTATGATGTGTTTAGAGATGGAGTTGGGAGAAAGGACTGTCCTTACTGGCTCATTAGTATTAGCATATCTAGCTACTTCATTGTTGTATCTGAAAAGCTGGTTTAGATGTTTTCCACCTCACAATATGTTCTAATATTTGATAACTTCATGTACTATGGTGGCTCATACAGTGTACTAGGTTATCAATGTTTAGCAGATGAAGATTTTTAAAATGATAGCTTGCATGGCATATTTTGCACATGACATAATTATATGACAGTGGCAAATAAAGAATGTTTGAGGTGATGCTTTTAGGCACAAAATGTCACAGAGACATTAACAGAATATTTCAGGGCTCTCCAAACTACAGACCAGGGGCTGTATCTGGCCTGGCAATCAATGTTTTCCAGCCTGCAGGGAGCTGTGGCCAGGCTGGGGAGTTTTCATATCTTCCACCCTGAGCATGCTCAGATGTGTGCTCAGGGCAGGAGCAGCCTGGCCAGGGAGTGACTCAAGAAACCCCTGAAGCTGTGGCCAGGAAAGGGGGAAGGGGCCTGGGGGGTTGAAGAGCTGGTGGGTGGGTAGGTCAAAGAAGGGATCTGGGGGGTTGGAAAGCCAGCAGGCAGGTTGAGGAAGGGGCCTGGGGGGGTGGGGACCTGGCAGAAGGATGGGTTGGGGAGCTGGTGGGTAGGTCAGGGAGGGGGCCTAGGGAGTTGGGGAGCCAGCGGGTGGGTTAGGGAAGGGCCAGAGGGGTTGGGGAGCCAGCGGGGAGGGTCCCAGGTGATCAGGAAGCCAGTGGGCAAGAGCCTGGGGGGTCAGGGAGCCAGTGGGTGGGTTGGGGAAGGGGCACTGGAGATTGGTGAGCTAGTGGGTGGGTTCAGGAAGGGCCCAGGGGGTCAGGGAGCTGACAGGAGGGCAGGTTGGGGAGCCAGTGGGTGGGTTGGGGAAGGGCTTGGGAGATCAGGGAAATGGGTGGGCTGGGGAAGGGGGCTGGGGGAGCTTTCAGGTAGGTGGATTGGGGATCTTGCCCCCTAGTAACTAAGTAAAAGCAGATTCAGTCCTCAGGTGAAGGAGGCTGGAGACCTCTGACATATTTTACGGGCCCACTTAGGGGTGCAAATTTGAATAAGTGACAGAGCATATAAATGTTAGTCATTACAATACTGAGCCTTTGTGGATCAAGTCCAAAACATTTACTTCTGTGATTCCCAACCTGTGGTCTGGGGAGCCTTTGGAATCCGCAGAGTTATAGAAAGAGGTCTGTGAATACATTCAGCCCCAGCAACAGCCCATCAGTGATCTTGTTGGAGAGGGCTCTAAATCAGGGGTGTCAAACTTACAGCTTGTGGGCCCGGATCTGGCCTTCCAAGGGCACTGGTCTAGCCCACGGAGCTGCTGCCTGGGCTGTACCTGGAAACTGTCTGCAGCAGCAAACTGCAAAAACATACTCTCAGCAGAGCAGATCAAGGCATGCTTCTGACTCACTAACATGATCCGAGACACAGTCCAGGGGAATAAAGGAAATGCTCCAGCCAATCCTGGCTCAGCTCTACTGTGGTCTGCCAGCCAATCAAAGTCTCAGTCACAGCAGGCTAGGCCAGCTCCGGAGAGCCACCTCAGTGCCCTCCATCCCAACTGTTCACTGTCAGTCAGTCAGCATGATAATTTGATTGACAGCACATTAGACAAGCCACAAATAAAAAAGGAAGAGTAGCTGGGGCCATGTGGGATCAAACCAATCCAAGGTCAGCAGGGATTGAGCCAACCAAAGGTCAGGATTCTGAATGACTGACAGTGATGGGTGGGAAGGGAAGCGGCAAGAGCCCAGCCTGGTTGCCTGTGACTGAGACTGATTTTTTTGCTTGCTACCAGGAGGTAAGTGAAGTGGAAAGAGAAGAGGAGGGGTCAGGGATCAGGGAACCAGTGTGGCAAAGGGGATCCCACAGGATAGAGAAAAAGGAAGGTGTGGGAGCACCTACAGCGTTGAGGGTAGGAAAGGGGAGCCCATGCCACTCTGAACATGGAGGGGGAAAGGTTTGGGGAGCCCATGCGGCAACATGCTCTGTGACAGGTGCCTTGCCTTCTAGTGTGCCCCTCCCAAGTCTAAATAAATTGTATTTGCCTTCTGTGACCAGCCACACCCTGGATATGTCTCCACCCATTGGCAGCAGGCAGGGGCCAGTTCCTCCACTGTCCTTCTGCAGCACTGCTGCCTGTAATCAGTCTCTGATAACAACAATTGTCATTTGGGGGGTTCATGAAATTTTTTGATGTTAAAAAGGGGTACTCATACTCAAAAAGGTGAGAAACCACTGGTTTACATGATCCAACCTTCATGCTTTACAGCTGCTTCCAATGGGCAACTGTTCCAAGCTGTTCCCTGTTAGAGAATTTTCCAAATATAAACCCTGAATTCCCCACTGCTTACTCCTTTACTTCTAGTAAACACACTTGCCTACAGTAGTGCCCCTGGCCCGGAAAAAGACTTGGGGCTTGGGAGCCAGGATTTGGGGCTCGTGTGATTTAAGCATGCCGCTGCCACAGCTGCCACCACAGTGGACCTGGGGTTCTGGTGCTGGGACTCAGGGCTTGAGCCCCATAAGCCCGGCACCAGCGATGCTCCTGCTTGCCTATATCGTTTCAGATTTTTTTTTCTTTTTAATTTTACTGATGTCATGGTAGCATTTCCTGAAAAAGTGTTGGTTGGAAAGGGGATGCATCTTCTTTCTTGCCTCCCAGCCATTTTTGCCTATTCTTGAAATTGCAGACATGACAGACAACCAAGGATAAGTTCTGCCCTGGAAAAAGCAGTGGGGGTTGCTTCTGAACAGGAACTGTGATTAGCCACATATAAAACAAAGGAATTGCTATCAGGCTTGTGGTCCACCCTATATTCAACGGTATCAAGTACCAGCTACTCCAGAGGATCATGCAAGGAAATCTGAGGGATAACCTGTCCATTTAGCATGTTTCTTCAGAATCCCCACTTGATTGTAGGATTATGCCCTAAAGTATGAGGATTTTTATAACTATAAGAACATAACTGCTATATTTGGTCTCTCCAGTTGTCAATGTAGTCCAGTATCCTGTCTCTGACAGTGGCCAATACCAGATCTTCAGAGGAAGTCTACAGAACATAGAAGTTGGAGGGATTCCTCTTTGTTTCTGATAGTGAGAGTTTTAGGGTCATCCTGAGTATGGGTTTGCATCCCTTACCATCTTGGCTAATAGGCACTGGTAGACGTATCTTCTGTGAACATATCTAATTCCTCATTATAGTCTTGGCCTTCACAACATCCCATGTCAATGAATTCTGCAAGTTAATTGTGCATTATGTGAAAAAAAAATTCTTCTTGTTGATATCAAACCTGCTGGTTTTTGTACTGTACCTCTAGTTTTTTATTGTGGGAAAGGGTAAATGACATGCCTCTATTTACTTTTTTCCATACCATTCATCATTTTATAGGCCTCTATCATACCCCGCACCCCCCAGTTGTCTTTGCTAAACTGAACAGCCCTATATCCTTTTGGAGATTGGATGACTAGAATTAGACACAGTATTCAAGGTGCTGGTGCATCATACATTTATATAGTGACATCAAGATATTTTCTGTCTCATTATCTATCCCTTTCCAGATCATTCCTAACATTCTCTTAACTTTTTTGACCCCTGCTGTGCACTGAATGGAAGTTTTCATATTCTATGGTAACTCCAAGATTTCTTTCTTGAATAGTGACAATTAATTTAGAACTCATCATTTTATTGTTTAGTTGGCATTTCTATTGTGATTATGTTCTTCTCTATATACCCATTTAATTCTTTATGGGGTTAATAAGATTCTTGCCTTGCTGGTAGCGAGTTCTGCAGTTTACTTGTAGTAGGCTTTATAAAAACAAAAAACTGGTTACCTGTCTGAAATTTGTTACATTTCATGTGGCAAGCTGGTTTAGTGGATCTTCTTGATGAAAGCCATAAAGGAAGGGCTTCTCAGTAAAGGTTGCAGATATTCCAGTCACTTTCATATTGGTCGACTTAATTGTAGGCAGGTGCTTCCTGACTGAAGATGCCCATGGAGCTGCACAAGTCAGTAACTGTAGACTCTAAGGCTGTGTTCAGATGAGAGTTTAATTTTGAAACAACAGCCGCTGTTTTGAAATAAAATTTCTTATGTCCAGACAATGTTCTGTTATTTTGAAACAATGGGACCCGTTGTTTTGAAATAATGGCCTTTGTTTCGAAACAGTAAAACCTCACATCTAATCGAAATAGCCGTAGTTTTGAAACGGTTGTTTCAAAATGACAACATTTGGACGTGTTATTTCAAAATAACCATTATTTTGAAATAACACTTTTGCCCTTCTCCTTCCCAGGGTGCCTTCCTTTTAGCCTTTATTGGGTGGGTACATGGCCCAGGGAGTGGGCCATGTTGCCACACCTCCCATAGTACCCCTCTCCGAAAGCAAAATAGCAAGTCCTGTCTTTGGACATGATTCCCTTAATTTGAATTAACATATTCTTAATTCGAATTAACTTATTTCAAAATAAGGATTTTATTTTGAAATAACTCATTTTGAAATAACAGTTTACATGTGAACATAGCCTAAGTTAGAATAACACTTTATTCTTAACTCTGTATCTATTCAAATACATAAGGTACAATCACTGGTTTTCCTTCGAAAGTACAATATTTCTGTATGTGCAGTAATTCACAATGACCAGGTGTGCTCATCTGTTTCATAGTTTCAAGTGATGTTCCCAGCTCTCTGTAGGCAATCCAGTTTGACTTGTCTCCTTATCACCCACTCCCATAAATGTATAATCACAGCAGGTGCTAACAGGGTTTCTCCCTGGATTGAATTCAGTACCACAGTGTCCTGAAAAATTACTTCTTCAAGATTACTTCTGGATCATTGTGTTTTTGCTTACATAAGTCTTCTGAAATGGAGTGGGAAAATGCCACACAGTTACTTTTTCATTAAAAGTAACAAAAAGAAAAAAAAAACAAAACCCCAAACCCACAATGATGGCTAAGTAGTCAGCCACAGAGCACTGTTTTCTGTTGCATGATGAGTTTCTCCATGGCTCAGGCGGTCAAGGTATAAACAAAAATAGTTGTGAGGTTGGTTATTTCTATAATGTAGTTAACATCATTATATACAGCCTTTTATATACAGCCTTTCACACTTACATCCTCAGATGAAAGTTACTATACATCGTGTATACTGTATGTATATAGCCTCTATTACCATAATACCTAAGCACCTACCAATCTGTAATGTATTTACACCTCCTATCATACTCTTATCCTCCATTTTCAGATTAGGAGTTTGGGCACAGACAGTCAAAGGTGATTTACCTAAATCACAAAGGAAGGGGTGGTCAGGGAACTGAATTAAAGCTTCTCATGTCCTAGGCTAGCACCCTAACCCAAACCCATCCTTCCTCTGCCCATTTTTCAAACAATTCAAATCACTATGCAATTACTAAGCATTATAATATGCTTATGAGGCAAGTAACTATTACAATACCCCTTGTGCAAATGGATAAACGGAGGCACAGTAAGATGAAGTAATTTATATAAGATGTCTCAGTGAGGCAGTGGTAGAAGTCTGAATAGAACCAATGCTGATTCCCATTCTCACGCTCTAAACACTCTATCACTTGAATGAAGTTATAGTCTACTTTCAGTATGGAATAGCATGTGAGCAGCTAAATTCTTTCCTCCTCGGTGAAGTGTTTAATAAGTCTATCTCCATTAACTTTAATGGGAGTTACAGGCATAAATCCATGTACAGAGGAGGGAGAACATAGCCCTCAAAATGTCTTTGCAAGTGTATTAAATGACTGAATATTTTAAAATGTGCTTGCTGATTTCATGCACAGTAGGGTTATTAAGGATGTTTTTAATTGCTTAAATTCCTCAGTTGTGGTTAGCAATTATTTGTATGAGTTAGTGTTTGCAGTATGTGTGGTTGATGTGACTACTACGTTGACATCTGGAAGAGGCCTCCTCTGATGTTATAAACAAGAGGGAGAAACTTTGGGTTTATACAGCAAATGAGTAGTGGAGCACACAGGACTATGGGTCTAGGGGAAGTTTAATAATGTAACAATCAAGATAGAAAAATGAAACACATAGGCAGTCACTTGAAACTAAATTACATTTCCATGCACACCGAATTTGTTAATTTAGAGATAAGTTTGTTAAACTGAACAGTTCACCATCAGAACTGTGGAAAAATGAGGGAATACAAGTGTTTGTCAGTCAGTACCCATTTACACACCACTCATAAGTTCCTCTTTTCAGTCTTATGTTTCATGTACACCTCAGTGATGTTGGCATAGTTACATCAATCGGGAGATGAAAAATCAACTGACATAGTTATGCCAACAAAACCCCCATGGTTAATCGATGTCCATGTATCTAACATTGTTTGGAAAGACAGTGTTCCTACACCAACAGAGGATACAAAGTTTGATCAACATACAGTATGTTGGCTTATGATGTTGTTTTGTATATCACTCAGGTGTGCACACACATGGCTTCTTGCAAGGGCACTGAGCATATTCCCCACAAGTGACTGTGTTAATAAAAAAAATTTGCTGCAACAGGGGTAGGTATGCCAGTGTGCTCTGTGCTGCTTTCTGGTACAACGCCTTATGGGACATTTTTGCAGTACTTTGTGGGATACCAGAAATTCACCCAGGGATTTTTGGGAATTAGGCATCAAGTTTCCACAATCCCACTTTGTCCATCCAATTACTTGTTCTATCCCATAATTTTCATGATATTTTAAAAATTCCCATAGTGATGCACGTCACTTTTCAGTCTCCACCATCTCTCTGACAGAAGCATGGGCCCTGCACAGCTAAGCATAATTTTCATGACTTTCAATAATACAGGAGGTAAGATTCTCCTGTATTTATCAATTGTAGCATGAAAAATTTGGTTCTAGAGTGCCTACTTCTGCTACAGCCAATAGCACAGTGGTAAAAATGAGATGCTCCAGTATGCTGAACACAGTGAATAAAAACGTCAGCTTTTTGCTGGCATTTATAGAGCATTTCTATAAGGTCAGCAGGTGTTTCTGGGCCTGAGAAATGAGCATACAGAAGTGGGATCACATTGTAATACAGGTTTTGGGATGAAGAGCAATGACTGCAAAACTTTTGAATGTGAAACACTACTTTTCTGGGTCTGTGTGCTGAGTCCTCCAATACACGGATACTAGAAAAAGAGCTGCAGTGATAGTGGACAATCCAGTAGAGATCACACTTTGGATCTTACTGTACTTGATTGCTGTCGATCAGTGAGGAATCAGTTCAAAATTTGTAAACCCACAGCGCGGCACACTTGGATGACAATAGCCATCGCCATTTAACATGTCTTGCTGCACAGGACTGTGATTCATGGCAATGTGTAGGGACTAGTGGATAGATTTTCAGAAAGGAAGTTCAGGTGCTGAGATGGGGCAATATGTGAATATCCCTATTCTGGTACCATCCCTATAAGAACCTGTGGAACCAGAACCTGTGGGACCATGGCAGTCTGGGGTATCTGATGCTTGCCTATAGTCATTGGAAGCTTAGGCTAGACACTGCTGGGAGTACTGCCTAGCAGGGAGAATGGCAGTCCCCCACAGCCCATAGAAACCAGAAAGCTATGATGGGGAGCTGCCTGAACAATGGCACAAATCTTCTGCTGGCTTCCATCCCAGACTTGTCATTGCTGTGGACTCAAGAGTTGAGTATCTGATCTTGGTTTGTCCCTATCTTGGCTACATGCAAGTTATCTGTAACCTGGTATCTGACCTCAGTTCCCTGGTATCAAGACCCAGCTCAACCCTGACTCTGTGTGTGCTGTCTATGATGTGATAGCTGACCTGTGCCTCTTGACCTAGCTTGACCCCAATGCTGCTACTCATTTCCTGATCATACCTTGGTAATTGACTGGGGCACACAAGCTGCCTATGGTCCAACCCCTTCATAACGAGGCTCTTGGTGCTCACTTGACAGGGTTGGCTTGTAGCGGTTAAAGTATAATTTGAGGGACCCTGGAACCTTCCTAATCTCTGGGCCCCCTTCATGCATATATGGGCCCAATTTTTCTAGATTCTGGAATCAGAACTCTGGCCTGTCAGATTTGTGGGCCCTGGGATTGTGTTCTAGGGCATTCTGGTTTACTTTAACCCCTGCTGGCTTGACTACAGTGCAGTTTGACAGAGCTCCTGGCTCATTTCATGGTTTGAATCCACCTCCCTTTCTTCCAGTTTCTTTGCTATGCACTGCGAGGGATTCTGTCCTGCGCTCTTGCAAAGTTTCCATAGTCACATTCAGAATTCTGGTTAGGGCCCCACTAATTAAGGTATTCAATTAATTGTAGAAGTTGCAGATCTGTGCAGTGGCTTCAGATTTGTTGTTTTTGTCCCTCATCTTTTAATATTCCTACCAAAGTTCCTTAGTTTTCACCTGATATTGATTTTTCATCCTCATGCAATTTATAAATAATGTCTCCATTTCTTCAGTTGTCCCATAGCTGGGCTTGCATGGCATAGTTCCCAAAAGCTGAGGTCATCAAGGACTTTGGTTCTGTTCCTGGCAGGACCATGTATAGGTCTCTGCCTGTGTGGCTCTCACATATAGGTCTCTGCCTCTGCTGTCTTGTATGACTGGATGTTTACAAAGGTGGGCAAGCAGGGAATGGCATTTTAAAAACACACTGGAGTTTTTAAAGAGGGAATGGGTTGTTTCCAGTTTCTGTGTCACTGGGCAGTGGCATTCAAAATCGTAAGCAGAGTAACCAGTATTCTGGGGAGGGGTGTTTTGGGACTGCTGCTGAAAAGCTCAATGCAAACTAAGGTTCAATACAAGTAATGCAGTGTCTACAGTAGTATTATGTCAACAGGAGTAGGTTGACTTTGGTTTTATGCTATTTGAAGAGGCAATGATTGTGTTAACAAAAGAGGATGTTTATGTCAACAGGAGACAAATTTAGATGTGGTTTCTATGTCAAAACAAGTCTGTGTAGGTTAACCGAACCTTGTAGTGTGGACCAGGCCAGAAAAAACTCCTTGGTGTAACCTGGGTCCGCACTAGAGGCATATACCAGCATAAGTGCTGAAGTGTCAACATCCACTGCCTACAGCACATTTATCTCCATCCTCAGTGAGAACAGCTACTGTGCAACCTTACCTGAGACTATGTTCGTTATTTTTCTAGTTACAGAGTTGGTGTTGCTTTCATATGTTACCCAGTGTATAATTTTGTATGTGGCTTTTTACTCAGGTGTTAAGTAACTGAGATCTGGTACCCAATAGCAAATGCTGGCTGTTTCTCTATAAATGGTGATCTGTTTTATTGTTTATCTTAGGATAAGAAACATTGTAGGCCAAATTTTGCTCATAATTCCATCAACCATGTTGATTTTCTTGGGGCTGCATGGGTCTAAATCAGGTCATTGTTTTGCCTTTCATGTCTCAAGAGCCTTTCATAGTGGTCTGGAAGGACATACGTCCTCAATTTAAAGTACCAAGGCCAACAAAGGAAAGCTAAATGAGTTTAGTTTTTATATTACTGGATATAATCTATTTAATAAAAACATTATTGGACACTTTGGTGAATGAGTCTGTTCACTGTGATTTCAGAAGAAGCCTTGATTATCTCTTTTGCCTGTCTTTCTTAGCTTTAGTATTTTTTCATGTTTTCAGTAGAATTAAGCTTAAATATATTTCCCCTGTTGTTCACTATACTGAAAAAAGCCAACATATTATTTTGGTGTATCATGTCTCTTTAAAGTAAGGAAAGTAGTGTGATCTGGGTATGAATCATTACTGTGACTCTGGCACTTCATCCTGTCCTACTGATCTAGCAATTCTTTGAATACTTTACAGGGAAATTAAGTTACAAGTCCCTAGGACTGTTTTCAGGAATGAAGATGCAGCAGCCTTTTTCAAAAATTGCTTCACTGATTTTTCAGATATAATCTTTCAGAGACCCACCCCCCCAAGACCTAGCATTGTAGATTGGAAATCAGATTTACAAAAAAAATCACATTTTTTGGAATCCTAGCAATGTAAATACTTAATTATTGTGTTTTCATAGCATCCATTTTTAAAGAAAACACTTATGTCTCTTGAAATGGCATCATCATGACCTGACACAGTCTGCTTTATTTCTGTTGTCTTTTACTCTGTCTTGGTTCATGAATACCTGGCACCAGTGACTCCTTGGGGTACATTGTTTGTCTTACTTGTCCTGTTCTGTCATTTCAGATTTTAAATCTTGCCCATTTCCCTAGCAGCATGCGGGGAACAGCAAATTCCATTCCACCATCTTTCTCTATCTCATGAAGTCTTTGAATCCAGACTGAATATTTTTCTAAAAGAGATATGCTAGCTCAAACAGAAGTCATGTGATTGATGCTGAAATTGGTGAGAGATTGATGCGTGAGGTTCTTTGGGCTGTGTTGAGAGAGAGTGTGATTTTTGTGGTATGCCACTGATTTAGACCCTATATTTGCTGAATCTGCATCATTTCACGTCCTCTTTTCTGTTCCTTCTTCTTTAGAAATTGTCCAGTGGCCTCAAATTGCAACCTTAAGGATTATCCTTTAGTGGAAGGGGAACCTGAACACCATGATGCAGAAAGGGTCAGCATTATCTTTATCTGTATTTATTGTCTTTAACTGGCAACCCCCCTGGACTTCAGGAGAGATGGGGAAATACTGTTTCCCATTTCCTTCCTTCCACAAGATATATCAAGATATATATTTTCTTTTCTTTTCCAAGAAATTAGCTAGCTATTGATGGCTAGGTTTAAAACCACTGCCTCCTGTTTTTCTGGAACAATACCTCTATCTTTAGACCAGTACCATTTGCCTTCTGTTGCACAAATTAGTTGAAACCCCATGATACCTTTTTCTAATTTACTTTTGGTCATGTCACAGAGCTGTACGAATTGGGGGAAGGGTTAAGGTTAATCATTAGGCTACAGTTTGATGGACTGTCACTAGGAGTATTTGGCCTCTAAGTCTAGAGTTTCTGGAAGTCAAATCTTCTTTGGTATCTAAAATACCAGGACATGCACATTTGAACATAATAGAAAAATCTCAGGGTGGAATAATAATCAGTTTAATAATTGTTGGAATGAACCCAGATCCATCCGCAATTTAACAATCTAGGAAAGTATTTGCTGAGTAGAATGATATGGTGAAGAGGAGGGGAGAGAGTCAGAATTTTTAATGGTAAAACACTTGAACAAGAGATGATAATTAGCATTTAAATTTATTTTTATGATGGATTATGCCTAAAATACAGCATCAACAGTTATCTAGAAGGGAGCTGCTTGTAAAGGAAAATTAGGAGAGGAGAGAAGGGTTGCTGGGAAGGGAGGTTTTCAATATGAGTGCTTTGCATTGAGGTTTCTGGAGCCCTGATCCATATCCAGAAATTAGTGTCTCTGGCAGAGGTTGCTAAATTGTAAAACTGAGTATGAGCCTGTGAGAAACCAGGACTATCCAGCTTAGTGCAGATTTCTGGTGTTGCTTTGTCAGATCTGTACATTAAGAGGACATCAGTGCCAGGATAGATTCCTTTTCAGAGGAGCAGATGGCTGAAACATTGAAGGCTTCTTACATCCCTCCTCTTCTGTGCAAATAAATATATTTTAAAATTGCTGAACTTGATCTGAAGTTTATTTAAATAATTGATGTGAATTGAGGTGATGTGTACACTTGGCGTCTAGGAATTCCCATCACTTCTGGGCAACATTCACAGAAAAATCTTGAAACCAAAGAGCCCTGTGCTGCTCAAACTGTCACAATTTTTCATGCAGAAGCATTCATTTGTGCTACCAGTATATTTGTGGAGATGACAGAAAACAATGAGACTTCTTTTTTTAAAAAAAAATTGTATAGCGGTGAACTCTTTTTATTTTGAAATCTGAGACCCCCCCCAAGTCTAGACTAGCAATTTTTACCAGCCTAGCCACCCTTCAGGCTTTCTCCCTGTGAGTAAATAACTATATTTTAAAATGTTGCTAACCCCAGTGGAGCTGAACAAGAATTAGAATTAGTGAGATATTCTTAGGAAATACCACTTACCTATATGGGGCAAATCAGAAGAAACTGAGGGAGTACAGCAGTTCAACCAGATCTGAGTCAAATTCAGGCCTGGAATTAAGTGAGTGCAACTTTCATTGGCTTCAATGACATACTCACTTGACGTAATGCTGAGCTTACCTCATTGTCCTGAATTGCTGTTGTATGTGCAAGTGTAGGAAACCAATCAATTATTTTTTCCTACAGCTTTTTGCCTACTGTGGACAGCATCTCAATGACTAATTTTGCAGGAGGCCTTCAGAGTTACAGCTGGATTATCCACTGCCTTGCATCCTGGGTAGTCATGTACACCTGTGAAGAATGGATGTAAAATGCAGCCATTCTGATTTGGAAATTTATCATGACAGCCAGCTTAGGTGTGTCCTATTAACTCCAACCCTAGAGTATGAAAGAAGTATGAATATCTCTTTAAGGCATAGAAAACTAGAGACAGAGACAGAAGGCAGATCTTCGTGGATGCAGGCAAATTCACCACTGTCAGTTCAAACTTCCTGATTGACTGATAGGGTCTGTGTAGACCTGCTCAGCTGACCAGGAAATTGACTTTGCAACACCACAGCAGCAACTGGGTAACACTGGTTCAAAGGGAGGCTCCTGCCTTCAAACCAGCACAGTGTGCGTGCAGAGAGCAGAGAAGCTGAATGTAGATACGCAAGTTACTTTAAGTAACTTGCATATCTAAATTTGACTGCTGCCAAAATGGGCAAGCAGTGTAGACCCTGCCCAGCATGAGAGGAAAAATTCCTAGTAGGAGATGAGCTCAAGGGAAAGCTGAGGATGTATATTATCTTTGATGTTTGTGTTCTGCTGGCATTTGCAGTGCTTAGTTTGCAATGAAAGAGCTACTGAGGCTCTAACAATGAGGTACTGGGGATCCAGCAATTTTTTTTTTTTACTTTTACAACTGATGCAAAAGGCACAGAAGTGTTGGGACTATGAACTGCCATGCTTAGAGGTACCAGAGCTCAGCCCAGGCTAGTCCTAGCACAAATGAAGCACTGGTCATTTAACAATAGAAGAAAACTCCAGGTAGTGAATAACTTTGGAATGGAGCCAGTGGGAGACTTTCATGAGATAGAAACAGGGTGGAAAAAACACCTGCTTCTACAAAAGTTTATATTTCAGTATGTTCTCTGTGTAGGCTGAATCTTTATTATTTGGAATTTGGATTGGGTTTGCCAGTTAATTTTACTAGGGATTTTTGGTTCTTGCCTGAGTCTGACCACAGATGTTTTAAGAAGGAGGATTCCCTGGGATGCCCAATAAGAATTTTTGCATGGATACTTCAAAGTATTTTATAAAAATCTTTTATTGCAATAAGCATAAATGATAAGCAGAGAATTGAGAAAAAGTTCAAATGAACAAATGAATAGCGAAATTACAATCAGCTTCTATTTTGATACATACAGGAAATATTTTGCAGTCTAAACCAGCTGTTCACAACCACTGTGTCAGGACATGTTACTGTGTCATGGACACATTAGTGTGTCACAAAGAGCAGGGGAGATGACTGAATTTGGCCTTAGGGGATGGGGTAGGGTGTCCTGTAGGGTCAATATACACTGCCAAGTGTGTCCCGACCTACAAAAGGTTGCGAACCACTGATCTAAACTATACTAAGATTTATATTAGATACCTCAGGTTAATATATGAACTTGCGTGTCCAACAGCTTGGTGGAGAGAGGAAGATATCCAGCCCCTCAACTTGACAAGAGAGATTGGCAATACTAAATAACTATAGCTAATATACTTACACTGTTAAAACAAAGTCTAAATAGCCTGTAGGAAGAAAGAAATTGGGCTGCCACTCATTCTTAAGCTAACAGTTGATGCTTGAGCTGAAAGCCAGATAGAAAGTTAGTTAGATAGAAAAAGCTATCCCCCACCCCAAAACAGGGTTAGTTCCTTTATACCATGTCTAGCATGGGTCATTTTGTAACCTCCTTCATACCCAAATATGCGGATTTCACCCTCAGAAACGTAAGGATACATCTATTCCTGTGGTTAATGGGTTTGTGCTATTGTTGACACATTCCCTTCTTCCAGAATGTTCTTCTATCTTTACCTTTTATTATTTCTAGATATTTTTGCAGTTTTTGTAATGTTCTTTTAGATATTTAGGGCCCAAACTGACAAGTCCCTGATTGTTTTTCTGTTTGTTGACCTGGGTGTCATGATAAAAATATAGCCCCCCAGATTTTCACACCACTACTCATTGAACAAACAGACCTACCTGTGCCAGCGTATCTAAATTTAACTTCTAAACATCTGTGCTAATTTATGACTATGCCTTAGCTGTTTCATGCATGTGCTGTATAATTACTACACAGGCCTGTAAGGTATCATGAATTCTAGCTATTAATGTAAAAATGGATAGCCTATCTTAAGAACTTATGCTAAGTATATAAACCTATCATCTATAATGACAGGATTCCTTAAATCTATGAAGGAAGATAGATGTGATCTCAAGATGGATACATGAATGCAAACTAAGCAGAGGTTAAGTTTGGGCTACATCTGTAGGTCTTTGAGACAAACAAGGGCTACGTCTACATCTACATTTTTAGTTCAGACTTACTAGTCCAAAGTAAAAAAGTCTAAGGTTACTCTGAACTAATCTTGGGCTAGTTTGTACTAACTGGGGCTTTCTAGTTTGAACTAGCTGTGTGTTCTAGTTCAAAATAATTTTTTAGTTTGAACTAGAATGCGTGGCTAGTTTGAACTCGTGGCTTAGTTAGAACTTTTTAAGTTTGAACTATCCATTGTTTCACGTAAGCTTTGCCTAGTCTGAACTAAAAAATTTCTTAGTTTGGACTAAGCTTTGGCTTGTTTGAACTAAGAAATTTCTTGGTTTGTACTAGACAATGCCTAGTGTGGCTATGGGCCAAATTAGTCTGGACTAAGCTTCCTTAATCTGGACTAATTTGGCAGTGTAGATGTAGCCAAGGAGTCCTGTGGCACTTTTTAAGACCAACACATTTATTTTATCAAATAAGTTTTTCTGGTTAAAAAAAAATCCCACTTCATCTTTTCCCACTACCCCTTTGTAGGCCTTTGCTTGTCTGGTCCCTACTGATTGGTATAGTTACCTACATCCTTCGAGCTTCCATCCTAAACACACCACACAATCCATTGTCTACAGCCAAGCCCTAAGATATAACCGCATCTGCTCTGATCCCTCAGACAGAGATAGACATCTTGAGGATCTCTATCAAGCATTCTTGAAACTACAGTACCCACCTGGGGAAGTAAGAAAACAAATTGACAGAGCTAGACGGGTTCCCCGAAGTCATCTACTACAGGAGAGACCCAAGAAAGAAAGCAACAGAACACCACTAGTCACCACATACAACCCTCAAGTCAGACCTCTGCAAAAGATCATTAAGGACTTACAGCCTATTCTGAAAGATGATCCCTCTCTCTCTCAAGCATTAGGAGACAGACCACTCCTTGCTTATAGGCAGCCCCCTAATCTTAAACAGATACTCACCAGCAACTACAGATCTAACAACAAGAACATTGAAGCAGGCACACACCCCTGCAAAAAACCACGCTGCCAAGTCTGCCCACATATCTACACAACAGACACCATCATAGGTCCTAATCAAGCCCGCTACTCCATCAAAGGCTCATTTACCTGCTCATCTACTAATGTGGTCTATGCCATCATGTGCAAGAAATGCCCCAACACCTTATGTATTGGACAAACAGGACGATTGCTCTGTAAGAGACTGAATGAGCACAGAGCTGATATCAGAAATCAAAGAACAAAGAAACCAGTAGCTGAGCACTTCCATCTTCCTAATCACTCGATGATGGATTTGTTAACGACTGTCGTTAGAGATGTACCTGGGACATCAAGACTTCAAAGAGAAACAGCTGAACTCGAATTAATATGCAAGCTAAATTCTGTGAAAGCAGTACTCAATCGAGACTATGGGTTCTTTTCCCATTACAAAGGGTAATTTGACTTCAGGCTTCCCATGGTTTGAGCCTGTAAACTGCTCTGATTTGCTGTTACTTTATGACCTGATCCTATGTTTTACACACCCTTGCATTTAGTTTCATTCCTTTCTGTAAGTTCACCCATCTTCGAAGCATCTGAGGAAGTGGGATCTTGTCCCACGAAAGCTCATGCAAAAGATAAATCTGTTAGTCTTAAAGTGCCACACAACTGCTTGTTGTTTTTTTACTGGACTAGACTAACACGGCTATCCCTTTTGAAATTACCTCTCCTTGCAACAGAGCACAAACTAACTCAAATACAGTTCTGTGTTTTGTGCGACAGGATAACACAATGTGCTAAAACCAAAGATTTTGAATCTTAAATAAAATAAAGGGGGACTAAATGGCCTAGGGGACTAGCAGAAGGATGCAGAACACTTTGATTCTAGGTCACTGATGAAAGGAGTTACCACCATCCAATTGCCTGTTCAGTGGTCCATGTGAAATGAGTTGGTGGTCTCTGCAGTTAACAGTGGATGGGTATGGATCTTGACATCATTCCTGCTAATATGCTATGCACTATCATATTGTCTGCAAATGAAATAAAAATTGCAGCTGGCTGGAAAACAGGACAGAAATGTGAAGGAGATTTATTTTAAATTGCTTCCTAAAATATTAAACTTTTGGCTCTTCTATTAGTAAACTTAGCAAAGATGACTGAAAAGCAAGAGATAATGACCAGTCCTCCAAATAGGAGTGTCTCTAGACTATGGTTATGGGACTCTTGAGACCTTCCCCAAACTAACTTGCAAACCAAGCCCATTTCAAAAGCCATAATGTACTTAATCAGTATCGGCTTTAAACATAACAACTGAAAGGACTGGCAAAATCTTGATCAACTGTAATAACATAAAAATAATATGACCTGATTCAAATCTCACCATAGTCAGTGAGGATCTTTTCGTTGAATTCAATGCCTATGTCTACACTATAAAAGCCAAGTCAACTTTATTAAATGGACTTTAAGTAGACCTGTGTTAAGTCAACTTAATAAAGTCAACTTAACCCCTAAAGTTGACTTTAAGGGCAGGAGTTAAGTCAACTTAAGGAAGCCCTTAAATCAACTTAATTGACTCAAAGTGTGGACAGGGCTTTGCTTAAATTGACTTAAGCCTCCTTAAGTCGACTTAAGCCCATAGTGTAGACATAGCCAATCAGCCTTGTACCAAGAACATAAGCGTAAGTAGAGAAAAGAGTGACCACGGAACTTAAATATTGCCTATTATTTACTAAGAAGCAAATCCTGTATGCTGCAGAAGTTTCTGTGTTGGTCAAATCAGTGCTCTATGGCTGCACAAGAAGGGAGCAGGAGTTGCTGGGCCAAACAAAAGATACACATACATGTCACAAACTGTGGTCTGCAGCAGCTCTCTGTTTGTGTAATTTGCTATTTTCTCTTCTCTTTAAGCTTTCACAAATCTCAACTAAAAATTTCAAAAAAAACCCCAAACTTTTCTCTGAGCAGCAATTTACAAATACCAAGCCCTTGGATGAAGTAACACAGGCTCTATCTGTAAATGGATAAGAAATGAAAACTGATATGGGTTTGCAAATTACAATTAACATTTGTGGTCATTTGCTGGAACATCTTATTTCAGAAATACACTATTTTAACCAAATCTCTGTGTTTTGCTCTGCGTCCTGGTAGTAGGGATTGTTCATAATTGTTTAAATAAATAGTATTTTGTGATCCACAGGAAATGTGAGCAAAATATTTGACAATTTTTCTTTTGACATTTATTGCTTAGATTTGTCTCAGAGATTTAGCAGTCTTTTCCTGATTGTTATAATACACTTTCCAGTGCATTCTCCCCAGAAGTTTATGTGCATGAATAATCTGTGTTGATGTAGCAATATATTTTCCTTATTTTCTCCTTACATATACACAAATCCTAATAAAACTAGACTGGAATATATTACAAGTTCATTTTGTTGGGATTCATTTACTCAGTGAGTAAATAAATGTGTGTATTTTAAATTAAGAATTTAAGCTCCATTACTTACATATAAGCTTTTTTTTAAATTATTATTATTATTAACGGTATGTACTGTATATTTCTGCTGTTGCACTTAACATACTTTACTAACAATTTGAAGTTCAAGAATTGATGTTAGGTGTCTTTTGATAGTATTAGCAGAAAAATATCAGAATGCAGGTAAAAATTAACAAATCCAACCAGACCTCTAACTCTAAAGGAAAACTAGCAACATATTTTATGCCTATGTTTCCACAACTTCGTAAATCTTTGGGTACTTCTACAATGGAGTCAAGTCAACTTAAGGAAGGTTAAGTCAACCTACAGACTCCTGTGGCCACACTGGGCCTTTATGAAGTCGACTTAAGTACTTCCTTAAGTTGACTTAACACCCCCTCTTAAGGTCGACTTAATGCTTATGTTGGCCTTATTAAGTCAACTCGAGCAAATATAGATGGGGAAGATCCTTAAGTTGACTTTATTGGCCTCCAGGCCCCCTCCCAGAGTTCCTGGACACCCAAAAGGGTGCTGTGCTACCCACAAAGCACCACTCCTCCATCGACCTAGCACCTACCAGTGTGGATGCAAGCAGTTGACAGGAATTTTCAGTGTGTACTCTTTAAGTCAACTTAACAAATTCAACTTTAAGTCGACTTAAAATAGACCTTGTAAGATTGACTTAACAGAGCCTGCAGTGTACATATATCAATAGTTAATACTGAATATTAAATCTGATCAGTAATCTGTAAGGGCCTGACTCACAATGGAGTAGCACCATTTGCAGTTTATGTGCTTCTTGAGGAAAGCAAATGATGGACACATGAGTCCCATTGATGTCCCTAGTGCAGGCTGGAAACTTCATTCTCTCAAAGCCTGCAGTTACATCAGGTGTATCTTATCTTTATGCCTTCCATGTTAGGATAAACCACATGCATGATTTTCCTCAGAAACTTCTAACATTGCTTTACTCACACTCAGCTTTCTAACACCAAATGGATTTGCAATGGACTTATAGCAGTGTGAAGGAGCCAGCTTTACGATGGCTACAGCAACCTCTTTCTGGACTGGAAGGGGTGGCATCATGCATGTCTTTGTGTTGCTCACAGAGCTCCAGAGACACAGCTTTCTTCATGTAAAAGTTCTGGAACCATGGCTGGCCATCCCAGGTCTCCAAGAAAATGCCAGTCTGTACTTGTAAGCCTGGTCCAGAAGCGCTGGTCTGTTCAGGAAGCATCAGAGGCTGCACTGACCATACTGAGAAGATTCAGCCAATTTGAATCTTTCTCCTCCGCCTGCTCCATCCAAACCTTTGTCAGGTGCCTTGGGTGGATCATAAAATGCTGCCAAAATGTCCACCAGCACCTCACAAAAGCTCTGCTCATTCCCTGACGTGTGGACAACACAAGAAAGAGAAACTCTTCAGAGAGGGTCTCCTCCACATTGCTGGCTTGGGTAGCTGGGAGCACACTGACCTAAACAACTCCTTGGCAGACTGTATTGGCAAGTGTACAACCTTTCAAATTATGCTGTAGCTATTTTGGTGTGACTAATATTCAGTGTGCTTAATACAGACGACTCACTACTGATATGTGTTTCAGTAGTTAATGTTCCTGTTATAATCAGTAGTATATCATGAGAACTCCAGACACAGCACTCCAAATAAATGAAGCTGAAAATGTTAACTAAGGTATATTGAGGGAACAGATTTATTCTGTTTCCAAGCATGATGAAGTTTGGTTCAGGTTGACAAATGGAGCTCCTGAATATGATTATACAACAGAAGGAGTCTACTGTCTCATTAAGGCTTCCTTTACACAACCATCTCCCTGAATTGTGCAATACAGTATACAGAACAACATGTAATCCCCAATTTCTTTCAGTTGATTACAACCTCCAAAGTAAGTTTGAACTGAAGGGCACCGTGTGAAGGGATGGCATGAGATGACTCTAAGGTAAAATGGATCAGTACAGGCAGAAGTTTATTACAGATGTCAATTGGATTGAAAAGTGTTATTAAAAAGTTCATTTGCATAGCTTTAGGGGACAAGAAGAAACATTCTTTTGAAATCTCCTTTCCTGATTGTTTAGTGATTCTCTAATGCCATCAGGGAGGTGATATTCTGTCCTGGAAGAACATGGGAAAAGATGGCCACTTTCTGACTGGTTTAGATTTAAAGCTCACGAGTAAGATGTGTGCCACTGGCTAAGAGAATGGAACACTTTTTTATTTACCAAAGTGTTCACTGTAGTACAGAATTTACAAAAGCAGGTCACACTATTGAAGTTCTGCATCCTGCAACTGTCAAATGAAAAACTTCACTCAAAATGTTGAGTTGGGAGAATCAGTCTTTCTTTCTCTTTTTTACTTTTCTTCTCCTTTCTTCAGGGGAACATGAAATTCAAAACTATGTTTTTAGATAAAAGTCTTCCTCAAAAGAAATTTAATTTAGAAAAAAATAAATAAAAACTCAAGAGGGTTTTTTTCACCCGGGGGGGGGGGGGGAGAGGGAGGAGAGCAAACAAATTTATACCACCCATTCTCTACCTTCCAAATAAAAGAAATTGTGAAATCCCACTTATATAGTCCTATTTTTGGTGAGTACCTTTCTTGGCATGGAAATCATTGGTTCATGACCATAAGCTTTCTTCAATTACTTTGTTTTGAATATCCTTCTGGAAAAATCCTACAGAACTGAATAGGGATGTAACAAATAGGATTTATCTCAAAGAACTATGTAATATAATAGATAATTTTATTCTTTTTATATGTAGATTTTTACCATTACCATTACCATTTAGTATAAGATGGCTCTAGGGTGGGGAGAAAATCCTTGCATTGTGTAATTTTTCTCTTAAATTTTGTAGAACTTTAAAGATGATGGCTATGTAACCTTCCAGGGTGGGCTAGCATTCATTCATTAGCCCCTCTCCAATGCCAGCAGAAGTTAAACCCCTGTAGAAAGCAACTGGAGAGCCAGGATCCAGTCTATACAGGACTCACAGAGAAGACTGCTCAGAGTTACCATCCACATTAAAATATTACTGAGAATAAACATAACAATAAACTTTATTAACTAACTTAACAAATCTTATCCTAGGAAACCAAAATGAATTTAAAGAAAATGGTAAGGAAACCCAAGAGTCACAAAGTTCAGGTGCAGTCACCATTATCTCAACTGCAGTCCTTGTTCAAGTCCTTGAGGCTTCAATGCAAAACAGCAGCAATCCTCCTTTGTCTCTGGATGGAGGAATCTTCAACTGGAACCCATATGGTCCTTTCTTTTTTCTTTTCAACCAGCACCACACAACCTGTCTATGGTCAATGAGCTCTCGGTCCCTGAACAGAAAACTCCCCTGCAAAATAGTCCAAAGCAGGGAGTAAACATCCTGCAGACCACTCCTGGCTTAGCTCCTCTCACTCAATCACTGAGCCTGTTGGATTCTGCCTCTATGTCTGCTTGCTCCCCTCCCAGCTGCTCCTCTCAGGCATCTGACTTCAGCACAACAACAATAGAAACTTGTGGACCACGCTTAATATGCTTCCACACCCTTTTTCCAGAAACTTCTGGTCTCTGAGCAGCTAAATCTGCCCATCAACATTACCCACCCTTGAGATCTGTAAAAGAGAGTGCTCCCTTTTTTTTAGGTACATGGGTTACAGCTACAAGTGGGAGAGAAATAGGCTGTGTGATATAGTAGAACAGAACCAGATGGAAAAAGATGAATTACCAGTATAGGTCTTCATAAAGTCATCTTTCTCAGTTTTAGACCACTGGAGTAATCGTTTTAGATAAGATCTTTTTCTATATACATTATGCTGTGGCCATGAGTGGGCCATCAGCACTGGGGATGCATGGTGGGGGGGGCACAATTTTTAAATTTGACAGGATACCATTAGATTTCTAAGGTGATAACCAACAAACTAGGATTGTCAATACGTAATAGACTCCATTAAGGGTCTTTTAATTGAATCTAGAGAACATTAGCTTTGTTAATGCTGGGTTCTTTTCTGAGAAACTTTGTACTTGAACACTGTTTCTCAAATTAGGACACTTGCTTATTCTTAACCAACCAACAATTTATTAAGTCACCAAAACCACATTAATATATAATCAAGATTTCATCACCCAGAAGTAGACACAACCAATAGAGTGTACTACATGCACAATACAGTACTGCACACAATAATCACATTGGGGCTTCCCTGAAGACACATGCGTTTCCCCTTCCTTGACTCTTTCTGTTGCATCTGTGGAAAGCACTGAAAAAAAGAAGGCAGGGTCTGAAAAGAGGGAGAATTAAGGAAAAGAAGATGGACAGTAGAGGAAAAAGGGGGCTACTCCCACTAATCTGTTACCTCTCAATGGGAATTGTCTGTCCCCAGCCCAGCCCACCAGATCAGTTCTGAGGAATCTGGCATGATGTGTTTGTGTGTGAAGCTTGCCTGGTGCTTCCTTGTAGACAAGAGGGTTTAATTCCTAGCATGCTGACTTGCTAGTAGTGTTTCTGCACATTTGAAATTGTGAGTCAGAGTCCACAGTGCCTCCTGAGATTGTAAAAATAATCTTTATTTTGGGGCCAAAAAGAATTCTGCTGTTGGTTTCTTTGCCCGTCTTTTGATTTGAACTTGCCAGATCCAGTCCTCTGCATGCACATGACTGAAGTTAATAGAAATCTTTCCATGTACGTCCTGAGATACAGTAGTCCTTAAATCCATTTGTCTTCCCATTTGGGTTTATAAGTGAAATGATAACTGTGGGAAAGCTGGGTTGAGATATCTTGATTGCTTATGTATTACTGGTAGACAGATAAATAATTAAAGCTAATTGGGGTGGAAAAATAAAATTCCATAATGTGTCATCTTGGTTTAGTAAAAAGAATTATAAAAAGTGGGAGAAGATTATTATTGTAAAATAAGCTACCTATTTATCATTTAGAGAGAAGATTTTTTAGAAGCTGTGTTTATTCAATATGTTTTCATTTTCATACTGTACACTGAACACCCTTGAATTAATAGCTGAGTATAGATAGTAGTCTTTAACTAAGTGATGAAATGTGAATCCACTACACCTCCATTACAATTTCAATTACTTATGCAAAGAAAACCAGGAGATTTATATTTGTAAAGAATTAATGTATTGGGCTCTGGCCTTTTGATTAGGAATGTTATGGTTATTATTTTAAACTAACCTAAAAATTTCATTCTTAAACTGTTGCATTGATTTTTGGAGAAAGATGAAGTTCTCACTTTATCTAAGCTCACTTTTAGAGGATGTTACCTATTGTGGATAGAATATGCAGTTTTTGCACTGGATCATCACGGTTTTATAAAACTATAATGTACATTAAGAATGTAAATGTGTTTTCTCCCTTTTAGTTAAAGACAGGTTGATTTTCTGTTTTTGCTTCCTGCAGTGTGATATTTATTGTGATCATTTTTATTATGCTGATAGTCAGGAGACTCTTAATAAGGTCTACACTGTAAATGATAACATTTATGGAAATCATAGATTTAAAATTTTGTAATGAAGTACTTGATTGGAGTACATGCACAAAACCTAGAGGTAATGATTCTTTGAAGTTTATCGTTCATGGTAATCCTTTTGTACTACAAAAAGGCGAGTAACACTGTGACCAAACAAAATTAGAACCATAAATCAGATTAGCCCTTTGCTTATTTTTTTTCACCAGCCAACCAGTTCAATAAATCACTCTGCATGGCCTATACATTATGCTTAATACCTTTCTAGTATCTACATCAGCACAATAGTGTGCTGTAAAATGTTATTTGATGTATGCAAAGTGAATCAATGGAAATTAAAAAAAAGTTTTTTATTACTTCAAATGCAACACTGTTTACAGAGTGTTTTGTTTGGATGGAGGAGAGGATCTGAAAAACAGCTTTTTAGATAGGCCTGTACAATAACTCTGTATTCTTACCTTGCTACAAAAGTAATCAATTCGTGTCTGTCCACCATTATAAATGGGTGGACTGACCAAAGGGTTTTGAGGAAGGAGGATTAGTGAGTGGCTTTTTCAGGTACACTCCAAACTAAACTCCCACATTTCCCTTCAAAAGTTTCAGGCTATGTCCACACCCAAAGTTTTATTTCAAAATAAGTCATTTCTAAATGACTTATTTTGAAATGAAACCCTTAATTCAAAACGACTTATTTTGAATTAAAAAAAAATTTCTTCAAAATAAGTAAAGCCCCCCCAATTGAAATAGCATTCCCTGCATATGGACATGCTATTTCGATTGCTGGAGAGGGGCATCCTGGGAGGTGTGGCAACATGGCCCCTAGCGTGCCGTATTGCCACCCAATCCCCTGCCTGGCTCTCCCCAAGAGGGATCTCCCTGCCCTGGGTCCCCAATCCTGCTGGGGGCAGTGGGGCAGGGGCCCTGGAGCACCCCAGCAGCTGTGGGGAGCCGGGTCCCACCAGCTCCCCAGCACCTGGGGGCTGAGCAGCTGCAGCCATGGGGAGCTGGTCCGACCCGGCTCCCCAGTGCTTCGGGGCTAAGCGGCTGCAGTGGCAGGGAGCCCAGAGGCTCATCCCGTGCCCAGCTCTGAGGGCTGCAGCCCCCAGAGCTGGCGGTGGGGTGAACTGCTGTGGCTACTGCCACCCCACCCCCGCATCTCTCCTCAGTACGCTGGCCAGGGTGCTGAGGAGGAATGTCCAACACGTTATTTCAAAATGCTGGTTATTTCAAAATAACGTGTCCAAACGTTGTTATTTCAAAACAACCATTTCAAAATAACAGGCGTTTCAAAACCAAACAGGTTTAAGGTGTTCCGAAAGGACACCTCTTATTTTGAAACGATGGAGCCTGTCGTTTCAAAATAAGAAAACGTCGTGTGGACCTATTCTTTTTTATTTCAAAATAACCAGTATTGTTTCAAAATAAAAAAGATGTGTGGACATACCCTGAGAGGAGCACTATCTGTTACTGAAATGGAGCCCAACTACTGGTTGTTTTCAAACACAATGATTTTTCTATAACTTCCTATAGAAATTCTTTCTTTTATGAGTTAACAGTGCTTCAAGATTTCCCTCTGGCATCCAGTCCTTCAATTTACGGAGTCACACACTTAAATACCCAAAAATCATTGACAAACTTGCTAAGGTACTGTAAAAGATAAGTATGATTTTTGCAGTGTGGTCTAATAGTTAGTTCAGTATTCCTCACCTGATAGGCCACAGTTCCTGTAGGGTAAGGTTCTGAGGCCCTGGATATTTTATTACAGGAAATCTCCTTGCTTACCACAGACCATTACCCTTTAAGGTCAAGTATTTTCTGTCATTTTTTCAAACACAGACAAATAAATGATATAGGCTTATCATTACAAGAACACATGCATTTTTGTTACTGACACTTTAATAGTAAAGATAAATGTGATTGTGAAAATTAGCAATTTTGAATTAGGGATAACCAGCCTGTAAAGGTTAACAAATGTTGGGTGAGAGTATGGGACTAGAAGACAGGGAGACCTGCAATTTGTTCCTCATTCTGGGTCTCACGGTGGGACCAGGAGCAAATAAATTAAGCTCTTTGCCTTTGTCCAATCTGTCAAGACAATAATTCTGCACGGCCTTATGCAGTGTGCCAGCAGGAGTGAGGAATCTGCACATAAGCTGGAACATGCGAAGTCTAAGATATAGAAGAATGGAAAACTGCATCAAATTCTAGCATGTGGCTAAACCAAAGTTTGTACTTTGGGATTGAAAGGACATAAAAGACTTCCTGCCACAGTTTCTCCTACTTTTGCAGCCATACAGGGACCAAGTAAAATATGATCTTATACAACTTACCGCGGCTCCATGATGCACCAGTGGCAGAGTTGGGGCTAGATTTTTAGTCTCTTCATTCACATTCTCATGCTTAATTGCCAGACCCATTGCCAACCTGAGTTTGTTTCATATGTGTAACTGTTTGGAAACCATATTTAACAGAATATAAATAAATATGGCAAATGGAAGACCAGTGCATAGATCTGCTTAATGTCATATCTGTTGTGTAACACTCTTGCATGTGGTAGCCCTGTAATGCCTGCCTTTATTTCGGAGATTGGTAGGGTGTCCATGTCCATCCAACCAAGCGTTTCCTGTGAAATACTCTTTGGCCTAGGAAAAAGAGTATTGGATTACAAGCCAGAAAATTATGTATTCTTGTTCCCCCATTTTATGGAGTGGTGTTAATATTTTTGTGAAACAATAGCACTGTGCATCCCAAAATAAGAATTCACATAATTTAAAAATATATATATACATGAGGATGATATGGCTGAAAAAAAAAGTGAGGGAGGCTTTTCAGTACTTTATAGTGTCTAAATTCTCAGGTATTTTACTTTTTAATCTCTATATAGGAACATAAGCCTAATAATGGCCTAAAGGCTTAGATGGTCCAATGCTTGCTCCAGCACGACCTAATCTGTGATCTCTGTCTCTTGGTTTTTATAATGTCCTTATAAAAACATAGTACTTTTAAGTAGGCTTGAAGTGCCACTTCCTATAATTAAGTTCTGTCAGCCTTTCTGTTATAAACCCCTCATTTCCAGTTTAATATCTCAGCGGTTTCAAATCCTATATGACTAAACTTGATAAAAAGATGTCAGCACAAATGCAAATCTGCCCTACCTTCCGCTCCCCCAGAATATTTTTTAATTAAAAAAGTTACCAAGTTACATAGTCTGTTCAAAAATTTCTCTGATTGGCTAAGATCCTTAATTCTCTTGCACTGTCCCACATCTATATTTTTTTAAACATGACCTAAATTTTAAACACAGGCATACATTGATGGAGCCTGTCTTTTCTTTTTGCGGACTAAAGATGATCTGTGTCTTCTCTTAAGTATTGAAACTACTAATCCTGTCTTTATGGTCAGAAACTGGCGTCATCTGGAAAACTACTGTGAATAGAAGTTAATCAACTTTGCCAAAAGTTGTGTATTTCTTCAGGCTTCTCTACAAACAAAAGTTGTTCCATTGTAACTAAACCAGTAGAGTTCAAGCAATACAACAGACACACACACACACACATCCATCTATTGTGGATGCAGTCATACGAGGTGATTCATGAAGGTGACTTGTACTAGGTGAATCATAAAGGTGACTTGCTCACTTTCAGGAAAGGGAGTAAAGTATTCCACTATAATGCATCTTTATTTAAGTTGATCTGCATTCACAGTAGAGTTTGTATTAGTATTAGTATTAAAATGAAATCTGTAATCAAAATAGATATACCAATATGAAAATGATGAGGCCTTAAACTAGGATGGTTACTGACTGAAAGAAGGTGGCACTGTGAGAAGCTGGTACACATTATAACCTTGTCCTCTTTCCAGGGTATTTGTATTCTACAAATCAAGATAGAATACAGCCTTGGGACTGCGGGTGGACCCTATCTAGAGCTTTATATTGATACCCATCACCATATTGCTATTCAAATAGTGGCAATAATAAGAAGTGCCTTCTTTCATCTTCAACCAGGAAGAAAGTTGTCCTTCCTCTTGACCAGTAACCTGTCTCATGAATTTGTTGCTTCCAGGCAGAAATATTGTAATTAATTTTATTTAGACCTGGATGTGAAGGCCATAAGAGCTGAACTGGATTGTCCTCATAAATGGGATAAAACAAATGGAAAATGGTACAATAGTGCTTGCCAGCCTGCAATTTATGGCCTCTTTATTTAGTGGTCTCTTTATCATTCCAAGTTGATACAGATTCTGGCAAAGCAAAATGTCAGTGGTTTCTCCTCTTTGTAAAGCAAAGATGACCATTGTCGTATTATCTGTTTTCAGACTAATGAGCTAAATAATGATGTACTTGAGGAGACAGAGCCAGGGGCATCACTGCCATGGGGAGGGATCCGGGGCATGGCCCCAAGCCCTGCCCCCGGCCCGCAGGCCATGCCCCCTGGCTTGGGACAGGGCCGGAAGCCTCCGTGTGTGGCTGGGCCCCGCATCCTTGGCCGCAGATGGGGCAGGAGCAACCGCTGTTGCTGCAGGCAGCTGAGCCCTGGATCCCTGGCTGGGGACGGGGCTGCTGTGGCCGCAGGTGGCCGGGCCCCAGATCCCCCACCGGGGATGGAGCTGCCGCAGTCGCCACTGTGGGTGGCTGGGCCCTGGATCCCTGCCTGGGGATGGGTCCAAGAGCGGTGTCTGTGTTCAAGCCCCGGGATGGGGCTGCCGTGGCCGCAGGTGGCTGGGCCCCAGATCTCTGGCCAAATCGGGGGGGGGGGCTGCCAGACTCGGGGCACCGGTGTTGGGATTCGGGGCACATGCCCCGGGTGCCCAGCGCCAGCGACGCCCCTGGACAGAGCTACATCCTACAACGCTTGTAGTTATCATTGCTACGTTTTATAAATGAAGTAATAATGCAACTTTCCTGTTGTAACTTTGAATCCATGTTTACTTTCACATATTATAGGTACTAGGGTGTTTGAAGAAATTAATCAAATACTTCAGGGAATCAAAATCAATGTGAAACAGGAAAGTAATGAAAATGACAGCTCAGCTCCCTTTTGGCTGGTTGAACCTCGAGACACCTGGGTATTTTTACAGTCAAATTTCTTATATGAATTGATTTGCTGTGAAGTTTAAAAATCACCAATTGATTTTAATCTGTATAACCTGGTTAGTTTTATGAATATGTATGTCTGCAAGGAGAGAAAATGCCAGCAGAAAGTAAAGCCATCAATGGTAATTTAGTTTTTCATTTGTTACTGCAAAGGAGATGAAAGCAGGGAATTTTCTATCACTGAGAAACATTCAGTGACATAAGGTACATCCTTTTACACACAGAAGACAACAAAATGTCAGATACACTTTCAAAAACAAACAAACAAAAAACTAAAAACCCACAAAGAGAGGACAGAAGAACCGCATTCAGTATCATGTTAAACCTTTGAGTACATAAGGCAACAATGGAAAAATATTTAATATGATCATTATATTGTTTAGTTCCAAAGGGGCAGCCACTTTAGTCTAGTGTAGTACAACAAACAAGGAGTCCCGTGGCACTTGTAGACTAACAAATTTATTTATCTCATGAGCTTTCATGGGAGAAAATCCGACTTCTTTGAAGATGGGGGAACTCCTTTCATTCTGTAAACTCCCCCATCTTCAAAGCATCTGATGAAGTGGGATTTTCTCCCATGAATGCTCATGCGATCATTTGTTACTCTCTAAGTTCCACAAGATTTCTTGTTTGTTTTATTATATTGTTTGTTGACTAGAAGCCATTTTAATGTTACAAATAGGAATGTTCTGATTTTTCTTATTAAGTAGGCAACATAAATCCCTACACCTAGGGTGTTCAATCTAGGACCGAGGGAGTTTTCAGAAGCCATTGCTGGTAAATTGCTAGCACTGGCAAATCCCTCCTGTTTGAGTCAGCAGAAGTTGCCAGTTTCATACTTGATTTTACCATTGATTTCGCCATTCAAACCAGGATTTTTAGGAGGACTCACATGACTAAATCCCTAAGCATGTTTTGGAATATTATTCTTGATAAATTTTAAGAACTGATTTTTCATAGCTGCTAAGCACTTGTAACACCAAGACCATAGAGACCAGTCATTAAAGTATAATTTGGTGGGCCCTGGAACTAACTAATTAGGTGGGTCCCCCTCCTGCATGGGTGAGCCCCCTCCTGCACACCAGCTCCTGCCCCTAAACGCCTTCCCCCCACCCCAGCTACTTCCCCCAATACCAACCCCTCAAATCCACTTGCAGCCCCCAATACCCACCCCCAATACTCACTCCCCTATCTCCAAAATCCACCTCCTGCCCCCAGTTCCCATCCTCAGCTCAGGTGCCCCTAATAACCCCCCTCCCAGCGTGAGCAGGGCACCCCAGCACTTACCAGTAGCGTGCTGGGCCAGGAAAGTGCAGGCTGCACTTGCACCCTGCATTTGGGCCCCTAAAAATAGAAAATGGTGCTGGAACACTATGTTCTGGAGCCTGCTATTTTTCAATGGTGGACCCCAGAACACAGCATTACCACACCATTTTCTATTTTTAGGGGGGCCAGAACACGGAGCCCCTAAAAATAGTGGGCCCCAGAACAGCGTTCCACACTGTTCCAACCCACTTTACCCCCTGATAGAGATGCATCTGCTCAGCATCTCTACAAATCAGGCTGGATTCAGATATTGTGCTCCGTGGACTAAATTCAGAGCTGTTCTTTTGGGTGGTGCAAGTTATCATTATGGAATATGCTTGGAATATGTGTATGATTGTAAAGCATATGAAATATAAAACAGTTGCATTTGGGTGTGGGAACTCGTTTAAGTGGGCAGAACTGAAGGTAGAATGGGAAAATAGTGGAGGGGTGAGGTAGGGCATGTTACTAAATAAAAGTGGCATTATCAGGAATGGAACAGAGAAATGAAAATTTACTTTTCTTGGTCAGCTCCCTGCAAGCCAGTTAGAATTAATATTACAACTGTAACCTCAAATAAGAAATGCAAGCATAGATTATGAAAATATAGTGTCCCCTTTAGTAAAAGAAAGTGTAAGTACAAATCACTGTTTTTATTTCAGATGAAAGCCACCATTTCAACACCAGAATTCACAGATATTTTACCTAGTGAGCAAGCTGCTGCTTTGGTACTGTTCAGTGTAGTTTAGAGTCCTTTTATTGTTCAGGTGTATTGCCTTATTGAACTAAATCTCCATGTGTTTGGGAATCACTTGGAATGGGCTATATATTGTAGGCAGGCTACCTATACTGTCACTGTGACTTGAAGTAGGTTTGTCAGATAATGGAATAAAATATTTATGAAAATGCACAGAAATGTGTTAAAGCCACATTTTTGAAATATGTGAAAAGACAGGGGCTTTTTGTTGTTTTGTTTTGATGTTTTTGGTTGAAATGAAGGAAACACTTTACTTTTAGTTTTTAAATATATCTGTTTTAAAAGTGATAAACATGCAAGGGCCATGTAAAGCCAGTGGAAATCTTATAAACTAGTAACACCATGTACCAGTTTCTTTGCTTGCCCGAGTCATTTTCTGAACTCGTAATAATTTAATAATGATGATAATGTGTGTGAGAAATATACTGTACTGAACACTGGAATTTTGTAAATCTTTTTAATATTGGCAAGCTCTTACAAAGATGCATGCTGCTATTAGAGGATTTACACAATGCTAAATATTTTTAGATTGATTTCAGCAGAAAATCTTGGAAACTATTCTTGCAAAAATCTCAGGAGGACTGTGCTTTAGCATTAGTTTTATAAAAATAAAAAACTTGCAACAAATGTAATATAATTTGAACATTTAATCTTGTTACCTTTTAACCTCTCTGAAATATAAGAGCTTGAATTTCCAACTTAATAAATGATGTGCAGGAATTCTTATATAATCTAGAGGTAAGATTTTTATTCCTCACAATTGATTCTGTTTTAATGATTGTGAATCTTTCTCAAAGAAATGAGCAGAAAAGAGGATTAACCTAAAACAAGTGGTTTGATATGAATTATTGTTACAATTGTTTTTGCTATGTGAAAATTATACTGAAATAATAATCCCCATGGAAGTGATATATAAACAAATACTAGCCTCTTTTTTGATTCACAGAATTATGTATTTAACTCTATTAGGTATGATCAGTGTGAAGATGAGAACAGGACACCTAATGTGATTGTTGATGAGTGAGGCACTGTAAATAGTGGAGATCATTTGTGTTATTGTGTTATGACATGAATTGCGTTCCACTAAATATAGTCTGCTGTGCTATCCTGTTCCTCATATCATAATTTTATACTAGTATATTTGTATTTAATGGACAAGAATACACTCAGGGGTTATCTCTGGCGGGCAAATAATTAAATGAAGTGATAAAGCCCTTATTTAAAAAAAAAAAGGAGTAAGGATAAAATTTTCAAAGGTTCCTAAGTGAATGAATATCATTTTCAAAATGACTTTGGTTCTGAGGTGCTAAGTCTCTTTGAAAGTCAGTGAGACTTTGCTAAGTCTTTTACTTTGTCTGTTTCTTTTAAAATTCTACCTAAAGTGTCTCCTGGTTAAGGCTGACATTCACCAAAATGCTGAAACACGTGCTGAGAACACGTGCAGCCACTGAGATGTAATGATGTATGAGTTCTGAGTTCAGGATTCCAGGTCTTCTGACTTGAACTGATCCTTATTGTGCCCTACAGGGACTGATGGTTGTGGCAGGCAACTGGAAATCTTGAACTTGGATCTTGGCAGATAGGAAAATTGCATTGTCAAATATATGCTTCTAAAATGTAAGTAGCTTTGGAAATGTGTAAATCTGAATGTATTTTCTCTTAGGGTAAAATTGGAGCTTATATGGGTTTTAAGGGTGTATCTACAGTTACAATTTAATTCAAATTAATGGGGATTAATTTGAAATAAATTAATTCATGACTACACTGGCTTTAATTCATTTGAACTAAGGAATTCCTTAGTTTGAATTAATGAAAGCTTAGTTTGAAGTTATAAAACCTTGCTTAACTTCTAAGTAAGAGTTAATTCGAATTTATTAGTTTGAATTAACTCACTGTAGCTGTGTTAATTCAAACTGACCATTAATTCAAATTAATGCTTTTTGACCTTCTTCCTCCCGGGGTGCCTTCCTTTTTCTATATATTGGGTGTGGGCACGGCCCTTCTTGGGGGCCATCTTGCCACACATCCCATGGTGCCCTTCTCCAAATTCGAACTAGCAAGTCCTGTCCATGGACATGCCAGTTTGAATTGGTTTTCCTAGTGTGGCCATGTTAAGTCGAATTAACTTAATTTGAACTAATCATTATTAGTTTGATTTAATTAGTTTGAATTAAGTTAATTCAAACTAACCTTCTAAGCGTAGACACAGCCTCTGTGATTTATAAGGCTCTGTCGTCAATTCCTGACTGCGCATAAACTTCCTGTGAGAGTCAGTTTATTTGTGCCTCAGTTCACCACTTGTAAAATGTGGGTCAACAATACTTTCTCTAGTCTTGTGTCTTAAATAATAAGTGTAGGGACTATTTCATATTCATAGAGCTCACTTATGCATGTGGTGCCTAGCACAATGGAGTCCTGATCTTGTTAGGCATTACTGTAGTGTTAATAATAATATATAAACATCCCTGGTTTAGTGACTAAATAGAGCCAGTTTTGTGTAATAGTTTACACAGCTGTGCATCAAAGAGAGCCTGATCCTTCAACATTTATGAAGCAAACCTTGTACCTGAATATTTCCAGTGCCTTCAGGAGGTTTGCTTGTGAGGACAAGCATTACTGGTGTGACTAATGTTTGCAGCATTGGGCTGTTTAGGCAATTTTCATCCTAAGGAGTGCCGCCTGTGAGCCCTTAATGCTCAGTAATTCCAGTGTGACTTGAGAGCCCTTGACACCATACACAACAGCACCCAAATTATGGTAAGTATGCAGAAGTGTAGATGTGAATTTTCCTAGTATTTACACCGCATTGATCACTGTGATAGCACTTTTCAATAATCGTGGTTAGATTGCAGAAGGCGGGGTTAATTTTATGGAATGTTGCATGCATGTCATTCAAGTGTAAGGCATGTTGCAAACTTACTTTTATGCAGGGACAATACCGCTGCTACTTTATGATATGAAACAACTAAGACTACTATGTGTGTTATGATTTACTGGTGTGCACATAACTAGGTGTGTTGCTACCCGCAAAAATGTCAGGGCCTGGCTCCTGTTGCACTGGCCCCGCCTGTTGGGCCTGATTTGGGTTCGGACCAGGCACCTGCTGCCAGTGGTTTGGTCCCAGGTCCCCATCCAGGGTCAGGGCTGGTGCCAGATCCTGCCATCAGGTGTCCTGGCCCCAGTTCCCCAGCTGGAGTCAGAGCTGGTGTTTGATGCTGCTGCCACTGACAGCCTGGCCCCAGGTCCCTGGCCGGGGTCGGGGCCAGGGCCTGATCCAGGTCCCAAGTTGGGGTAAGGGCTGGCAACAGATCCTGCTACCAGTGGCCAGCAGCCTGGTCCTGAGTTTCCAGCTGGACTTGGGGGCACTGGCGTTGGGACTCATGGCTTGTGTCCCATGTGCCCAGCGCTAGTGATGCCCCTGCACATAACATGTCTTTTAAAGCTGCAACTGCTCTCACATTGTAGGGTAAAGAGTTACAGCCATTTTGTTGAGTTCCCTTGCACATAAATTTTAAAAATATATTAAGTTTTGTACCTGTTGCTGTGCATATTCATACTGGGCTAAATTCACCTTGAGTATGGAAGACTAGCACAAATTCTTCTGCATCATTGTGGTTGCTCACAGAGGTTATCATGGCTAAGAAACCATATACAGGAACCTGCACATCCCCTGTGTGTTGTGAAACTAGATTCCTTGCCTTACTAGCCCATATGGATTTGACACATATTATCCAACTGGTGGCAGGCTAGGAGGCTATGTCTTCACTAGGGCCTTAAATTGACTTACAGCCCCTTAAGTCAAATTAAGCAAAGCCCGGGCTTCATTTGGAATTAATCAGGTTGACTTACACATTTGCTTAAGTCGACTGAATAACTCTCACTTGTTAAGTTGACTTAATTTTTAAGTCGACTTTATGAAGTCAACTGAAGCCAATGTAGCCTGGCATTAGGCTTATTAAGTTGACCTAATTGGCCACCTGGAAACCTTCCTTGAAACCAGGAAGTGCCTATCCTTCCCAATCCCAGGGCAGGATAAAGCCCAGCCTGCCCTGCTTCACAGCCAGAGCTAGCCAGAACTCGAGCTGTGTGCCAGGCATGGCAGAGAGCAGAGCCAGGCAGACCAGGAGGCAGGCCCCATCCTGGACCCAGCAGGAGATCTTAGATCTCCTGGCTGTGTGGAGAGACGAGCCCATACACTCTCAGCGCCAGAGAAGACAGAGGAACAGGGATGGGTATAGGTCCATGTCAGAGGCCCTGCCAGAGAGGGGCCACACCCGCACCACCCAGCAAGTGTGGATGAGGGTCAAAGACCTCTGCCAGGCCTACCACGGGGCCTGAGAGACCATGCAGGGCTCAGGGGCAGATGACACCACCTGCGTCTATTACACCTACGTGCATGCCTTCCTGGGCCAGGCGGCTGATGATGGCCAGGCAGCCACGCCATCAATGCTACTGGCCCCTCCTCTCAGGACAATTACCAGCAGGAGGACTCAGTGGAGAAAGATGTGGTGCTGAGCTGGGGAGACAAGAGCACCCCGGCTTAGGGCACTGCATCAGCCCTAGGCAGTACCAGCCTGGAGCTCATCCCAGGGACCCAGGAGGAAGCTCCCCCCATCCCAGATGAGGAGACATCATGTCAGGCTCCTGCTGCATGTTCCAGTGAGCGCTCTCTCCTTGTGGGCCTGGGTGGGGCAGGGATTGCGGGGGGAAGGGCCCGGGGATAGGCGGAGTCCCAGAGGGGTGGCACAGAGGCACTCCCATGGGCCATAGGAGTAGGGGGCCATGTGGCAGGGAGGTCTGGAGCCAAGCGGGGCAGGGGCCTGGCAGGACATGGGGTAGGGACACTGTTGGTGTGACAGATGAGGCCAGACAGCATGCATCCGACACTGCTGGCATGTAGCCTCTGGAGCGACTTCCAGGGCAGGGCTGCCTAGGGCTCACCACCCTGGGCACTGCACGCAGCCCATGCAGCAGAGCACAGCGGTATTTACTAAGGGGTCCCTGTCCTAAAGGACAGGTGGAATGGGAAGCAGGGGGACAGGCATGAGGCAGCAGCTGCTGTCAGATTGCGCTCTGCACTAGCTAATGGGGTGAACTCTTGTTCTTTGCTTCTCTCCTGCAACCCCTGCACCCATGAAACGAGCCACTTCTGGAGTGCACCTAGCTGTGACCCAGAGGAGGGAGGGAGTGTAGGTGCAGGGAGGAGATGCCCGAGGACAGGTGTTTAAAGTATAATTTGGCAGGCCCCAGAACACTCCTAATCGGGTGGGCCCCTTTTCCGCATGGGTGGGCCCCCTGCACCCCAAGTCCTACCCCCCAGGGGTTAAAGTATAATTTGGGGGGCCCTGGAACCCTCCTAAATTGGTGAGACCTCCTCATGCTGGTGTTTGCCCCCCCCACATCCCAGCTACTGCCCCCCCAAATGCCTGCTCCCCAGCTACTGCCCCCAACCCCAGCGACTTCCCCCCAATCCAAGCTACAGCCCCAAAACACCTACCCTCATCAGACCCCTTTCCCCATGTCCTTCTTAGCCCCAATCCCCACTCCCTAAGATTACTGCCCCCATTCCATCCCTCCTAATGCCCCACCCCTTTATCCCCCCAAGCGCTCCCCAGCCCGCCATCTCAACCCCTCCCTCACCTCCCCATGCCCCGTCCCTCCCTCCACACTTTCCCCACTGGCTGCCCGGCTGCCCCAGCCATCCCCCAGCCCACTTCCCCGCCCAGCTCTTCGGCCAGGTCACAGGAGGCCATGGTGCTGGCCGGCCAGGGGGCAGGCAAGGAGGAACCCAGGCCAGAGGTTGGTGCTTGGCCACACGCATCCACGCCCTGGCTGGAAGGGGTAAAGCCACACAGGCTCCAGGGAAGGGATGGAGGGGTAACTGGGCTGGCCTCAGCCCACAGCCCCTCCCTTCCTCTGGCCTAGAGAGGACATACCGGAATGCTGGTTCCAGTGCACCCTTCTATTTTTAGGGGGCCCCAGAATTCAGAGTTCCAGCATGCCCCCCTATTTTTTTGGGGGGAGGGGTGGAACATAGCATTCCAGGGCATTCTCCTATTTTTAGGGGGCCCGGAATGCTGGCTTCCTAAAAATAAGGGACTGTTCCAGAATCTTCCCCCTTACTTTAACCCCTGCTCAAGGACCACCTCTTGCTTGCTGAGTGTGCAGTCAGATATCCGATTGTGGTGGGAGCAGCAGAGGGAGGAGGAGTGTGCCCACCACGGGGTCAGGCAGTCTCAGACGGGTGGCCTGCGTGACCTGATGGAATGGCAGATCCATGTCCTGGAGCACCAGACCTGTGCCCTGGAGTTCCTGTCTGGGGCTAGGACTTTTGTTGGGCTGAGGATGCCCCTGCCAGGGAATCCAGTAGCAGCCCTCCCTGCCAGTGGCCCAGGACTCGGGGTGGCCAGCTGCAGGCCCAGGACCTGCCAGCCTGAGGATGCTAGGCATCCGCCCCCACCCTGACCCCCTCTTTCCCCCCAGTCTCCCCTCACTCTCTCTTAAACCGCCCAACCACTACAGCTTCCACCCCTCACATCCCCACCAGTTCCCCCTGTATATAAATCACATCCATACCGTCATTCTTTGTGCAGTCTATCCTTTTATTGTTTTGAGGACAGCAGGGAGATGGATGGGAAGGGATGGTGACAGCAGCTGGAGGAAGGTGCTCTTTCTCATCTGCAGGTTTCACAGCCACTGTTCATTGTCCCAGGTGGTGAGACTGATCCGATACCACCAGTCGCTGCTGGTTTCCCATGCCAAGATGCACAGGTGCACGGAAGGCACCCTGTCTGCACTAGCTCTCAGGGAGGGCAAGGGTGTTGGCCTGCTGCAGCCTGCCCCTCCACTGGCAGTTGCTCTGCAGCACCTGGTTCAGAGCCAGAGGAGTCTGGCCAGTGCATGGAGGGTGTGGAGTGCTGTGCTGGCACATTGCTGGGCCATGTTTGGGCTCCTGAACTCCTCAGGCTTCATGTTGCCATAAACAACACAGAGGGTAGTGTGGTCACTGACTCTGTGTAGTAAAGGGGTAGCTACGAGAGAGGGGCACTTCCGCTGTGGTGCATGGTGGGCTAGCTACTCACAATGCACCACTCGTAGGGTGACCTAGCAGCTGTCAGTATGGATGTGGGCAGTCTCCTGGCATTTGAATGTGGATGGTCTAAGTCTGCTTAATAAGGTCTACCTTAATCCAGCTTAAAGTAGGCTTTATTAAGACTGCTTAACTGAGCCCTCTAGTGTAGATATAGCCAGGGAAAGGCCATGGGACTGCAGTTTTATAGATTCATTCCCTATGTTGGCCTGCACAACTTGCATGGAGGGGTTTCAGATGCTACTACAGAAGACTGTGCAGTCACCCTACACTTTGGTCTTGGGTGGGGTGGAATATCTCCATCTGCTCCAGATTCAATTACAAGGAGCCCAAATACTTCAGCTTTTCCCCTCTGAATCATGCTTTTAATAAACAAACAAGAAGTCTGGTGCCACTTTTATAGACTAACAAATTCATTTACCTCATGAGCTTTCATGTGAGGAAATCCCTCTTCATCAAACACTTGAATATGGAGAACTTACAGAATGGGAGCAAAATAAATGAGGGGAAATGTAAGTCATAAGATCTGGTCAGACTGTAATGGAAAATAAAAGCAGTTGTTAGGATTCAAACTGGAATACAGCAATTAGCAGGGAGGTGGGTGGGGGGACAAGGAAAGCAAAATTACCTGTTGTAATGAGAAAAGAACCCAGAGTTTCTATTTAGTTCTGAGTTTGTGGAGTCAAATTTGCATATGAATTCTAATTCTGCAGTTTGTCTTTAAAGCTTTGATTTGTTGTTCATTTGTTTGAGTGGAGCTATTAACAAATCATCAATGCTGTGAGCAGGAAAACTGAAGTGTTTCCTTATTGGTTTTTGAATGTTGTTATTTCTTGTGAAAAAACAACAAGGAGTTGTGTGGCACTTTAAGACTAACAGATTTATTTTTTGCATGAGCTTTCGTGGGAGAAGATCCCACTTCCTCAGATGCTTTGAAGATGGGTGAACTTACAGAAAGGAATGAAACTAAATGCAAGGGGGTTATTTCTTGTGTCAGATTTGTGTCCATTTATTCATTTGTGCAGAAACTATCCTGTCTGTCTAATATACAAGGCTGGGGGGCTTTTCTTGCACATGATGGCATAAATTACATTGGTGGATGAGCAGGTGAATGAGCCCTTGACGGAATAAGTGGCTCGATTATGTCCTGTGATGGTGTCTTTTGTGCAGACATGTGGGCAAAGTTGGCAATGTGGTTTGTTGCAGGGGGTATTTGCCTGCTTTAATGTTTCCGCTGTTAAGTCTGTAGTTGCTAGTGAGTATCTGTTTGAGTTTAGGTGGCTGTCTGTAAGTGAGGAAAGGTCTGCCACTCAAGGCCTAAAAGAGTGAAGGACTGTCTTGTGGAATAGACTGTAGGTCTTGCTGATGTGCTGTAGGGGTTTGACTTAGGGGTTATAGGTGATTACCAATTGGGCTCTGTTATTTTCTTTCTTGGGCTTCTCCTGTAGTAGTTGACTTCAGGGTACACATATGGTATGCCTTATGCTGGCCTATGTAGAATAGACACTTTCTATTAGGGTAGTTTGGAAGAAATTCTAAGTTACAGTGCACGCTTGGCCCATTTATTTGAAATACATTAATTAAACTCAAGAGATGAGGATGACTTTTAATGAAAACATGAAGTTGGAAAGTAAATCCAATTCAACTAACTAATTTTTAATCAATTGATCATGAGTGCACTATAACTTAAAATTTCTTCCCTTTGAAACTTTTCTAGTTTGTAAAATTGCTGTAGCCTTTAACAAGATGACCCTAATTGAAGTGAGCTATTTTTCTCTGTCAAATATTTTTGTTTAGTATTTTCAATATTTGCACCACATAAACAGAAGGAAATGATGAAAAGAGGTTATAAATCATTTGTCTGAAGCTGTCAGTATTGAGGTGCCAGGATTTATTTTCAGTTTAACCTTTTGAGAACAGAGCAATGAAAAAGGGCATAGAATACAGCATTGTCATCTCTTATGATTTTATAAGGAATTGAATGCTACTAATGTTTTATTAAAAAAAAAACCAAAAAAATGCAGTCACAGGAGTCATGTTTTTGTGTGAAAATTTCAGCTTTTCTTTTCTTTTCTTTTCTTTTCTTTTCTTTTCTTTTCTTTTCTTTTCTTTT
>ML681993.1:29459815-29494129 GCA_007922195.1 Podocnemis expansa
TTCTTTTCTTTTCTTTTCTTTTCTTTTCTTTTCTTTTCTTTTCTTTTTTCTATATGTGTCTGACTCTCTGGATTCCAAACACAAACCTGCGGGAAGAAACCGGACAGAGTCGAGGATTACGGCTGAGAAGCGTCCTGGGCACGCCCCAGGAATCTTTATTTATACATGTTAGCTTATCTTTACATACGTAAGACAATGATGAGTATACTTGTTTACTATACTGTGATTGGTAATAAAAGCTCGCTTAATGTATCTCCTAGAACTGAGAAGCGGGGAGGGAGGGAGCCTGCTAGTAATTTCCCTTAGTAATCAGAATTAGCAGGTCAGGGCCATGCAGCTAACACAGACGTGGTTTGCCAGCGCCCATGTTCCCAGCATCACCCCAACATCTCCCCCTCTTTTGTTTTAAATTTTGGCAAGAGGAGGTTTGGAAGCTGCCCGTGGAGACCAGGGGCAGCCATGAAGGCACATAGCAACAAGGGATGGGATGCATTGGATACCGCAACAAATCAAAATCAAACAAACACAGGCCAAAATAGCATAAGTAAGGAGCAGGTGAAGCCACCCCCAGCCAGGGAGGAGGGAGGAGAGCCAATCCCACCACCCCGAAAGGGGGTCGGAAACAATTTGAATTTGGGAAGTAAGATTTTTGATTGTTTGCAATTGATTATCAACAGCGTGAGAGTGATCAGAAATATTAAAACAACACATATCATTAAATTTTTCACAACCATAATGATGCAATAAAAGCAAATAATCAATGGCGGCGCGATTTTGTAAAAATCCATGCCGAAGCTCCGCTTGTTCGGTATTGAGGAGAGCAATAGCTGTAGACGTGGCATTTAAGGATTTCACTGCTGCACAAGCTAACGCATTAATATTCATACTATTAACAGTAGCAAGACCAGATATGCCTACTAAGGAAAGAGCTAACGCAACGGTTTCTGTTTTAGTAAGCAAGGCAGTGTGACCATCACAAGAGGGGTCGAGGGAAACAGTGGCTCGTTTAGGACGAGACGGGTGGGCAACATGAGACCGCAGGGGCAGAATAAGAGAAAGTCTGCTCAAGCAACAGGTGGTGCCATGAGTAATATTGGCCGGAATATAATTAAAGGTGAGTCCTGTACATGTCCAGAACCATCCTGGGGGCAAGGTAATATAGTTATATAAGTAGGAAATATTTTGATAAGAGGAACAGTTAAGTAAACGAGTCTGGGGCAAATAACAATTTTTCGTGCAATTTACCATTCAGGCACAGGAAACATTGTGACTAGCAATATATGGCGTATCAAGAACAAGTGCAGAAGCTGGTGGTTGCTGGGTTTGGGTTCCCCAATTGTGATAGGCGGAATACCCCAAATTCTTAATGGTAGTGTTAGGGCCAAGAGATTGATAAAACCAAGTACTATTCTCAATGTCAGATGCATCATGGCAAACAGGAACGAGACAGGTGCCCAGTATATGCCCAACTGCCACCTGCTGAGTTAAGCAAAAGCTAGATTAATTAAGGACTGAGGCAAATGCCTCCCACACATTGGGTATGACAGTTGGAAGGGGGTTAGCACAACTAAAAGGGCACAAAAATAAGGTAAACAAACACAAAAATATACAAGAATTAGCATTCAAACAGGCAATAATTGCTGCAACATAATTCTCAGCTGTTTTGTTCAGTCTATTATTGTCCAAAGTCATTTCAGCTTGTCTAGCAAGGTTCTTGATCTGTCCCCAAGTAACTGGGGGATTAGGCTTCCCGCGCTTACGCTGGGTGGTCACCGGGGTGGTCGGGTTGGGCGTCAGGTGCAGATTGAAGTCCGGGATGGGATTTTGGAGACCTTGATGCCACGCCATCTGCCACCCACGGCTTAACGTATCTCGCTGGAACCCACACCGGCCCGTTGTCAGTTGCAACTGCCGCGTAGCCGCGCCCCCAAGTGATGAGGGGCACAGGTTTACTCCACGTGTCACCGGGCAGCTGACGGTAAATCACCCTTGGAGCGGGGAGAACCTCTGTTTGTTGAAAATGTTTCTGTGTACGAGAGAGCAATCGAGAGTCATGAGAAAGGAGATTTAAATGATTAAGCGTAAACAAAACACTTGCAAGCCATTCCTCTTTTTCAGGAAGGCTAACCGGTACTCCCCCTTTTTGTTTTTGGCGGTCAAGGGCGGATTTAAGAGTACGATTGGTCCGTTCGACAATAGCTTGACCGCGAGAATTATAGGGAATGCCAAATGTGTGAGTGACACCCCAGCGAGTACAAAAGTCCGCAAGAGCGGTGGAGCAATAAGCAGGACCATTGTCCGTTTTAAGACGCTGGGGAACACCCATAACAGCAAATGAACGGAGAAGGTGGTTGATGACATGCTTTGTTTTTTCACCCTTATGCGGGGTAACCCACAAGTAGCTGGAATAGGTATCCACGGTTACGTGGAGATACCGCCAAGGGGAGAATGGGGGGAACTGTGTGACATCCATTTGCCACAATTGGTTAGATCCAAGGCCTCGAGGGTTAACACCAACAGGAGGAAACGAGGCGTGAAGGGAACACTGAGGGCATTGTTGAATAATAGCCCGAGCCTCAGAAAGAGGAATGGAAAATTGTTGGGCAAGGGCTTTGGCATTTTGATGGTGAAGTTCATGACTGGCAATGGCAGAGCAAGGCCAAAAAGTACGTAATTGGGCATCCGCATAGGCATTGCCCTGAGAAAGAAAACCAGGAAAGGGTTGGTGACTGCGGATGTGGGCAATAAAAAAACGATGGGAACGGGAGCGAATAAGGGACTGAAGGGTAAGGAAAAGACTTAAAAGTGCTGAGTCAATCGCAGGGGAAACATAGCTACCAAGTATACAAGAAGCAACATTGGCAACATATAAACTATCAATAATAACATTAATAGGTTGAGCAGAAAAATGCGAAAAGGCAAGACAAACTGCAGCCAACTCAGAGCGTTGAGGTGAGGTTTGAGGCGTGGTAAAGCGAGAAAACCATTGACCAGCGGCGTACCAAGAGACAACACCGCGAGTAGGGCTACCATCGGTAAAAACAGTTAGGGCATCGGGAATGGGAGTAAAAACAAGTAAACGTTCAAGCAGGACAGGAGTGTGTTGTACAATATGAAGACGCGGATCCTTCGCGGTATGATAGGAAATACGACCCACATAGCCAGCGAAGGCAAGTTGTAGGGGCTCGGAAAAGGCAATTGTCATGGCGCTACGCTTTAATGGGAGAGGAAGGACAATTTCAGAGGGGTCAAGTCCCATTAAAGCAAGGGAACGCATACGGCCTTTGGTAACCAATTGAGCAATCATACAATCGAGTGGTGTCAGGGTATTAGGAGGGGCATGGGGAAGGTAAAGCCACTCGAGGATACGCAGTGGGGCAGCAGAAGGCTCTTGAGCCAGGACTGCGCAAGGTTGAAGTGTGTCGTGAAGACAGATAAGCTTAGGAGGGAGATCTGCAGCGGCTCGATCTACCCACCTTTGGGCTATGATAGAATTAACATGGTTAATAACAGCAAGTTGTGACTGGGATAAGGAAATAGGATCAGAGGGGTGTTTGCCGTCCTTGAGGGCTAGAAACAAGGGCCGAAGGGTCTCTGTGGTGAGCCGATAATAGGGGCGTAGCCAATTAATGGCCCCAAGGACTTGCTGTAACACAACATATGTAACAGGTGAGGGTAGGCGAATAGCAGGGATAACTGGAACCGAATATGCTGCAAAAAGTTTGTGGCCCAAATACAGAAATGGTTCCATAATTTGAACTTTTTCAGGTGCAATTTGAAGACCAAAAAGGTGCAAACTATCTTGGAGATCACCATGCCAGGAAGTTGGCAAGGTTGGACTGGCTACCAAAATATCATCCATATAATGATAGACCAAAAGTCGGGGATATTTATCACGAAAGGGTTGTAGCGCTCGGTCAACAAAATGCTGACAGAGCGTGGGAGAATTTAACATACCCTGGGGTAAGACCCGCCATTGAAAACGTTTGGTGGGTTGAGAATTGTTAAGAACTGGGACTGTAAATGCAAAATATTTTTTATCATGTTCATTAAGGGGTATGGAAAAGAAACAGTCCTTCAAATCTATAATAGCTAATTGATAGTCATGAGGGATTAAATTTGGATTCGGGGTACCACATTGTAAAGGGCCCATGGGCTGAATGATTTTATTGATTTCTCGAAGGTCATGGAGTAGGCGCCACTTGCCTGATTTTTTACGAATGACAAAAACTGGAGTATTATAAGGACTGGTGGAGGGTTCAATGTGTTGCGCCAAAAGCTGATCTTGTACTAGATGCGTTAATGCCTCTAACTTCTCTAGGGGGAGGGGCCACTGCTCGACCCATATGGGAGCATGTGGCTTCCACTGCAGCGCCAGGGCAACTGGAGAAGTCATGGTGTAACAAGTGAGGCACCAATCTGAGATAAGAGGTCTCTGCCCCACAGGTTGAGTGTAATGGGCAGAATACAGGGACGTATTTGTGCGACCTCCTTAGCTTCTTCACTGTCCCAAACTGAAAGCCAATTGGCACTGCGACGGGACGCTTGAGCTCCACCAACCCCCCAGACGGAGGGAGCTACCTCAGAGGGCCAAGTTGGATCCCAGTGTTGTTGAGCGATGACTGATACATCAGCTCCAGTGTCTAACAACCCGTTCAATGCTTTCCCATTAATGTAATACGTACGTGTCGGTTTGCGGGTCTGTATTTGTTGGAGAAGTGCGGCGACCTGAGGATGGAAGGAAGGTACCTGAGTATGTTCTGTCCTGGTGGAACCAAAACCGCCGTGCCGTTCTGTGAGTCCAGAGCCTCCCGGTGAACAGTAAGGCAGGATGAGAAGCTGAGCCCACGACTCCCCCTGATGGAGTTCCAAAGGGAGGTTGCTCCAGAACTGGACAAATATTGTGCCTGTGTAATCAGAGTCAATAACTCCTGGCACCACCATAATTGAGCGTTTGTGTGCAGAGGAACGAGGAAGGATGATACCAACCGTTCCCTCTGGGAGAGGACCTGTGAGTTGGGTAGGCATAAGCAAGACCTCTCCGGGGAGGGCAGCAGTCATGTCCCTACCATTAATCAAATCAATACCAGCACTGCCTTTGGTGGCTGGTGGGGGAAACACAGTAGGAACGGCCCCCGTGATTATGCCTGGGCCTGGGGGGGGCCCGTCGGGGAGTTTCCCGGCGACTTAGAGCGGCATTGATTAGCCCAGTGATATCCCTTATTACAGTGTGGACATTTTTTAGGGGGACGGCTTCCGCCGCCCCGATCTCCGGGGGACTGGTTCTTTCCTTTAAAGGCCCCGCCCCCGGGCGCCCGACATTCTCGGCGGAAATGTCCCGGTTTCTTACAATTGAAACAAGTACCTAAAGGTTTATTGCCGGCCCGAAGGGCACCGGCGAGCAAGGCCATGGCATGAGTCTGGGTGCCCACCTCAGCACATGCCTGGATCATGTCAGCAAGTGTGTACTGAGCGCGGTGAACAACAGTTTGGAGGATTTTTTTTACAGTCAGCATTGGCTTGCTCGTGCGCCAGGCGCAGGAGAAGCTCTCCTTGAGCTTCGGGATTATCAAGCTGCCGATGTATGGCCTCTTTTAACCTATCTACGAACTGATGGAATGGTTCTGATGCTTGTTGTCTAATACTAGTAAAGGATAAGAGGGGCTTGCCTGAAGCAGGAACCCTGCGAAAGGCACGCTGCACGCAGCGCGCAGTACGGTGAAAATGTTCCATACCAAGCTGCATTTGCTGTTGGATGGTGGCAAACTGTCCTGAACCATAAATTTGGTCAGGGATAGCCACCTCGTTGCTGGCAGCTACTGCAGCAAGTCGAAACTCATTGTCCCAAACCACATATTGAGCAGGGGACAAAATCATTCGAAACAGATCTTTCCAATCTTGGGGAATCATAGTATAACCATTAACCAATCCTTCTATTAACCCACTAACATAAGTGGAGTGAAGACCAGATTCTCGTATGGCTTTATTTAATTCTCTCAAAACAGAATAACTAAGTGCATTATGGGTCACTTGTTGCTGGTCTTCCCCTTCAATCGGAGTGTATGTAAGAGGAAACAATGTAGGGAGTTCTCCATCCCACTGCTCTAAAAGCGGGTGCTGTCCTTCATGCTGTGCTCTTTGAAGAGCAGCACGGACGGCCCCCGTGGGTGCTGAAACTGGAGATGGCCCGCAAGGGGCATGAGTGGGAAGGGCAGGAGGTGCATTTGGAACGGGGTTATCTAATGGGGCTGAGGACAACTCACAGGGATAAGCCGGAGGGTCCGACACCGTGAGTAAGGGAGATGCAACGGGGGACGCTTCTGCCCGTAACCGCCCTATTGCATCTGCACAGTGCTGCCAAAGAAGAATGTGCTGAATTTCAGCCCTAGGCTCACAGAATAACTGTCTCCCTATTTTTTGCCAATCAGAAACACTCAGGGAGCCTTTATCAGGATACCAAGGACATTTGTATTCAATCATGCGGAGGAGATCCTCCAGCTGTTTTTTAGAGGCAGTCACACACCCGGTTTGCTTGAGAAGTTTTAAAAGCTCTTTCGCATGAGCTTTTTGCTGCACGGATAAATCCCCCCCCATACTCACGAGGGAGCGAAAAACGCTGTGGTGCACCAAGGCTTTGCCAGCCGATGAGGTGGGGGGCTGGATCACGTCGGCGTTGGATCACGTCGGGGTCACCAGATGCGGGAAGAAACCGGACAGAGTCGAGGATTACGGCTGAGAAGCGTCCTGGGCACGCCCCAGGAATCTTTATTTATACATGTTAGCTTATCTTTACATACGTAAGACAATGATGAGTATACTTGTTTACTATACTGTGATTGGTAATAAAAGCTCGCTTAATGTATCTCCTAGAACTGAGAAGCGGGGAGGGAGGGAGCCTGCTAGTAATTTCCCTTAGTAATCAGAATTAGTAGGTCAGGGCCATGCAGCTAACACAGACGTGGTTTGCCAGCGCCCATGTTCCCAGCATCACCCCAACACAAACCTGACTTGCTCAAAATCCAGAATGCAAATAAAAAGAACCCAATCTTTATTATTTTAAAAATGATGTCATTTTCAAGACAATCTCCTAATTCTTGAGGCCACCCTCATGATTTTTGAAGGCTGGAGCTTGACAATGGTGACAATATGTAACTTGTAACCAATCAGAAAGAGAGAGACATGGTCCAGAGTTTGGATATAAGATTGTTTAGTTTGGGTGTCTACTTGGCAGCCAGTAACAAGTGGAGTGAGTCAGGAGGTCGGTGTTGGGGCTGATTTTGTTCATTTATGATCTATAGGACAGAGGTGGGTTGCACCTACAACAAGTTTGCAGGTGACACTAAAATGGGGAGAGTGGTAGATAAGCTGGAGGGCAAGGATAGGAAACAGAGTGACCTAGTCAGATCTGAAAATTTGATGTTTAACAAGGACAAGTACAGAGTCCTTCATGTAGGATAGAAGAATTCAGTGCACTTCTACAGGCTGGGGACCAACTGGCTAAGCAGCAGCTAAGCAAAAAAGTTACAATGAACAAGAAGCTGGAGGTGAATTGATAGTGTGCCCTTGTGTCCATGATGATCCTGATGCATTGGGCTCCATTAGTAGGAGCACTGCCAGCAGATTGAGGCAAATGATTATTCCCTTCTTTCTGGCACTGGCGAGACCTCATTTGGAGGACTGTGTCCAGTTTCAGCCCCTTCCCCCACTACAGAAAAGACAAGGAAAAATTGGAAAAAGTGTAACACAGGGGTGTAGCCAGCCCCTGATTTCTATCCAGGCCCCTGAAACTGCAGGGTGGGCTCAGCCAAGTTGCCCTTCTAAACAAGGGGGAGAGGTACAGAGCCCAGCTATGGTACAAACTTTGCTGCCGTGGCTGTGCAACAGGCTAGGTCTGATACCTGAACTCCACTCTCAGTCATGGATGCAGGGCCAGGCAGCCACGGATGAGAGCAGTGCAGAGGCACCAGCGCCTCTGATGTCTGCAAAGCCAGCCAGCACTGACACGTAAACTCTCTTCTTTCTTCTTTTTTCATGGCTGCAGGGTCTGGTGGCTACAAGCGGAGCAGAGGTGTCAGTGCTGGTGCCTCTGCTCTGCTTGCAGCTGTGGCCTCCAGGCCCCACAGGCTTAAGCGAAGCAGAGGCATCAGTGCTGGCTTCTCTTCTCTGCTCATGGCTGCTGGCCGCTAAATGGCCATGGCAGAGAAATTAGCATTGCTGCTGGATGCTAAATTAGGCTGGCCTTATGCAAGAGTTGATGAACTCTGGCCCACCCAGGCCCACCTGTGGCTATATCCCTGCTCTAGCAGAGGACAATAAAAGTTATTAGGGGGTTGGAGCACATGATTTATAAGGATAGAGTGAGGGAACTGGGCTTGTTCTGTCTACAGAAGAGAACAATGAAGCGGGATTTGATAATAGCCTTTAACTACCAGAAAGGGGGTTCCAAGAGGATAGAACTAGTGTAGCCTGATTCTTTATGCTTTGGAATTTGGTTTGGAACTGCCAACAGATCTTGCCAAGGAATGTGGGTTCTTGGCCAAATCTGACCACATAAAATCTAAAATGGACCCTCAGGAATGCCCAACAAGAATTGTCACACTGGTACTTTGAACTGTTTTATAAAAATCTTTTTTTTTTTTCAACAAGAATAAATAATAAATAAAGAATTGAGGAAAGGTTTGATGAGTAAATTCATAGCCAAATTACAGTTGAGTTCTATTTTGATACATACAGGAAATCTGTGGTTTGTGATTTAAACTATAGTAGATATCTTAAGAATTTATATCAGAAAAATGTATACCTCCAGTTAATATACTCATACCTGTCCAACAACTTGGTCAAGAGGGGGATGTCAAATTTCTCAAGTATTGACAAGTATGATGGCGAGCTTGGCAATCTAAATAACTGTAACTAATAGACTGTTAAAGCAAAATCTAAATAACTGTTAGGAAGAAAGAACAGGCAGTCACTGTTTCTTGTGTTAACAGCTGAAGCTTCAATAGAAAGATAGAAAAGCTAGTAACTAAAAGCTAAAAGTTAAGAGCTAGAAAAAAACCACCCTCAGCAAAAGGGTTGGTCCTTATCTATCATGGGTCAGTTTAGGTCCTCCTTCTCTACCCGAATGTAGGGAGATCACCTCGCAAATTGTAGAGGTTCATCTATTTCATTGTTTGATGGATTCATGTGTACGATTGGTGCATGTCCACCCTCCGGAATGTTCCTCTATCTTCCCCTTTTATTATTTATGGGTATTTTGTGGGTTTTACAGTTTTGACTATATAAGTTGTTGTAGAATAGATCTGACAGTAATATACTCAAAATGAGTACTTCAGGACACAGGTGTAATAGAAGTCATTTGAGTTTGTATATTAGAAATGTACCTTAATAAGTGCATGTGTATGTGCATGTGATTTTCCTAGTCTATTCTGAGGTGTTAGGTAAGGTCATGTGTTTTTATTATTCATAACTACCTGCTCCAAGAATAAAAAAGACAAAGTAATGACCTAAGGAAGAGGAAAGAGAGACTGGGGAGGGCAACACCCCTCAATTGTATCAAAGGAGAATTAAAAAATATTACTTACTTTATAACATATCCACATCATGAACTATCATTTACAATAGTCAGTGGTATCACAGCTTAATGACTTAGCACATTTTTATGTGACCTAAAGAGCTATGAGACATGACCTCCATCAAACCCTCTCTTATTATCATTTTGTACTTCTCAATAATGCAGGATGGATTCTCTGTCTCTTTATACAATTCACAAAGATTATTTAGTAATTTGCCAGTGTAATTTGCTGCAAATCATTATTGGCCTGATGAAAGAAAATAGAATACCAGCTTCATTAAACAGTAAATAATATCAAGTAAAGAGCCATCACATCTAGCATGAAGTATCATTATTAGTTTCTGGGTAGGAACAAAGGCTTTAAGTGTTAGAAATGGATGTATAGTTGAGGGTTGTTTTTTGTTTGTTTTTAGTTTGCCTTACCCTTTAATAACATTTTCTCACATATATTGATGGACTTTGAAATGATAATTTACCATAATTCTCTGACACATTGGCCTGTTGTTGTAAATTAATATTACATCTTGTTCTTGGTTACAAAATCTGGCAATTAAATGAATTGTTTGAGAAAGAAATTGTGATTTCTTTTGTGTTTGTATTGTACATAGCATAAAAGGGCCCTGGTCCAGATGGTGGCTTTTGAGCAACTCTGCTCTATCAATAAGCTTTAGCCCTGGCAATATGATTATTTAGTGTGTTTTATTCATTTCTCAGGCAAGAAACCTATGGACCCACCCCTGAAGGGTATATCTATACTGCAGTCCGACACCCAGGGTTGGCCTGAGTCTGAATGTTTAAACTTCGGTTAAACAGCCCCTTATCCTGAGCCTGAGTGAGGTGTAACAGGGCAGCCATAGGTTTTTAATTGCACTGTAGACATACCACATTTCACATGCAAAGCTCCAATTGATTTGAGTGGGAATAACACACATACAAGACTGTAGGATAGGTCCCTACATTTGCAATTACTATAGCACATTTCTAAATTCTCAGAGAGCATGCTAAAGCTGCTACTTCATCACAAGAAAACCCATGAGCCTGTGGCACCTTAAAGACTAAAAAAAATTTTTGGGAATAAGCTTTCGTGGGCTCCAACCCACATCTGATGAGGTGTTCCCCAGTTTTGATTTGCTGTTACAGTGTGAACTGATCCTATGACTTACACTTCCCTGCATTTATTTTCCTCCCATTCTATAAGTTCTCCCATCTTCAAAGCATCAGACGAAGTGGGATTTTCTCCCATGAAAGCTCATGCAGTAAATAAATTTGTTAGTCTTTAAAAGTGCCACAGGACTCCTTCTTTGTTTTGCTGAACTAGACTAACATGTCCTTTTGGAACAAGTAACTCAAGTTAGCCTAACTGGAGAGAGAATGGCTAAACTGAAACAACAGTGGGACTGCAGAATGTTTTGGGAATAGCAAAAAAGGGCTATTGTGTTAACAACTGGATTTTGTTTGTCATCTTAGTCCTGTTCCACTGACAGACCAGCAAACTTGAGTTAAAATCACCACCATGCTCGAGTAAAAGGTTTTTTTGGGTTTCTTCTTTCCTTCTGGTTTGTATGTCACTTGAATTTGGAGCCAATACTTGAGTTTATTTTGCTTGAAGATAATTTCTCAGAGTTATAGAGAAACCTAAATTGTCCTTTCTAGTTTATTAGCAGATGGGAAGTATGGAAACAGAGGGGACATGTCCATGGGCATCTTTTAAATCAAAATAACACTTGTTATTTCAATTTAAAAATGTTTATGTCCAGATGATGTTTCTTATTTCGAAACAAAGAAAATCATTTCGATGTAATTAAACCTGGTTTGATATTGAAATGATGGTTATTTTGAAATAACCCCATCTGGCTCCGTTATATCCATATGCCCCACATATTGATATAACAATTGACCTTCCTCCCAGGGTGCAAGGCACCCTGGAAGGAAGTTCCCCCCCAGCCCCCTGGCCAGGGAGGGAGGGGAGGTGCAGGGGGGCACAGAGGGCAGCAGGTTGGGATGCTGGCACTCCCCACTGCTCCTGTTTGCCTGTAGCTAGCGGGCCAGGGGGTTTGGAAGCTGGCATCCCCGCTGCCCTGACTCGACAGCTGCTGGCTGGGCAGTGGGTGCGGGAGCCAGTGCGCCTGGGCGTGCCGGCTCCTGTACTAGCTGCCGGCCAGCAGCCGGCAAGCCGGGGCAGGAGGGGTGCCGGCTCCCACACCTGCCACCCGGCCACCAGCCAGCAAGCCGGGGCAGTGGGGGTTGCCGGCTCCTACACCCACTGTCCCACTAGCTGCTGGCAAGCTGGGGCAGCAGGGGCTGCCAGGTCCTGCACTCACCTTGCGGCCAACTGCCAGCAAGCCGGGGCAGTGGGGGTTGCCGGCTCCTACACCCACTGTCCCACTAGCTGCTGGCAAGCTGGGGCAGCAGGGGCTGCCAGGTCCTGCGGCCAGCTGCCAGCAAGCCCCGCTTGTGGGGCCAGCCGGCTCAGGGACCCGTCACCCAGGCAGCAGCCAGCAAGCACTGCTTGTGGGGCCAGGTGGCAGCCAACAACCCCCGCTTGTGGGGCCAGCCGGCTCAGGGACACACCGCCCAGGCAGCAGCCGGGGTGCCCCAAGGTCCCACCCCCGGCTGCCCCACCAGCAGTGGGGGATGCAGGGCAAGGGGATCTGTGCTCTGGGGGCTTTTTCCCCTGGCTGGCTATCCAGGTGAGAGCCCGGCAGGGGATTGGGTGGCAACATGGCACCACTAGGGGACCATGTTGCCACACCTCCGATGGTGCCCATCTCTTGACTTGAACTAGCAAGTCCTGTGTCCGGACTTGCTATTTCAATTTGGTATTTTTCCTTAATTAGGTTTAAGTTAAATCGATTTAATGATTTTATTTCAAATTAACTTATTTCGATTTAACTCTAATTGAATTAATCCTGTACATGTGGACATAGCCAGGGAGTATTGGACCCTATTCCCTTGACTCTGGAGCTGCATGTCTTTAAGGGGTACCACGGAATGCACTGAAAGTAGGTCTGCCCTGTGAGACTTCATCATCCCTTTACTCAGGGAAGATTATTCTACCCCACCCACATTACTTTACTGGCTGGCTCTCTTCTGCTGCATAACACTCTTCATAGATTCAAAGAGGTAGCTGTTTTAGTCTCGTTCAACAAAACAAGCAAGGAGTCCTGTACCACTTTTAAAGACTAACAAATTTATTGCATGAGCTTTCATGGGGGAAAATCCCACTTCGTCAGTCACTTTGAAGATTGGGGAACTTATAGAATGGGAAGAAAATAAATGCTGGGAAGTGTAAATCATAGGATCAGGTCACACTGTAACAGTGTTTGATGAAGTAAGATTTTCTCCCACGAAAGCTCATGTGATAAATAAATCTGTTAGTCTTTGAGTGCCACAGGACACCTTGCTTGTTTTAACCTTCATAGAAGAGTTTAGGGCACAGCTGCGAAGAAGCACTGCTCCAGAACATACCATGCTGTCAGCAGGTGAGCAAGAATATGGAGTCACTTGTTCTCCTCGAGTGTCCAAAATCTGTGCATAACTGAGGGTAAGTTTATACTGATGGCGACAAAATCACCGCTGTCAGTCTGATCTTTCAGGTTCGATTGAGCGGTCTGTATAGACATGCTCAGTTGACTGGGAAATCACCATTGCAATTCCAGCCCCAGAACTGGAGTATTATCTTAGCATTGTGTATAGGGAATACATAGTAGGTCATTAGATATTTTATGTACCTTGCACACCCACCCTCAACTGCTGCCGAAAAGTGCTGCAAGTATAGACTAGGGCTGAGTTCCAGTGGAAAGAAGCAAACCTGCTGCCTATCCTCCTCGGCTCTTCTGCCAGAGAAATCTGGAGGAAATGCTGTAAGATGGAAGTCATATCCGGATATATTCTTCATACGCCTAATTCCTAGGCTATAGCTGCCTTTTTAAAGCAATCATTATGTGTTATCAAACTCTATTTGGAAATAGGGCAGATAAATCTATGCTCTGAGGCACTTCTTTTTCTGCGTTTCATATCCTTGCAAGAATTTGAACAGGCTTCATGGATTCAGCTATTAATCATAAAAAGAGAAATGTGGCAGTTTTCTGGCAGTTAATTGACATTGGACTGTTTGATGGCACATGGCTCCACATTTGTATAAGTGTGCGCAGATGTAGTCTATTCATAGAACAAGTTAAACTGGATGACTCTGTGGAGTTTAATAAATCAATTGCCATCCTCATTTGGGACAACGGTTGAAATCCTAATGAGAATAACTACACTTGTAATTAGAAGTCTGCAAAATCTTCTAAAATAATCCCTTAACAATGTAAAATGGAAATGTGGTGGTAATTAATTAACCTGTTTAGATTAAATCTTTCCAATTAGCAAATGTAAATTGGGATTTTTTTGTAAATTTCAGAAGGATAAAAAGTGTTTCTAGTGGGAACTGAAAGGAGACGCATTTCTGTAGGAAGGCATAGTAAGCCCTTGCAGCTCATACCTCAGTGCATGCCTGTGGCGATGACTTAAAGAGGGCTCACTGAGAGAGCTGGTAGCCTCAGCTACATCAATAATACCTTGAAGGATTTCTTAGTATCTTCATATAAATATCCAATTTTGGAAAGGGGATATGGAGTTACAGGTTCGTGATAGGTGCTAGATTGAGAGCCCCGGAACCTGAAATCCACCAGAACAGGTGCAACGTGGACCCTAGAGACAAACCTTCCTGAGCCCTGTTCAGAAAGAATCACTGCCAAGTCCACTTACTTTGTAGCATCCCCAAAGAAACTATAAACCAATGATGGTGGCATTTTGTTAAAATAGGCACACATTTTTTAACAACTGGACTATGTGTAGCAATGCATTTAGTGTAGGCTATTACACTAAACAGGACAATGACTTCTATTTACTATTGACTAGGGTCAGATTAAAACAACTGACAGTGAGATAACAGGTCCCATATCCCATTAATACTCACTTGAGTTCTGGCATTCTCTTCTACTTATAACTGTGCATTTTTTAACACATCACCTTACTGGCCATGAGCTATATGACATAATAAGCATATAGATATCAGGTGGACTCTGTGTATTTCCAAAAAAGTTGAATGGAAGGACGCCTCATAAAGTGGTATGCTTTTAAGAAGAACGCAGGCCTTGTTTTGTCTCCGTGCACAGAGATAATACAAGAATACATGTTATGAAATTAAATTATGTGAAATATTATACGCTATTGTCAACCTCTACATTATATAACTTTTTCTGAGGTTGACTTACTTGAGTGGTAACACTAAACAATTACAAATTAGTTTATAAAATAAAAGTTTTAAAATTATAAGTACATCTTCTGTTAAATTTTTCCTAATATATATCCTCTAGGTCCATTATGCTAATAACATTACTTAATCATGACTTAGGTGTTTTAAGAAATTAAATTATTGGAAGATAGGAAAAGTAAAGCTGTTATATATGACTGCAGTCCTCAGAAGTTTCAGGTCAGTGAAACAAAGATTAATTGTACTGTATTTACACCTTTTACTGATAATGAACACCATAAAACTGTACAAACTGCAATTTGTTTTTATTTCCCACAATCCCTTTAGTTTGTAAGGGATGTTCCTCAGTCTCAGTTAGTTGAGCTGTGTTTCCTCTTGCTTGCTAAGCACTTTTGGTCAAACGAGGAATGGCAGAGTTCCACAATTAGATCAAAAGATCAATCCTAATGTACCATTTTCTCCTCACCCTCTTGCTTTAATAAAGTGGCCGCAGTTCTCCAGGGGACAACTCAAAATCCTAGTACTGATATTTCTAAATTAGCTGACTCTGTGACCTTGCTGGTAATTGCGTTAGTTTATCAATGTTCAACACAATTTATTATTCTCCAATATGTACCAAAGTGTTTATCTCTCAACACTAACAATATTAAAAAATCTAAACTATCTATTGAGGCCCAAAGAGACATTCAATAAAGAAAATGCATAATAAAGTGGAAAATGCCACACAACGGGTAATAGTATCTTGTAAGTCTGATGAAGGTAGAACATGTATGCAGTATTATTTTAGGATCCTTTTTTAATCTCCAAAGCACAGATAATGTAAATAAAACCTTCTTCATCTTTATATAGATAGATAGATAGATAGATACACGTTACTAAAGATGGTATCCAAGTTCCAAGACTGATTAAAGCCTTATTTGAGCATTTAAAAGTCATTTGGACACATTGATCAAAACTCTCTTTGAAATTAAACATATTAAATTTAGATGGGGAAAAAAGCATTAAGCTGATGGAACCCAATTTTTGTATGAAGCAAACAAATGGCATCAATTCACCAACCTTCTCATCTTGATCACATTGTTATGCATTATTTAATATATGCGCTTGATTTGGGTAGTTAATAAGCTGCCTGTAAACATGATATAAATTTGATTATTGTAGGTAGAGCTCTGTCAGTTTCTGCAAGAGGACTACTGATTTGTTTTGACCTTTGTGAGAACTGTGTGTGGCATGTCCAAAGCAAACAAGGAGCCATGTAACAAACTCTGCTCATGTGAGATAAGAATTAGAAAGACCTTTAGCGTACAGACGATATGTGATATTTTGAATGAGCTAGTGAACTTAGAGCTGTTTGAAACTCAGCAATTTTTGTTGCTGGGGACCATGCAACTTTGATTTCCATTTGTGTCAATGTACAGCTGCTTAATAGCCTTCATTTCAAATGAACCCCAAATCAAACTAATGGAAATCACCTTATTTTTGACTTAATCCAGCAAAAAAAAAATATTCAAAACAACCTATTCTATTTGGTTTGTCATAATGGAGCATGGAGCGAATGCTGAAAACTTCACAGACTTGGGTTGAAATCTTGGCCCCATTGAAGTCAATGGAAGAATTCCCACTAACTTCAATAGAATTAGGATTTCACATGTGGTCTCATTTTCAGTTTGTTATGAGACCTGATACTGAGTAATTTTACCAGCCTTCAGGTTTAACGGTGAATCTCTTCACGTCTATTTTGCCTTTTTTCCCCCCTCAAGACTCAACGTAGTAGTAACCATTACAGCTGGCTACCAGTATTTTTTTTTTTAAGTCTTTACAGGGAAGGAAAAAAAAAAAAAGATTTTGAAAAAAATACTGGCAACCATCACATTGGTCCTTGAAAAAAAAATTATTAGGTCAAGTTAGACTTTTAAGACTTTAATAGTGAAATCTAAATGATTTATTATAAAATTTACCCCCACACACACACAATCTTGCCTGGAGAATGCTTTAATATCTATAATCTTGCAGTCATTTCTTCACTCCTTGAGATTACTGCAGCTCAGTCTCATAACATTGACATACTTCAGCTTCATATGCTGATTTGCAAAGGTGTTTTTCTTTTTTCTGCATTAAATTTCAGAGAGAATAGTTTTAAAAGGAGCCTTTTTAGTCTTCTTTTACAGATTGCATACACAGCCAATACTGAACAACCTTAAATCCATCTCCAAACATTTTTCTTTAAAATATTTTTAATTCAACAGAACTATTTCTGTAAAGGATCGCCTATGTAATATTCCTCAGTACAGCTCTAACTTATCAAATTGCTGCATAGTCTGAAATTTACAGACATTATGAGGCTTACAAATCACGTGGGAGATGAACACAGGGCCATGATTGTCATGCCATAGCTGGGAGAAAGTTGGAAAACCTTCACTGCTTAAACAGTAATTCAAGCCTCTAAATTTTTAATTCATCAGTCTATGTGGACACCAGTTTAAATATGTCCTAGGATCTTCAGAACTGGAATTTTCTGGATGGATTCTGTAGCACTGGGCACATTTATGTGTACTCTATCTTCACAACCATTTGTTCTGTGTTACTAAGCAAAAGTTAAAGTTCATTCCCAAAATAAATAAAATGTTGCATAGGCCTTTTTAAATTTTTGTTGGAAAAAGAGAGTTGTGATGAACATTAGGAAACATAGCTATTTGGTTAGGACATTGATACCAATGATGGTATAAAACTAAAAAGACTCTTCTCTGAAACTAGACCTTGATCAGTAGTTACCATCCATTGTTATGATGTACATAAATGGGGATTTACGCTTTCAAACATAGCAAGATACAGTCTTTCCTTAGCTTCCGGAGTCCATTGAATAATTACTTTAATTAAAGGAAACAAAAGGTCGTTGAATATTTGGTGCTTTATGTTCAGTATATGATAAATTTATATAATGCAAGTAATTCCCCTCTGCCTTTATAAAATACCCTGCTCTCTTCTTTTTTGATGTATAAAAAAAAAACAATAGTCACTATAAACTAAAATAGTGTTTCATATCATTCTGTTTGCATTAGTAAATATTTTGACTTTTAAAATATGTTTCTATTTTCAAATCTGATTTATTATATATGTCACAATATATGGGGAAAGTGTTAAATTAGTCAAAATTGTTTTAGAAAGTTAATGTGTTTTCTTCAAATCTTCATTTTAATATGATTGAATTACAAGATACAAAAAATGTCTTAGGGAAAATGCTTATCTTATGCCACTTAAACCTTTACAATGCTGACTTGTCAGTAGGTCCCAGGGGCCAAATGTGTACCATCCCAGAACCAGTGAGAGTTCCATTCCTGGTGGAACTCATGTGGTTCTCTTATGGGTCCAAGTGAAAGCAGTTTCAGAAAGCATGCAATATGTGTGCTCTTCTGCACTCTACGTAGCCCACCTGTTTCTGTGCTCATCAGGAGGTTGGAATGGGGTAGGACCAAGGGTTCGGTGAATCCCAAATGAATCTACCAAGTCTTCCATCCATCCATGCAGAGAGAGCTGCCATTGGGGAAGGCACTACAAAGGAGGATTCTTCCCCTCCAGCCTTCAAAGAGGTCCTATTCTTCATACACCTGTGCTGTGACAAGGTATAAGGAACAGGATTTGTCCCATTGTCATTAGATGGCAAAAACTGGCTCACACAGAATAGCAAAGTATGACGGCCAAGCTCCCAGGTAACATCAAATGTGAACTGGCCAATGCTTTACTTTTGGGTGAAATTGAGGAGAGAGGAAAAAGGTAAGAAGATGCTATGCTGAGCACCACAGCTATTTTGGGCTTTTTCATCAATATTTACTTGGGGGACGCAGAGTCAGTCTGGCATCAGGAGTGGAACATGCTGACTCCATCAGACATTACTTAGAGAATACTCGGTAGAACAGGATGTGACACTAGCTCATGCATTTTGGGGAAACAAACAAACAAACGAAAAAGAAACCAACTCTCCAAACTGACAAACAAAAATGAAAATAGGAAGAAATCTTTCCAGAAACATTTTTTTGGCATTTATCGTCCTATAAAAGTAAAATCTGGTGTGCACTGGGGCAGCTGGATCTGTTAGCAAGATAAAAACGTCATCTCTTTTACCGACATTATTTGTTTGTATGACCGTTGTTCATAGTAGTCCCACTTAAGGACAAAGATCCTATTGTGTTAGGCAATGTAAAAACAGAGAACAAAGAGACCATTCCTTCCACAAAGAGCTTGCAACTTGAGGAAAAGGTAAGTGATAGTTAAAGTATTTGGTATTACACTGGTATTTTGCAAATCAAGTTACTTAACATGGACTAGATTTAATAAAACTTTAATCTGTGTTCTGCACCACTGAACTGCTATCAGAATATGCAAGTCGTGTGCTAAAGTGGTTCAGATAAATTGAGAATCCCTTGTGAACACATTCACCATCCAAAGTGTTTTAAGGTTTGAAAAGGATAATACTAAACACCAAACTGGCTACCCAGGGGTTAAAGTAGGCTGGAACACCATTCCGGGGCCCACTATTTTTAGGGGTTCAGAGTTCCAGGCCCCCTAAAAATAGAAAATGGAGCCAGAACACTGCATTCCAGGGCCCACCATTTAAAAATAGCAGGCCCTGGAATGCAGCTTTCTGTTTCCATTTTCTGTTTTTAGGGGCCAGAATGCTGGGCCCCTAAAAATAGCAGGCCCTGGAACAGCATTCTGCTGTGGTCCGGCGGGCAGAGGTCAGGGATGTTGCTGGGTAGGGCCCCATCCTCTGGCTCAAGCCCCACCCAAAACCCCTCCCTTTCCAGGCCCTGCCCTAACCTGGGGCTGCCATCAGCCCCCCCAGTCAATCTCAGGCCGGGTTGCCGCCCCAACTGGAGGCCTGCTGCCTCCTCCCTAGCCGCACCACCACTCTGACCTGGGGCCTACTGCCCCCACCTCCCCAGCCATGCTGCCACTGGTAAGTACTGGGGCGGCTCAGCTTGTGCTGGGGGAGGGTACTGGGAGCAGGGGGTGGATATTGGGCATGGGTATTGGGGCTAGGGTAGATTTTGAGGAGGGGTATTGAGGGCAGGGGGTTGATATTAGACGTTGGGGTGGATATTGGATGTAGGTATTGGGGGCTAGGAGTGGGTATTGGGGGTGGGTATTGGGGACAGGGGAATGGGTATTGGGAGCAGTAGCTGGGGTGCTTGAAATGGGCCCTGGCATGCGGGAGGGGGACCCATCCATGCGGGAAGGGGGCCCACCTGATTAGGAGGGTTCTAAGGCCTGCCAAATTATACTTAAACCCCTGCTGCTACCTCATCTTTTGAAAGGCTCAGTTGCTCGCCTGATAGACTGCACAGCAGTGAAACTGAACTGAGGCAACACACCAGTGTTTGAATCTAAACCACTGCACTGATTTGCTGTAACAGTCTGACCTGATCCTATGACTTCCACTTCCTGCATATATTTGGCTCCCATTCTATAAGTTTTCCATCTTCAAAGCATCTGATGAAGTGGGATTTTCTTCCACAAAAGCTCATGTGATAAATAAATTTGTTTGTCTTTAAAAGTGCCACAGAACTTTTGAACTGAGACCACAAGCCTTGGCTTGCTTCTCCTCTTATCTAATCCCAAAGTGTACAGCCTTTGACAAGTTCCATACTCATTCAAATCTCAGGAGCTATAGGGCTTTTCAAGTGAGTCAGGCACACTGGGATCAAAGTAGCCACAAGAGCAATGTGAGCTTTAAATGTGATGGAAGCAAAGCTCAACAAAAATCCTACCTGTCTCCTGGACTCTCTTGCTGCCATCTGCAAGGTGTGGAAAGCACTGTGTGCATTTCTCCTGAAAATTTGGTTACTGGGGGCACAGCAAGAGCTAGGTAATCTGAAAGGCACAAAGGCTAGTTCTACACTAGAAAAACTTAGATTGAATTTGTTAATTTGAACTAATAAGTTCAACTTTAATTCAAACTAAACTCAACTTTAACTCAAATTAACAGTGGACTAAGTTGACTTAAAGTTAAGTCAATTTAGTTCACTTTGTTAATTCAACCTGACTGCCCTTAATTCAACCTTAATAAAGTTGAATTATGGGGTAATCCAGGTCTATGCCATCCTTAGTTTGAACTAAGGAGTTGAATTAAGGCTTAATTTGAACTAACAGGTGGTTCTTATTAATTCAAATTAAGCTTTCATTAAGTTGAATTAGGGAATTTCTTAATTCGACCTAATGAAAGTCTAGTGTAGACAGGGACTAATTTAGTTTGAATTAAGCCTCCTTAATTCAACCTAAATTACCAATGTAGACGTAGCCAAAGTGTGTCATATTTGTAAAGAAATTAAAAGTTTGGGGCACAGAAAATATGTCCAAAAGTGGTCTTGGCTGATTTTAAAATGTAGTCCTATAAATACATATTCCAAGGGGTAGCCATTTTAATCTAGTTCAGCAAAACAAGCAATGGAGTGGCATTTTCTCCCATGAAAGCTCATGCAATAAATAGATTTGTTACTCTTTAAAAGTACCACAGAACTCCTTACTTTTTAGAAATATATATGCAGTGCAAACTCAGACAAGCTATCAATAAATATATTTGAATGGTCTTTGAGGATTTAGTGTGTTGAACCTAATGCAAAATTTCTTCCGTGTTAATAATGCTCTCCCCTTACCTCAGTGTGGGTAGGATCTTTGTTGAGGCTGCATGGTACTGCTGTAATATAAAAGAATACTTTAAAAATTCTCCCTAGATTCTTCTCTTGATGGAGAATTATAGTCCTTGATATAGGATTTTATAGGTTAGTTCAAAAACATCTTCTAGAAAAGATTAATTTTCCGTTAAATTTTCCAGGGCTTTCAGTGGATTTGTGCCAATTGACAACAGTAAATAATTTGGCCCTAATTTTTTTTCCTGAAATTTCTGTAGAAATCTATTTAATTAAATTAATCAGGTCAGCAGGCATGTGAGTCAATTGCTGTAGAAAGTGTATCTAAGCATAAATGAGGCAGAGAAATGGTTGTTTGAGGGTGTGAAGAAAGGGATTCCCAACATTCAGTAAAAAATCTGAAAATTATCCTTACTTTCAAATGTTTATCCCAAACCAGGCTGCCTCTGGTTCATTGTTCTTTGCTTTGGGCACTGGAGAAGGCCCCATTTGGTAGATATACAAGTCTGACCGTCAAGTGAGCCAGTTCCATTTTCCTGAGGAGTGGAGCTGTCACCAGTGGTCAAGAAGTCACATGAGGCAATCTTTCAGGGGTTTTAAGCTCAGACCAATTAGAGCCTTGAAACTGGGCACTGAGACTTTAAACAAAGTTTAAATGTGAAATTCTAGGTAGAGTCTGCAAAGTTAGTGAAGCATGGGGATAGTGTGTCCTCAGTCATCCATGCTTCTGTGAGGTTGCATATTACTGCATTTTGCACTGGTTGTGGGTTTTTTCATGCCTGGTGCTTTCAAAGCCAAATAAATTACATTACATTAAACAATCTGGGTGGTTGTAAAGATCACATCAACATCAAGAAGTTGGAATGCCAAGTTGGATTTTTTTTTTATTTTTTTATTTTGGACTGTAAGAGCCCAGTGTCAGTGAAAATACTAAAAGCAAATAAACTGCAGTCTCTCTTGATTTGTGGATATAAAACCTAGATAATGGGAGACTGCAAAGCAGCAAGATGTAAATAAAAATGAAACTCTGCTGTATATACATATCTTTTTTCCAGTAAAAATGAAATATAATCAATGTCATATGCCAAGTTTTCTAAGCAAGAGAGGATGGAAGACTAATGCTTGAACAGATTTTTGGACAATATGGAAGTTCAACACTAGTAGGGCCAGGTTCTAAAAGTGCTGGCTCTCAGTCACACCTTCTTTTCATAGAATATGCAGGAGATGCAGAACATTTCCACATTAACTTTTAGTGTACTCTAGAATTTAGAAACTGTACCCTATAGTGATCTGGAGATTTCAGAACCAACTCTTATGTGAAACTGAAAATAGAAATAGGTTCCAAGTGCACATGATAAGGTTTTAGTTATCTGGTCAGACCATAGGAGACAATCACAATTTTCTCTGTATCCATGGTTAATGTTTCTGATGTCAGGATATCATACCTCCTTTTGTTTCTTGCTTCTTCTGAGCAGTACAGCCCATCTTCATCAGCTATGTTGCTTTTGACTTCCCTCTACTTCATTCATAGCTCTTTTTCCAGTGATTGCTTATATACGTAACAGATGCTTAACCTCTATTTTCCACTTAGATCAGAACTAGTTGATATAACTCATCTGGTCCTGACTATGTTTTAAAAATTTGAAGATGTAATTTTTGAAAGAACTCAGTGTTGTCTTGACTCTGCATCCACTGAAGTCACTGGGAGTCTTATAATTACTTCAGGGGGAGGCAAGTATATGTCAAAGTTGAGCACTTCTGAAAATCGTACACCTCTTTGTCTTAATTTCTTGATTACCTGGTCTGATGCAAGTTTGATTTTCTTTGGTATTATTGCTTACTCCTCTGGGAAAAGAAAATCTAACATCCTGAGTAAACATTATGAGAAAAGGTGTTTAAAAAAATAACAACCATGCCTTTTTTACCTCTGCTTTAGCCCATAAATTGCCATTGGTATCTCTTAAAAGCTGCATTGTCTCATAATTTTCTTCCATGCTGTTGTTCCATTTTGTTGGTCCCCTGAGTTTGTAAGGATATATATTGAGACAATGAACTGCATGCTGTAGAATGCTTACTAGTGATATATTTGGAAATGATATATATTCAGCCACGATGAATCAAATATTTAAGAAATATTTTTTAAGCAAAGAAACAAATAGAAGAAAAATCTCACTGATAACCTGAAGCATTGTTTGGCTGAATCTAACCAGAGAAGATTTAACTTTCATTTCAGTTCCAGCTTCTGCTCCAAGGGTTATCAGCATGAGCAGTTTTTGAGGGTTTTGGTAATATATAGAGAGGATGTGCTAAAGATCTCAGAACATAAAATATAATATTGGATAAAGTATTTGCAATACTGCAACAATTCTCAAAGTGCTACACAAGTTTAGTATCATACTATGACAAAAATGGGAACTACGTTAGCCACTCTTTTTTAATGAAATAATTAAAGGTATAATTTCAAATGTAATTGGAAGGCCAAATTCACCTCATTTGTGGACTTAAACAAGAGCCAAATCCAGGCCATTAGTTTTAAAATATCCTTAGATCAATTCACATTTATAGATTCCAGGAGTAGCTATAGTCTGCCCAACCCTATACAAATCATTATTCTAAATACTCTATTGTGACCTCAGTCTGTATGCACAGATCTTGTAGATATCAACAGGAATTGCATGCATGTAGTTATAACAGATAGATAAATCATCCAGCAGATCACCTACTGGAAAATCTATCCTACTTGCCACTGGTGCACCTTAAGGAGTTTGCAGCTGGTGAAAAGTTTTCCTTTTTCCCCACATCAAGCATGTCAGGTTCTATGTCCATGAAAATGAGGAACCAGTGTAAAAGAAAAACATGTAAAAATCCTGACTTTATCAAAAACTTCACATCTCTTGTCATTTCAGTGTTTCTTTACTAGTTTTGACATTCCTTTCTCATGGAAACAAAAAATATTTAGTTACTGAAAGTCAGACCTTTCAGTTATGCTGCTGTACACCAATTTCAAAAGGTGAGATCCTAGTCCCATGGAAGTCAGTAGCAAAACTCTTGTTGACTTCAGCCAGGATAGGATTTCACTTAAAGATTTTGAATTTCTAAAGCCAATGCTCAGGAATCAAAAAAGGTTTGAAACCTGTAGTACTTTGAATGTGGGGGGGAGTAAGTTTTTCTTTTTCGTATTAAAATGTTGTTAAGAAAATAGAAACAAAGATCACAAACAAATACTGTACTTATAAAGGTGAGTAAAATGGATACTACAAGTAGAGTTATACTGCAGTATAATTTCCAAACAATATATCTTATGTGACAGAGTCAGAATGAATCGCTTCCAGTGAGTGCTAGAAAGCCAGTGTATCAGCACCAGGCTCAGCCAGTCCTCTTTTCCCTCTGGTAGGTGAGCAAGGGTTATTCTGCATTTAACAACACATCTGGAGTTAATCAAGGCCCCATCTAGACGTGTTAAAACCTCCCCTCCAGAGAAAGGGTGTGACTGGAGTGGTGAAAGCAAGGAGAGCTACTAGAGTGTTTGAGCAGGCAAGACCCTGTCAACAGGGCCGTAACTAGAAATGTTGGTGCCCAGGGCAAGCAGCCCCAGACACACCCTCACTCTCCCTAACACAGGGCCTGATTCAGCCCAGCCGGTGTCAAGGAGCCGGATCTGGGCCATGCCACTGCCGGGAATCCCCGGCCAGGAGGCTACACCTGCGGGTTGCTTTTCCTGCAGGTCAGCAGGGCCCCCCCAGTGGCTGCTTTTCCTGCCAGCTGGCAGGGTCCCTCAGTGGGGCACTTTTCCCACCAGCCAGCGGGGTCCCCAAGCAGCAGCTTTTACTGCTGGCTGGCAGGGTCCCCCAGCGGGGCACTTTTCCTGCCACCTGGCAGTGTTCCCCAGCGGGATGCTTTCCTGCTAGGTGCTTGGCACCTCAGAATTTGGTGCCTGGTGCTTTGCCCCATTTGCCCTGCTGTAGTTATGGCCCTGCCTGTCAGGAACCAGAATGGGTTAGCAGATGGAGCAGAATGCTGGCAGGACAAAGTCCTTCAAGTGCAAAGATTGGGGAAGAGAAAAACCCTGCCTGCAGAAGGCAAAAATGACTTTTCTGAGCTCTGGAGACTACAGGAAGAAATCCTACCAGAAAGGAGAGGTAGATCTCGGCATTTTGTTTGGGCACTACCATGCACAGGGTCAAGAGTTTTCTCTGGCAAAGAGGTCAGGCCAGGAAGTATCCTTGTCCAGGGACGGTATGGACATTAAGCGAAGGGTCATGGGGAGGTAAGCCAGAGAAGCTAGCAGCTTTCCTGAAGTCACTCTGCAAGGTTGCTATTTGTAGGGTCCTTGAGTTAGGGCCCAGAGTCAAGGGTGCCTCCATTCAATGGAGGGAAAAGAGCCCCAGCAAAGAGGCACGGGCCTGAGAGATCCAGAGACAGATCTGGGAGCAGCTATCTTAGAAGGCTATATTACCCTCGCACACCACTACTGGGTATAAGAACTCTAAATGGTGAAGCAGTTCCCTGTCGCGCCACCAGAAGAAAGTGCGGGACCCAATAAAATAGAGGAAGAGCTTTGTCATACGTATTATACACTCCCCAAACCATGTTACAAGAACATTATTACATTTTTAAAGTTAATCGCTCAAAAGTTAGGAAATGCCAGAATTAAAGTTCTCTGTGCAATCTTAATTTCGTTCTGAGGCACACTAGTTTTGCAGCCCTCTGTTGTTTTTTCTTCCATGGGACTCCTGCCTGCATTTTTTTTTTTTAATATAAGCAAAATAAAAGTATTCCCTATTCTTGTTCTGGAAGGATTTTGAATGTAATTTTCCAGAAGTGTTCAGCTTGAGACATACAACCTGCATAGCAAATTTCAACCCAAACAATTAAAGTTTAGTAAAGTTATAGGCAACTCCAAACAACTTCTTATTGTAGAACCTCAGGGTTACAAACATCAGAGTTATGAATAGATTAGTCAACCACACACCTCTTTTGGAACCCAAAGTACACAGTTGGGCAACAACAGAGAAAATTTTAAAAAAGCAAATACAGTATAATATTGTATGAAACCCCAAAAAACTATAAAAAGAAAGTTTTAAAAAAATGACAAGGTAGGGGAATTGTTTGAAGCTTGTTTTATTTAAATTAAGGTGGTTAAAAGCAACACTCTTCTTCACAGCAAGTTTACAAAGTTGTATTAACTTAATGTTCACTTGTCAATTTGACTGGCTGGCCTCTCGCCCACCCTTTCTCACCAGAGGAAAACTGCCCTAAGCTGTGGCTGCAGCCCCTCTATATACAGGTTCCTAAGCCCTGATTGGCTCCTCAGCCACCCACTCCTATTGGCTACTCCTTTCTGAAGGGCTTTTAACTCTTTCCCTTTCAGTGTAGGGAAACTACGCTACAAAAGTTCTCAACATTTCAGAATTACAAACAATCTTCATTTCTGAGGCTTCTGTAACTCTGAGATTTTTCCGTTCCTTAGTCCGGTCACATATCCGAGCGGAGTTCCTCTGGGCAGCGTCCGCTGACTCCCTTGATACCTTCCAGGAGCAGTGGGCGCTATCCGGTGTTCTCTGCTTGGTGTTCTCCTCTGGTTCCCTGCTTTTGTTCCTTTGAGCCCTCACACCTGTTCCTGTTTTTGATTATTTTGTCCCCTGTTTAAAAAAAAAAGAAAGACCCTCTGAGATTCTACTGCATAATGGGAGGTATTAGGCAACCTTACTAGGCAGTGCTACTTGCCCTGCCTTTAATGTGTGCATCCAGTGGAATTTTGGCATGTAACTGCAATATAAGTTCAAGCAACCTCAGGAGTCTAGCCTAAGTGAAACACAGAGTTTCTCAGGAGCTTTCTCTTTATTTGAATGAGAAAAATGAATCTGCTTCCAACCACAATGTATCTGGTGTCAGAATTTTATAGAAACAACTTTCAAAGAATTTACACTTGGTGCATACTACAAAGCAGAAAGACATAGCTAATCTTCTTCTGTCCAAGCCAAATCATATGAAGGAAGAACAGCCATGCAGTTTGGAATATCTTCTCATCCATGCAGGATGCAAGGGCATGCAGGCTGTTCCCCTAAACATGTTATAATATTGTTGGAAGAATACAAAACCATACCTACACTCAAGATCTAATAGGAGTCTTGGGTGTGCATGGAATATTGGATCAAGGCCCAAATGTTTTAATTCTATATACATTTCCAAGAGAAGCTGACACAGTGTACCCCTCAAATTTTGCCATTTGCAGCATATTTTTGCTTCAGTTTGCTTCTGCAATGATGGAAATAGCTTCTTAGCAGTGATCCATGCTCTTAAAAATCAAAATAGCTTGAGTGTTATTGCTGTGGAGTAATCCAATCACTGGTACTTCTAGATATAAATAGTTTTATTAGATAAAAAGGACGTGCATCTCTGTCTTCATACAGTTCTTAAAATAAAATGTTTTTAAATATTCTTAATTTGAAAATTTTTACAAAATTCTTTATATAGGAAATGATTTAGCAGTATGGACATACTAAAGAACACAATATGCACTTATTTTTGCATTCACTGCCATATAGTGTTTTATAAACAGTAACTATAGTTGTATAATAAGTTCAGAAGATGATTTAGAGAAGTGTATCACATTTTGTATTGGGATCCTTTATAAAAATTGCATTCCTTGTAACATTTACTATGCTATTGCCAATTATTTAAATCCTTGTCTGTCTTTTTTTAGTTTAAAGAAATAGTATAACTGTTGACTTTGGAGTGGTTATAGAAGAGTAATAAACCAGAACTGGCATCCTAATACTTAACAAATATCCTAAAATCAAGCGCATGGGTAAAATTCTGCTTTACAGTGAGTGGGGGAATCACACCCTTATCACCAAGATCAGACGACAGCTTTCTTGTCTTTTAAAGCTGACTGAAAATAAGAGATCTAACTACTTGGGGTTATTAAAGATCTTATGTTCATTTTTGAAAAAAGAAGAGTATTAGCCCTGCTGTTCCTGCCCTATAGAGAATTACATTTAGTGATCTAAAATGACTTGCATTTTAAGCTCTGGGGCAGGGACTGTCTTTTTGGATTGTGTTTGTGCAATTCCTGGTACAAATGGGGTCCTACTCCATGAATGCCCCCTAGAAACTACTGAAAAAAAATAACTAATAATGCAGTATCCTTCTCAATATCACTTTCTATAGTACTGCATAGTATTGATATGTGTTGTTAAAGGGTTGCCGCATTCCACACCAGAGGAAGGTGCATATCGGAACTTCTCACACTTCAGTAGTTCTGCACTGTAAAGCTTAACACTTAATGTTTGGTTGGTTGGTTTCTTTTCTTTGACATGGTTGGCTAAAAAGTGCTGTTGACTTGCATGGTATTATTGTAACCAAAACAGACTGAGCTGAATATATGAGGAAGCATGGAGAAATAGATGAAGAAAAGATCAGCAAACTATGCATGTGGAATTAGACTTTTAACAACCGTCTGCAAATGAGAAGAAAACTATATTAGCAGATCAGAAGATTTTAAAACAGTTCGTCCCCAAACAGTTTACAGTGAAAGTATTTCAAGTTCTATTCTATAGGATGATAAGCCTTATCCTATGGTTTTATTGCTAATTCTTCTGATATGGTTTTATACACGTATGTACATGCAGGAGAACCTTATGTAATAAGAATAATGGAAGCAATAATAAATACTTGTTCATGAGCATGTAATTGTGGCAGGAATGATGATTTTATACAGAAAAAGGATACTGTCTGTTAAAACACATTCATTAGTTAGGAGTATTTTTGCTTTTGCAGTCCTTTCTTATTATTATTATTTCTGCCCTTACTACACTTCATTCTTTCAGATAAAAACATGCATATCAGCGTTGCAGTTTGATTGCCTTATGGGCATAAAGCTTTGCATATTTACTGCCCATGAATCATACAAGTATGTGAAATCCAGTGAAGATTCAATTTTTCCTGCCAGATGCACCTCCAGCCGTTTAATTAAAATATGTATTATTAATAAAACTATATTTAAGTCATATTTTTTACAGATATGACTGAAACATTAAGGGAAAATTGTTTCATACTTTCATAGTAATTTGCTTTTAATGTTTTGTGCCTTAATCAAGGTAATACTAAGGAGAGGATTGTGGCACTTCAGACTTCATATTTAAGTGGTGAAAACAGATACAGGGCTTCTGTAATGAAAAGTCACATTTACTTATGAAACGAGATCCCAAGCTTTGCTGCACATGGAATTGTCTTTGGCATCAAAAATGTAATAAACTGAATGTTTAGAAAACATCATTTAGTACATAGATTTTGATATCAAGTAACTGTCTGTGTTGTATCCATATCAAGGTACTGTTTTATTCCAGCTGAGGCTATATTGAAATACATCTGCCTTTAGATGTCACAGTTGTCCTTCTGTTCACCTAACTTCTCTTCCACTTCTTCGTTACAAGTACCTACTACTTTCAAGGAATATATTATATTTAGTTATACTGATTAGAAGTGGTTCCCAACTTGTGACCCAGGCAGGGCCATCTCTGCGGGGTGTGGGGCCTGGAGCCAATTGGCTTGTGGGGAGTCCCCTGTCTCCCCTGCTGGGGGGGCATGACGGGCAGGCACAGAGGCCGGGCCAAATGCTCCTGCCCCTCCCCTGAGACAGCTGCTCTGTCCCCAGGGGCAGGGCAGGCAGGCCCAGGGGTTGGGCTGCACTTTCCTGCCGCACCTCTGGGCCAGCCCTCCCTGCCTTCAGGACATAACAGCTGGCCCAGGGGAGGAGTGGGAGAGCAGAGCCTGGCATCTGAGCAGGCTGCTCAACCCCTGGACCCACTGTTTTTGCTCTGGGGGGGTGGGGAAAGCTGGCACAGAGCAGAGTCCAGGCTGCATGCTGAAGGCAATGGGCTGGTGGTGGAAGACAGCATGGCCATGGGGGGGAGCAGTGGATGGGCCCCATTCTGTTCTCTTCACAGCAGGACAGCACAGGGCCCAGAGAACTGCGGGGCCAGGGGTGATCACCCCTCTTGCTCCCCCCTCCAAGACAGCCCTGGGCCTGGAGGACCGAAAGTGGCCCCTGCAGGCTCCTCCTCCACTGGCTGCTGAAGGAAGCAATTGCCTAAGGACCTAGGTGGAGTGTGTTTCTGCAAGAATAGATGACTGGTTCCGACTCCTTGCTGTAGCCAAGGTAATGGGAAACCAAGCTCCCTTCCCTGGCTGTAGCAGGGACTCAAGCTTGGGCTGTGAGCTGCTACCTGGCCAGTAGCAGTAGGAGTCGGATCGGGCCTGCCCGTGCTACCTGCCACTGGATGGCAGTGGCAGAAGCCAGTTTGGACCCCATTGCCAGTTTGGGCCCAGGGACAGGGCCACGCAGCAAGGGGCATGGCCCGTATCCTGACCCTTTCTTCAGGGGAGCAACACCCCTGCCAGTATAAGTTATTTGTTTAACTGTTGGTGAGCAATCAATAATATTCTTTATTCCATAATATCCTGTCTACTATTTAATTCTGCTTGCAGTACACTTTTGTGCATCTTACTTATTTTTAACCTGTTAAACCTTTTAATTAATTTAGAGTCAGATTTCAAGTTTTTTGTAGTTATAACAATGTTATAAATATATTATACAAATCAAAGAAGCCAGAATCTGGAGTTCGGGGGTCATTTTCCTTGAAAATAATATAAAATGTCATCAGAATCTTACCAGCATCCCCTGGTTCATAATTTCAGGTACTAATCTTATTAAATAGGTTGTATATTTGTGAGTCAGGAGATGGTGGTGTTGATAGTTCTAATGAAATATGACAAAAGACTAGAAATAGTCCAATTTTTACTGTCTGTGTACAGTGGGTATGATTCTGTGGACATGAATTACATATTATCCTATATTACAAAGAAGTCAGCTTCATGGACACCTCAAATGTGCACATTGTATTGATAATAAGGGGTTAAAACTAAGGAGAAAATCAAGTAAGGAAACCAAAAATTCCAACCACTGAAGAGACAAATTAAACCATAGGAGAATGGATGAATGTTTTGTCCCCTGTTTGACATCTCAGCATTAACTCTTAATGTTATCCACCTGAAAGAAGAGAGAGAGAAGCTTCAGTTATCAGATTATAGTACATAGCAGCAGATTAAGCAGAGGGAATTTCAGCATGCTATTTTCCCCAGATACCATTTCTTGGTAAATTTTAATAAATGCAATCTTTTCTGCTGTGACCATTTTGAGGGGAATTTGAACGTACAGACGATGCTAAATGCTAATGTCACATGCCGATGGTGCTGACAACTCCAGATGTTCAAAAATCATGAATCAGCTTCTTCAGACTCTTGAGATTCCCTTAAAATCCATGATACCTTAAAGCCATTTTGCCTTCTTTTAATTTCATTTCTTCTTTTTTGTCTTCCAGTTTTCGAACCATTAGGGTTCATGTTCTTAAACTTTTCTCTATAACCATAAATGCTAGAAAATCATTTTTAAAAACGGAAGCCAAGATTCTCATTTAATCATATGAGTTCAGGAACTGGGGTTTAAGGACACATCATGAGAATCCTAACAAAATGATGATAGCTGGTAACATTAGACTGATCCCAGAATACTTGTAGTGGAGTCATTGCCACAGAAAAGAAGACAACATTTATTTTAGGTTACAAGGGAATATGATAGAGGAAAAATGCATTTCTGAGTGTGAGAACACAGTTTTGACTCTTGTGATAGCAGCCATCTTGAACTGAAACTGTTCTTTGCTTTGGAGTGTCTCATGCAGAAGGTCCTGGGTTCAAGCCCCAGGGGGTTGGACTCAATGATCTCAGAGGTCCCTTCCAACCCTATGATTCTATTCTATTCTATTCTATTCTATTCTATTCTATAGCAGAAAGGTAGGCAACTGCCTTGGAAATTTAAAGCTGCAGTAGGGATAAATCAGAATTATAAAAGTTCTATACCTATGTACACAGAAAGTATAGCATCACAGAAAGAAAAATTATAGCAAATAAACCTCCTTTCCTCGGCTGAATAGAACATAAGTTGAATGGCTATATTTGGTCAGACAAACAGTCTATCTAGTCATGTGCTGTCTTCCAACGGTGGACAATGCCAGATGCGGATGTCAGTTTCCAGATGCAGATCTGTTCTGCCTACCTGTGAAGTACGGTGTCGGAAGAAAACACCCCCAAAATCCACATTCACTAATGTTGTATAATTATGATGTATGTACAAAGTATGCCTTGTGTGGAATTATTTTAAATGTTTCTATCTGCTGAACATTAATATCTTGTTAAATTGTATGTGCTACCATAGTTTATGAAGTTATGAAATATTGTGGTAAGTGGTATTAGAATATGTTGTGAGGTGGGGACCCCCTAAACCAGCTTTTCAGGCACAGCAGTGGATTGTCCAGCCAGCATTAATGGCTCTCTCTCACCCATTCAGAAATAGATTCCACTAATAGGAATTGCTCACAGTGAAGGCTTCACTGAGCTCACAAGGGGACTGGATCCGTCAATGAAGACGACCACGCAGGTCACAAATCTGTTTTGCAAGCATGCTGAAACAGACTATAAAAAGGCAGGGCCATCAGTAGTTTGGGGTGGGATCTGGGGCCAATGGGCCTGGGGCGGTTGCCCCTCTTGTCCTCCCCCCCCCCCCCCCCCCGATAGCTCTGTAAAAAACGAGGAGAATGACATCAGCACTGGACTCTGCTCCCATACAAGTAAACACCGGTAGGGTCTTCTGGAAGATGAAAAGACTTTTAAAAGGGGGAGGGGAGTCCCAGGCAGGGAAGGTTGTCCAGCCTGCATTTAAGAAGCTGTTTGTATCAATTCACAAGTGTGAGACATTGCTCATTGAAAATCTCATCAGTGTGTAGATCTTAGACTGCAACTTTGTTTAGTCATTTGATAACTTCTTTTAACCTCTTTACACTTGCTACTTACAAAAATTTTTTTGTAATTAATAAACTTCTTTAATGCTTTCTCTTACGCATTGAGCTACAGAGTGAAGTGTTTAGACAAACTGCTCAGTAACAAAAGCTGGTGTACTTTCCTTGCACTGTGAGGGAAGGGAGGACCGGATAAGAATCTCTGGTCAGCCTTTTTGTACCAGGGTAGGCAGTATAGTCCTATGGTCCTTGGCTGAGAAGCCAGCTGGAGTTTCTCTGTTTCTTCAAATAATTGAGAGAAGGCTCTGTTTTGTAGGGTTAAGAGGGATCCCTAGACCAGTGGTTCCCAACCAGTGTACCATGGCACACAGGTGTGATGTCAGGCCTGAGTAGGTATGCCACAGAATTTTTTGAAAAACTCATTGATGAGTTCTGGGTTGGCTCATGAATATTCATGAGTTCATTTGACAACAATATGGTGGTGTACCTCAAAATAATTAAAGACATCAAGGTGTGCCATGACAGAGAAGAGGTTGGGAACCACTGCCCTAGATAGCAAACCAGGCCCTTATTGCTGCCAGCACCACCTCGCAGATAGGGTACAATAACCATAACTAACTCTTAAATATTAATAACTGCTTTAAACATAAACAAGGAGTCCTTGTGACACTTTAAAAGGCTAACATTTATTTATCTCATGAGCTTTCATGGGAGAAAATCCCACTTCGTCAGACACTTGAAGATAGGGAATTTACAGAATGGAAGCTGCCATGCTTCAAGTCAGTGCTCCGCACATCCCAGCACTTCCTTCCTTGACTATAGCCCTGCAAACCTGTCTGCAGTGCTGTGGCCAGGGAGGGAAGGAAGTACTGTGACATGATGCACCGGGGTTTCCCATGCCAGAACAGGCTGTGGGGTGAGTGCAGGAATGCAGGGAGTGTTACATGTTAGCTCTGTGTTCTTGAGGAATCAGAGCATAGTATC